>CM074301.1:12230000-12402500 GCA_037194245.1 Opsariichthys bidens | reverse complement strand
TTGCTCCAGGACGTATTTTTCACTGTATGAGAACATGATGTGTGGCGTGAGAGCGCATGGCTTGTCGGACAAAGCAACAGTAACTAAAGGGGGCGGGTCTTTGCCAAGGGTCAATTGAAGCGACCGCTATCCGACCGAATTAAATAGTTTTTACAGTGGAGGCGTAATAATAAATCTAGCGGTCATATTCTATAGATCTCGTCACACCCCAACTAAATGCCAAATGGCAGGTCATCTGGTCAATTCGAATAATGTTTTAACAGGTTCTGTGTTAATGAATTAAACGCTTTGTTTTGCATCATTTGACATTAAACATGGTGGCTTTAAGTATTTAAGAATGTGAAGTGTAGTATTGGAAGGGAAAAGGCTTTAATGGACTCTTTGTTCAGGTTATGGAAGCATATTTTGCATCCAGTGTGAGTTATAAGATCAATGACTGGATTGTGTCAAAGTCTTCACCCAATCATTGGTCCATTAGTGCTGATTGAAGAAGATGAGATGTTTCAGGAGATAATAGGGTCCATAGACCATTGTCTGTAGCTGCTCACCTGCTCTGGTTCCAGGCGATGTCTCGAGGTGTTTCCCCCCTTTAAGCCTGACACACGCTCTCACATTCCCAATCTGTCTAATGACCTGGAGAAAAGAGTGTTTTTGGTGGCAATTAAGGACACTATTACAGTCCCAAAGCACTCCCCTTGGGGCTGAATTGAGAGCTCTCAATGGCTCTGACAGCTATCCATTACTCAGGGGGGTGTATCAGTCACTCCTGAGGGTATGAATCCAGTCAGACACCTTGACACCGCCTGGCCTGCGCTTTGGTCTAATGAATCATAATGTAGGATTTATTTGAATGCTACTGCATTAGCAGCTGAACTGTATCTTATGCCTTTAACTGCCAATCCAATAGCATCTCTCAACCTGATCAAACAAATAGTGATTCTTCTAAGTTTATAGCTTATGTTATGGACATGAATGATACCTAAAAGTATGTAGGTTGACGAGGAGAGGTGCGCTATTACGTTTCTCAGTGATTAGACTTGGGATTTTTGCTTGGAACACCTTAGCAAATGCATAGCAACACCCTGGCAACCACTCACAACACTCTGTCACCATGGTGGCAAGAACCATTTGGTTCTTTTATGCGATAGCCAATAACCAATATGATGAGCAGTATTTCTTTTTCTTTTTTAAATTGTATATTAAATATATATTAAACATTAAATATATATGCCTGGTATTATAGATTTATACTATTTTTACGAGACCTGGTAATTGTATATTGTATTACTATATATATATATATATATATATATATATATATATATATATATATATAATATTATATTGTATTGTGTATATATGTATTATTATATTATATTGTAATATATATATTGTATATAGTATATATTATTTGTATATATGTATGTGTGTGTATATATATATATATATATATACATACATACATACATACATGCATATAATATATACTATATATATATGTGTGTGTGTGTGTGTGTGTGTGTGTGTGTGTGTGTGTGTGTGTGTGTGTGTGTGTGTGTATGTAATATTTTTCCATAAATATATGATGATATGACAATACAAAGAAATAACTTAATTAATTTCTTTGGAACTAGCATTTAGATTTAACCATTAATAATTATATTTTATAATAATAATTATATATATATATATATATATATATATATATATATATGTATATATATATTAGTGCTTTCAATTAGTGCTGATTAATCACGATTAATCGCATCTTAACAAAAGTGATTATTATTTTTATATCGTGTATGTATATAAATATGTGTGTGTGTGTGTGTGTATATATGTGTGTGTGAGTAATAATATATGTACACTCACATTTATGTAAACACAAACTTTTACGTTAGATACGATTAATTATGATTAATCGATTTGACAGCACAGTATATGATGTTATTGTGCATCCCTAATTAATAGTGTGTTTTATATTTGATATAATGAGAGTACATTTGCTGAGGAATTTTGCTAAAGTTGGTTGCTTTTGCAAAAATATCTATCTTAGAACCTGCTGACTTATATGTTTGCTTGCCTGTGTATTAATGTATCTGTGTACCTGCTATAGTATCTGTTTACGAGACAGTAAAGTGACCTGCTGCTTCATAGTATGCAAGACGGCATCAGGATTTCCCTCAGTGGAGAGCGTGAACAAAGATGTAACAACTGCCCTACAAAAGTGTGCGTGCTGCAGATAGCGTGTAAAGGAAGATAGCCCTTTCGATCTACTCACCACCTGGGGTGCTTCAGCTTTCTGTCTCTGTCTGCCTCTCTCTCTCCGTTCTTTTCTCTCACTCAGCGGCGAGTGATGGCTCACAGTTATCTATTGAGTGGTTGGCGGGCTGCAGCCGAGTGCTTTTGACTTGATGAAAGATTATTGATGCTGATATCCCCCCTCACACTTCAGTCGTCAGGACAGGCTCACTGCCGGAGGAGGGAATGTTTTTCATTGTCAGGAGAATCTGATGGTTCACGGCATCCTCCATTTCTCCCGTTCTCTCGCTCGCTCGCTCGCTCACTCATTCTCTCACCCGCTCGGACAAAAACTGAAAATCTCATTACCGTCATAACTGATTTTCCTTAGCCAAAGAGTAATGGGTGAAATATGGTGTGTATTCAGGGTCCATGTAATATGTAGTCATCAGGGTGCTTTTTTTTCCCTCAATATATATATATATATATATATATATATATATATAGATTTCCTGAGTCACCGTTTCAGCTCTTGTTTTCTTTTTGGTTCATGTTGGTCATTCACTCATTGGTATGAATGGGTCATTTGGACAGTCAATTATATATGTATCATCAAAATGTCGTTTGACATCAGTGAGATGAGTAATCGTGCTCATTTTACCGTCGTGCAGTCAAGTAGGATTGATTTAACTCTCATCACGGAGGTGAAAACTAACATCCGAGTGAGGGTGACAAGTCCCAGTGTTCTCCGAGCTCATTTACAGCCCTGATGACTAATTTAAACCCCATAACACAAGCCATGTGTGGCTGTAATGGACTCTGGATTACTTGTGTACACACTTTCCCATGAGCTAAACACAAATACTCGTATGTGACACAGTCTGCGGGATCAGGATGAAAGGCAGACAGTGTCTTAATGATATCAGCTTATTTTTGCTATTATTAGCTACTTGGTAATGAAACCAACTAGGCGATTCATGATCTCTGTAAAGTTTGACAGTTTAAGATTTTATTTAAATTTTTATTTGTTTGCGTTTCAATTATTCGTAATCGTTCATAGAGATTTATTTAAATTTTTAGTTTACATTTTCACATTACGCTGTCGCACATTTTGTAAAATATACTGCTTAAGTTTTTATAATTAAAAAAATAATATATAATAATATAATAGATTTTATTTAAATGTATTTTAGCATTTTTTTTTACTTTTTATTTATTCTTTTTAAGCACTCAAAGATTAAAATGGTAGAGATTTATTTCAACTTATTTTGATATAACTTATATATATATATATATATATATATAGTATTTATTTGTTTATTTTACTTGTTTATTCCCTTTATTACAGGAGGGTTGTTTTGTGAACCAATACTCTATTAAAAAAAAAGATTGGTTTAACTTAAAAAAGTAAGTTACCTGGTTGCTTTGAAATCGAAAAATTTGAGTTCATGCAATGAAGGCGATTGGTTTAATCAACAGAAACTCAAAATATTATGTTATCTGAACCACATTAATCATTTAAGTTCACTTGACAGAAGAAAAAAATATTGTGATGCCAATTCATGAAAATAATTTTTTACAGTGTGTTCTAAATTCAGTTAAATATGTTCACTTTTTGCCTTTGAGATGAATTTTCTGATTTCGCCCTATTTCGAGTATAAAATCTCAAGCATTATTATATTTTCTCCCTCTGTGATGTTAAACAGGCAATTTTCATTTCCCCATAACTAAACCCAGATTTGACACGCATGGGAACTCGATGCGTCTCACCTGCTGATGTGTTTCCAGCCGTTTTAATTATAAATATTGTTTTAATTATTGAGCAGCGTCGATCGATCATGGAGCTCTGTAGGTAATCTGTTAACCAGATTGATAGATTTATGATAGATTTACACAGTTTTGTCAGGAATTCTTGTGTGGCCATCAATCTTGCTGGGTAGCGAGAGCGGCGCTGCAGAGGTTGGCTCATCCGAGGCTGTTTGGGCTTAAATTAGAAATTGGCAGTTGTGTGTGTTTTCGTGTCGACTCTAATTGCCTGGCACCCGCGTGCCACAAGACTGAGAGAATTGTTTCAGTTGCTGAGACGGGACGCTGACGATTCACACACGTTTATGTCTTTGATTTGAATCGCTCGCGTCACTTGCGTTATTTTGTTGCTTTTAAAGTATGTATAGTGATGTGGGGTTCATCAACAAACTAATTACATGCAAAATATTTGTCTATATCTGAATCAGGGTTATTATAGTTTACTATAACTAAAACCATAAATAATTCAAAACATTATTAATAACTATAATAGTAAATCAGTGGTACTGAAATAACACTGATCTCTATCTATCTATCTATAAATCTATAAAATAAAGAAAAATAAAGAGTTTAGTGATGGAGGGGCATCACATATATACAAACACATATATATATACATATACATAGATATATGAAAATATATAAGGAAATAAAATAATATATATATATATATATATACACACACACACATATATACATATATATATATATATGAAAATATATAAGGAAATAAAATAATATATATACATATATATATATATATATATATATACACACATATATATACATATACATATATATGAAAATATATAAGGAAATAAAATTATATATATATATATATATATATATATATATACACACACACACATATATACATATATATATGAAAATATATAAGGAAATACAATTTTATATATATATATATATATATATATATATATATATATATATATATATATATATACACACATATATACAAACATATATGTATATGTGTGTGTATATGTGATGTCCCTCCATCACTAAACTCTTTATTTTCCTCTCTTTTTTTTCTATTGAGATTGGACTGAAAGAGATTCGCACGCACACACACACGCACACACACACACACACACACACACACACACACACAGAGACGATGCCCTTCGGCCAGAGCAGGTAATAGCTCTGATGATCCTCCAGTTTGTTTCAGAAATAATTTGCCGTTGCGTCTTCGCCACAGGGCAGTGGCACTAATACAAATGAATCACTTCACTAACCTCTTTCCCCCTCTTACACGCCGTCAATCCTTCCTCTCTTTCCCACCTGTCCTCTTCTATATTTGCTGGACCTTCTCATTGTATTTTCAGTCTTTGCTTTCCGTTACCCTTTTTTGACCTACGTTGTGCACTGGATAGGGATGAGTTTCCTTGTTTTGTTTCCATTGACTTTTTGCAAGTCAATGTTTTAGCCAATCAGGTGAGAGCTTGTGCTTGATTGACAGCTCAAGCCATCTTCAGTCAGACTAATATATATATAGTAACAGGTCTGACAGGTTGATTAGACACCAGAATGACGTTTAATGGCTTAAAGTGTTTGAAAAGAACGTAAAAAAAAAAAAAAAAGCATTTTTCTCAGTATTAAAAGAGACTGTACAATTGTACAGAGCGACATCATTTCCACCCTATCTATTTCTACTTGAAATCAGTTTCAGGAATCGACCGTAATTATAAATACATCAGCACATACAGGCTGGTTGCCTTTTATGACTTAAAATACTGGAATGATAAATGTTTGACATCATGAATTGCTTTTGCTGTCGCACATTTTCATTTTCCCTTCCAGCAATGAAAATATGTTTTGCTTTCTCGTGGCACATTTTTCAGAGTATTGTTTGTGCTATCATCGCCTGCTGCAGAAAATGTACTCAAGAGAAAGAATCTCTTTATTTTTTTAAAAATATACAGTGGTCAGATGATTTTTTGTTCTTTTCATAAATTGCTACTATTTAAAATCTTTTATAAATCGACAAAGAAATTTAATTCATCGACAAGAAATATAATGATCTATTAGTAGATTAGTAGATGTTTTGCTGTTTTTTAGCTTAATACCACAGACCCAACTAATTTATGAATTTTATTTTTTTTAAAAAGTGGTGTCTGTTTTGCAAAATGGGGCAAGTGAGTGATTAAATGGATCGTTTTGACCAAAGCAAATCAAATTTGAGGTTGTAAATGAGCCATAATTAGTTATATGAACAGTAACTGTTAAGCATGAGGCACAGTTCCTTTCATCATTACAGGAAAAGTAATGTGTCACATGTTTAGAGAAGGAATGTTTTTGAAAGAAGTCTCTTCTGCTCACCAAGGCTGCATTTATTTGATTAAAAAAAAAAAAATCTAATATTGTGAAAAATTATTACTGTTTTTCTTTTCAGTTTGAAGTTTTGCAGTGTTCAGTGTCACATGATCCTTCAGAAATCATTCTAATATGCTTATTTGTTGCTCAAGAAACATTTCTGGATATTAGTTCATATTTTTATGGACGTTGACTCATTTTTTCCGGATTCTTTAATGTATAGAAAGTTCAATAGAATGGCATTTACTTGAAATAAACAACGTTATAAACGTCTTTACCGTCATTTCTGATCAACTGAATGCATCCTTGTAGAGCTGCACGATTCTGGATAAAATGACAATCACCATTTTTTTTTTTTTTTTTGGTTTTGAATAGAGATAACGATTCTCCCTCGATTCTGAATATAGGCTACAACCAAACAAAATTAACATGTAATTTACTAGAGGTTCTGACAAAATATTAATTGCTGAACAAATGTTTAATTTGAATTAATTCAATGACCAAATACTTGCTTCGTTACGGGATGAATCAGTGTTTTTGAACGAATCATTTGAATGAATGATTCAATGGCAAATACATCTGTCGCCACCTAGTGGCGTTGTTTGAAGCGCCAAGTTCGTTTCAAAAGGCGTTTCGCTCTATTTTGATCGCTATCGCGGACATCAGTGTTTATATCTAAACTATAAACTTTTATCCCAGTACTTCTGTGATTCAGATTTGAATATAACTAATGTGTGGTTCAAAACTGCTCTCTGGCTCAGCGCGACGGACACAGATTTGAATGTTCCGGTATGGTTTTGTCTGAAGTTCAACAGACGCGGGCGAATTACGGGTTGTCGTTAATAAAATAAGATCGTGTGGGTGTTCGAATCGAGATCGCGATCTTTTTACGATTAATCGTGCAGCTCTTGCTGTATTAAAGTATTAATTCCATCATGTAATACAGTGGTGTAGTTTGTAAACTCAGTTTAAGGTTTGAAAACATTTTGCACAGCATATTTCATATAGATTATATGTTTGAAGAAGAGCATTGCGCAAGATATAATCAGACAGACCCGCGCTGTAGAAACATTAACGCTCTTTGTTTGTGAATCTGTGTGTCTGTTAAGCGTCTAGTACATGAAGCGTCATTCATAAAAGTGAACTACACACTGACACTGTCTCATTGCAAACACTCCCCCTCTGTTTCTTTCTCTCTTCCTTCCCCTCTCTCTCTCTCTCTCTTCTTTACAAACACTCCATCCCTGCTGGGAGGGCCGTTCGGCTCTGCCCTCCCCTCTGTTTGATGTGTCTTTTGAGAGTTTCAGGGGGTTGTTTTGTGTTTGTGTGTGCTGGCGAGTCTCTTCAGAAGTTCCCCTTCCTCTGAGCCCCACTTACCTCCATGAACCCATTCACTTCGTGGTTCTGCGCTCTGATTGGTCGTTTGGCGGAGAAGGCATTCACCTTCTTCCACGCCCTCGTCATTTGTGTCTTAGATGGTGCACTTTCACTTGCATGTCCAATTGCTTTTTGGCCTTCCTGGAGAGACGCCTCCCCTCGAGTGTGCGCTACATAGGGACCCTTCTCATAAATCCCTGTGTGCTGTTTAGTCTGGGTTGAGTAATTGCCCTGTTGTTTCTTCCTCCGTATTGGAGTGCATTCATGTGTTCCTGATTTTCTGGGCCAGGCTACAGGAATCATTTTCCCGTTTCTGTGATCATTAGGGTCAGCTGATGCTAGAAAAGCTCTTGTAAAAGCTCGACCTGATACCTACGACATATGTTTGGGTTTATATTTGGTCGCTTTTAATTGTGTATATTAAAGGAAAAATAAAAGTGAATTCATTCATTGAACTTTACTGTGACTAATTGTGTGTGTGTGTGTGTGTGTGTGTGTATTTATTTATTTGATACACACACACACACACACACACACACACACACACATATATATATATATATAAATATGTATAGAGAGAGAGATGGATATAGATATAAGTAAATGTAAGTACAATTACATAATTTAAATATTATATATATTTTATGTTATATTATATTTTAATGTTTATTGGTGTATTTCAAAACTGTTTAATTAATTCAATTAAATGGAATATTTTTCTTCCTTTGTAACTTTGGTTATGTTATGTTAATTCATTATTTTTTCATAAATTTATTTACATTTTATATATATTTAAGTAAGTGTAAGTACAATTACATAATTTAAATAATTATTTAATTACATATTTCATATATTAATTAAGTCATTATAAATTAATGAAAAAATTATTAACCGAATAATTATAATTATTTATTTATATATATATATATAGACACACACAATTGAATTATTTTAATATTAAATAAAAACATTTTCTTTATTATAAAAACATTAATAATTAAATATTTATATTTAATACATTAATAGTATTAATTTATTTATTTACATTTGATTCATTTTCATTGTTTTGTATAAAGAAAAGAAGCTTTTTTCTTTAGAGTAATGTGCACCGATCAATCATGAACGTTAAGACAAAAAAGCTAAATGGGGTCCGTACTAATTTCATGTTGACTTTAATGATTTATTATCGAGTGACATTATTAAGTGCTAATTTTATTGTTGTTCCCTTTGAAGCAGTTAACAGCATATAAAGTCAAGTTGGATATAAAGAGTGTTTGGTCTCCTTTTCAGACTTATAGTCTCTCTCATACTCGAGTCCCCTGATGTCCCCCAAGCAACCCTGATATTCACTGCAAATATGTGTGTACCAGTGTGCTCTGTGTGTGTGTGTGTGTGTGTGTGTTTCCTGAATGTGGTTTTCTCCCCCTGCAGAGAGAATCTTCCCTCCATCTCATCACTCTTTCCTGGCCTCCTCGTCCCTCCCTCGCTTTTGACACGCTAAAGCTGCACATTTTATTTTTCTTCCTCCTGCCGAGAGGAAGTGTCTTTTCATGGCTTCTCGGCTTTCTCCCATAAACCCCTCCACACAGTGCCCTGTGTTTGGATTGGGTCTCCATTTCAAACAAAAGTCTGAGGCGGGATTACCAGCCCCTCTCTTCCTCTCTTTCACACTTCTCCTTTCAAGTGGCAGTGGCCAGGGGTATTTGAGAAGCTTGTTGCTGCTTCTGAAATCTTCCTTCGTCCTTTTCAATGACAGGTGACCATTAAACGACTGAGAGAATCTTTAAAAGCTTCATAAAGGGTTGCTTATTGGGATCGATTGCATGTATGGAGGCCTAAATACATGCAAATTTATGCTTAAATGCTCCCTCAGCTATACTGATATCTGATATCATCTCATAAATAGAAACATTTAAACAACTTCAATCTGAGCAACACATACCAAAGCAATAGTTCACCCATAAATGAAAATTCACTCTCGTGTCGTTTCAAAGCTGTATGTTTGTTTTTTCGTTCATTGAACGCAAAAGATGTTCTGAAGAGTGTTCACACTTATTTTTATTCACAATAAAAGTGAATGGGAATGGATGCCATAGAGCTCCTAAAAATAACTATATGACTATAATAACCATATTATTTTACCTTTTTTTTTTTTTTTTTTTTTTTTTTTTTTTTTTATGTGGACAAAAACCATAAAGCTCCAAAAGCAACAAAAAGTACCCTATTTTTTGTCTTGTTGTACTTTATTTTGAATATTGACAGATACATTAAACCTCAAAAAACTACTAAATGTGCCTTATTTTTATTTTATTTTATTTTGCAGTCAACGTGAATATGGATCAAGCTTCAAAAAGTACCTTTTTTATTTTATTTTGTTTTGAATTTGGACGGATACCATAAAGCTCCAAAAACAACAAAAAGTACCCTTTTTATTTTATTTTATTTTATTTTATTTTGAATGTGGACAGTTACCATAAAGCTCATAAAACAACAAAAAGTATCCTGAATTATTTTATTTTTTATTTTATTTTAATTTATTTTATTTTATTGTATTGTATTTTATTTTATTTTATTTTGAATGTGTACAGTTACCATTAAGCTAAAAAAAAAAAAAAAAAATGTACCTTAATTTCTTTTTATTTTATTTTGCCGTCAATGTGAATGTGAATGGATATCATCAAGCTCCAAAAATGAGAAAAAAAGTACCTTATTTTTAATGTATTTTATTATTATTTGTTATTATATTTATTATGTCATCATTTATTTTAAGTCATATGAAAGTTTTGTGAGTAACAAACCGAAATTTAAGTTTGCTGAAAGTTACATACGTTCAAAGACATGTTGATTTGATCTCAGTCAATCGTCATTGATTCTTGAATTTGACATCAAACCTTTCTTGATGCATCTTAATGCACCATATTTGATTTCATATTGGATCTGTTCCTCATGGAAAGCTGTCAAATGACTTAAAGTACTTGCAATACAGTGCACAAATAGTCACATGAGAGTTTGATCATTTAGAGAGCCTTTAGTGTATGCAAAATAGCATTCATCTATTTGTTTTACCTTGAGAAAATAAAGTCACACAGGTTTTGAGTAAATCCAGACAAAATGTACATTTATGGGTGAACTATTCCTTTAAATGTCATTGCATTGAGGTGTTCGTTGTGACCCTGTAAATGAATGTGTCCTTCAACTTGTCAAAAGTGATTCTCTCTCGTTAAACTAGGGTAAACTCGCCCTCCTCCTTCCCCAAACTTCTCTCCTCCTAGAGTTTAAGAGTCGCCCACCCTCTTAAACCCCTGCGATGGCGCGGTGGGTTTCCTGTAAAGAATTCAGATGAAGAGAGAACAACAGGGTGGGTCTCCTCAGAAGAAAAACAAGCTTTGAAAGATTGACTGCTAAAGGAGGAGGGGAGGGAGGCTAATTACACACACACACACACACACACACACACTCAGTTTCTCTCTCTGAAGAACGATTCACTGTGCCCAGAGTCCATTCAATTGCTCTCTGCCTTGTTCACAAAGACCTGTCAGGATTTTCAGGGAAACGGCATTAAAGATGTGGCTTACTTAATTAGCTCATGCCATTGTTGCCAAAGTGACTTAAACAACACTTGCTCGATCACGTGCGATTGTCTTCGGGGGAATATAATGGTGGCACGGGATAACAGATTATCAGGTTGGAGATGCCACAACAATTGTTCTGCTTCATAAAGCCGCTGTTGTGAGTGCCCTTCTAAGATGCTGAGATGTAAGTGCTGACTTGAGTCATTTCATTAGACATCAAGTGGTTCCTTTTAGTATTTTAGGTCAGGTTTGTTTGGTTGCTTATTTTTTTATTCATTTTTCAATGGCGCCTGATGTGGCGCAGCATACCTCTGATTAAAAAAGACCATCGAAATCATTTGGGAACTTTTTGGATTTGTGCATTTTCGACGAGCAAATATGAGCCGAGTTTGTCGCCGCAAACTTTGAGCTCTTACTGAAGAAATTAAGCTCGTCTTCTTTTGCAGTTGAGTGTGGTTGTGACGTACGAATCAGTGCTCCGTCAGAGGAAGTGTCTGTTGTTTGCTTTGGATAATAAAGTGGCTTCATTTACACTCCCATTGTACCAGCAATTACAAGATGTGTTATTTGACAATTAGGACAATTTTCACTGGCTTTGCGAGATGGCGGTCCGCTCTAAGGTGACTGAAACCCTGTGACAGCAGGCTGTCCGGATGAAGGCCAAAGGGATGACCCTTTCAGCCATTGCAAGAGAAATCTGTGATTTGGAGAATATTGCAGCTTTACAATGACATCAATTCATTCAATTCCCTCAAAAAGGCAGAGAAATGCGCAAGAGGACAAGGTAACGTGGAGACTCGCAATGGGGAATTGGTTCAATGTTGCAGCTGGGATCGCTTGACAGGGTAAGGACCTCGCTCTGCATACAGCGTTTAAGAAATTTCGGACTGAAAGCCAACCCTGCAGTGACCGTGCCTCTCATCTGCAGAAAGAATCAGAAGGCTAGGCCAACCTTTGCTGAGGAGAATGTTTTGTGGACGGAGGAGAACTGGTCCAAAGTTCACTGATGAGAGCAAGTTTAATTTATTTGGGTCCAATGGAAAACATTATGTTCGCCGTCTAACTGGGAAAGACCGAACCCAAAGTACTTAAAGAAGTACTTAAAGAGGAGGAAGTGTTGTGGTTTTGGGCAGTGGTTCTCAACGGGTTTGGTCATGGAACCCACATTTTCATTAAGCTTTGACCCAAAATATTAGAAATTTTAACCAAGCTAATTTATTTCTCAAAAATGGTTGACACACACACAATTGATTGTTCGCAAAGACCCGCCCCCTTTAGTTACTGGTGCTATGTTCGACAAGCCATGCGCTCTCACGCCACACATCATGTTCTCACGCTGTAAAAAATACATCCCGGAGCAAAGAGGACACTGACAACAAGTCGACAGACAAGATAGAGCAGGTCACTTTTGATATGAAGCAAAATTTTAAATTTCAAACATTGTAATACTGTTTAAACAATAAATAGCGTATAGTGTCGTGACAGATCGCTGTAGCTCCTCGTGAAGCGATCATCTCTTCACACTAGTTCATTTATAGCATCAAATAAACATGAATGAACATCAGAAGGAATGTTGTTTCAAGCGCGGAAAGACGTGAGTAAACACAATTTCTCAAGTTCACCAACGTTAATCTACTAACTCCCCTGACTGCTTTGTCGGACAAAATGGCAGATTCGTGGTTGTGATTGGTCAGATTGCCTGTCAATCAAACTCCCCGTGAAGGGTCAATTACTGTCCCACTTTACTTAAAATACACATAAATTGTTAGAATATCACTAAAACTGATGAACAAACAGTTTAAGCTAAGGCTATTAAATAGCAATCCTAGTTTTTTATAATACTATTAAGCTGATATGAGCCACCACAGTCATCAGAAATATAGAATATAACTCAAAATGAAAAAAAAAACCAGAAAAACAAATGGGAAACTACATGGTAAATAGACAATACTAACACAACCTGTTAATAAACCCTGATCCTGATGAATAGAATGACCTGCACGCAAATCCTTCCCAGCTCACACACGATGTATCAGTTAGTACTTTTTGGTAATTTCATGACTTGTTAATTAACAGTGTAAGTATGACGTAATTTCATTCACTCTATACTTATAGTGAAGCGATGTTGCCTCCAGCGTATCCAAATACTGCACTGTACGATGCTGTATAACATCTGACAGCACAGGAAAGTTCGGGGGGGGGGGGGGGAGCTACAAAAAAAATTTTTGTAACAAGCTACAAAAAAAATGTTAGAAATGACACTGACATCTCATGATCCTGAATCAGGACAGCGTGTTTTTCTCAGGCACTCTTAACTAAAAAAAACTGGTTCTGACAGAAAAAGTCAACAGACTTTTTTTTTTTTTTTTTTTTTTTAAGAATAAAAAGTCTCGCATCAGAAAAAATATTTCGAATTACCGGTACGTAGTTTTGTTATGGTTGATTCTTTGGCCTCAAAACTGTCTTGCGACCCACTTTTGGGTCGTGACCCACCAGTTGAGAAACACTGATTTGGGGCTTGTTTTCTGCAAGACAGCTAAAGCAGTTCCTTGAAGACTGAAACAATGAAACGGCCAGCCCAGAGTCCTGATCTATACCCAACTGAAAATCCTTGGAGACAAAGTTATGGCTAAGAAACCTTCTACAGTCACCGGTGACAGTGGAAGAGATGGAAAGCTGAGTCACTTGTGACGTCCTGCGACCTTCCTATTAATTTTTGCTATTAACCCTCAAAAGGTTTAGTTTAATAATCTTCCGTGCAACAGTGGTTACCGTTGTTTTCTACAAAATAAAGGTTTTTGTCGAAGTTCGATGGTTATTTTGTAAAGCATGCTAGTAGAAGAGTGGTAGACCCACAGCTGATGTTCCTTAATTTTTTTTTTAATTATTATTATTATATTGTTATAGATGTTACGAGTACCAGTACATTTAGTGTTGTGAGTATATATTTCATGGGCCAACCCATTCTCATCTATACTGTAGATGTCTTTATTATTTCTGTCATTTCCCTCTCTCATCTCGTTGGTTTGTTGTTGTAAACACTAGCACTGCCGTTATGTGACGGTGTCTTTGTGGAGTCGCGTCCCGAGGGGAAGCCGTCACCCGACATCTCTTAAGACTCTCTTTACCTCTATCATCTCTCTCTCTCTTTCTGTCTCTTCTGTCTGTCACTCACCCCAGCAAGGCAAACAACAGCTCCTTTCTGCTCCCCTTATCACCCGCCGCACGGGGTCAGCGGGTCAGACCGGCACTGAGCATGCTCAGATACACTCGTATCGATTTTCATTTTGCTCCGTACCCCTCACCATTGCCATGAATGCCAGCAGAAGAGAGGAGAGGGGGCGGCCGGGTGATAGAGAGGGATAGATAGAAGTCTGGTGTGCGGTGAAGAGTTGGACTCCATTCTCTCGTCCAAGTGTGTCTCTTTCAGCCCTTTTCTTTGGGCCTTCGATCTGGCGGGCTGCCGGCAGACCCCTAGAGGGATGAGGGGCCAGTGTTGAGAGGGCCTCCTTTGTGGGGATTCACCGGGCAGGACTGACAACACTGACAGCGGCGATAAAAAACACGGCTTCCCCCCCCTCACGCACACACTCCTGTATTGTCCACGATAGACATGCTGTTCACAATGTGTAACCTTTCGATAGCCAGACAGACTTTAACCCTCTAGATTCTGATGGAAAACCAGTTTAAAGGAAGTTAACGCTGTGGATGTGTGTGCGGTGTGATTTGTACATTTAACCTTCTTCCCTTGTGACCCCTATCATAATCATAGCTGAATTACTCTGGACTTCCTCAAAGTCACAGATAGGATTATGTCAGAAATATAGACTCTGCTGGGATTGTCATTTATTCATAAGTCATAAAGTTTATCTAATGCATCAAGGTCCAGTGTTGCCAAGTCCGTGGTTTTCCCGTAGGTTGTTGAGTCGAAGTGCTCCCCACTGCAACTTTTTTACACCATAGAGCAATATTTTTACTGGGGAAAATATATATGTGTGTGTGTGTGTGTGTCTGTGTGTGTGTGTATATATGTGTGTGTGTGTGTGTGTGTATATATATATGTATGTGTATATATATGTATGTATATGTGTGTGTGTATATATTTGTATGTATGTATATATATGTGTACATATATGTGTGTGTATATATATATATATATATATATATGTATGTATGTGTATATATATGTATATATGTATGTGTATATATGTGTATATACATATATGTGTGTGTATATATATATATATATGTATATATATATATGTTTATGTGTGTGTATATATATATGAATATGTGTGTGTGTATAAATATAGATATGTATGTATAAATGTATGTGTGTGTGTATATGTATATATATTATATGTATGTATATACACACACACACACACACACACATATATATATACACATACACACACACATACATATATATATATATATATAATAACCATAATAAGCAGCGATATTTACCAACATTAATTTTTGCTAAGAAATTTAAAAATATAATGTAAAATATAAATATCAGAACGACAACTACAAAAACAAAACAGTGTGTTTACAAGAACAAAGTTGATTCCTGTGCGTATCCTTAATTCTCAGGGAAGAGAAGGAGCGCTGGATTCGGGCGAAGTACGAGCAGAAGTTGTTTCTGGTGGGTCTTCCTCAGTCAGACGTGCCTCTGGGACAGCAGCTCCTGCGGGCGGTGGTGGAGGACGACCTGAGGCTGGTGGTTCTTCTGCTAGCCCACGGCACCAAAGAAGAGGTCAACGAGACGTACGGGGACGGAGATGGACGTACCGCGCTGCACCTGTCCTGCGCCATGGCTAATGTGGTCATCACACAGCTGCTCATTTGGGTAAGGACGACTGAAACGCCTTGTGACGCTTTCCTTCTTAAATTCCCCTCCATCATTAATATCAAAAAAATGTTTCCCTGTTTCTCAGTACGGTGTGGATGTGAAGAGCCGCGACGCCCGCGGTCAGACACCGCTGTCCTACGCCCAGCGAGCGGGAAGTCAGGAGTGCACCGACATCCTCATCCAACACGGTTGCCCCAGCGACAGCGGCGGCCTGTCGACACCCACGGCCACCCGACACAACCCCAACATCAACAACAACGCTCAGTGCGAGCTGAACCGTAGTGTTAGCATCATGTAGTCCTGTCGATGTTCCCATAGATGCTGCTCTCGTTAAATGGCATCATTTCCCTCAGCAGTATGTCATTATTAGGAAACTGTGCGTTGTGCCATACGTGTGGCGTAAAGCCATCACCCCATGACAAGTTCCTGTGACCAATGTTAGCGTACACCGAGAATTAGCAGTGTTAACATCATTAATGCGTGTTATTTTTAAGCTGAAGAAAGTGACGTTTTTAAGGATCCTCTCGTCTGTGATTAGAACAAAAAGAGAAGTGACGGGCAACGGGTTCTAAACAAAATCAAGTTTTTATTTTTAAGGTACATATGTTTAGAAATAATCAGTAATGGATCCTCTGCTTTGCGCCCATGGGTTTTTGTCCATCAGAATGTGAAATTATGTTGTTAAAGGGCTAGTTCGCACAAAAATTTTAATTCTGTCTTTATTTACTCTCCCTCAAAGTTGTTCCAAACTTGCGTGACTTTCTTTCCTCTGCGGAAAACAAAAAAACAGTATTTTCAAGAATCGTTGTGCATATAATGGAGGTCAATGGGAACCAAAACCGGCTACCCATATTCTTCAGAAAATGTTCTTTTATGCTCCTCATAACAAAGAAACGGAAACGGGTTTGGAACAACATGAGGGTGAGTGAATAATGCCAGAATTTACCTTTTTTTTGGATGGTCTATCTCTTTAAATCTGCGATTCTGACAAAACCTGTCAAGAACTTATCAACCTCAAAGTCAAAAGACAATAAAATTAGTTTTGCTACTGTAGTTTTAAGGTTTAAATATGGATCATTTATATTTTATTTATGTTTTATTTTAATATAGTACAAAATACTGTTAAAGTAAACAGAATCTTAATGAAAGAAATATACAGACAATGTTAGAGAAGAATTACAAAAAAAAAAATGTGGATTTTGGGAGGGGGAAAAAAAATCACAATGCAAAAAAATCTTACTGGTCCTTAATTTTCTTTATGCAAAATATATTTTATTAATTTTTTATTTTGATTTTGGGTTGGCGTGGATGTGTTCTTGCGAGTTTCACACAAATACGCTTCATCAAGTAGATTTGAGTGCGTATTTGAACCCATATGTCGCACATTTATTGGTTGTAGCACCATTGTGCCCTTGAACGAAGTTCAGAAACACTACGGCTGCTGGGTAACGCATTACCATTTGTTGCATCGGTGTGAGATAACAAAACCCAAATCATCGTACTCGTCCCTATTTTACATTTAGCCTTTACGTGATTGTCTTGGAAGGAAACACCTCGAAAGGCTTGATTACCTGACAAATACTGTGTTATTAAGGATGCCTTGTCTGAATCATTTCTGGGCCGGTCTGAAGTGGTTTTACAACTGCGGTTTGACACGGTCGTCCCTTCCGGCGTAAAGCACTCCTGCCTAATGAGAGATCCACTCAGTAGCAGCGGACGGTACCTGCACGCTAGATTACGAAATAAGACGCTCTCGCCGTGAAGTGTGTGTTTGTTACGAGCCCAATGACCTCCACACTTGTGACGGTGTGGATGTTTTTGTATCCATTAGAATCCAGCCGTGTTTCTAATCGAATGGGATGTGGATTATGTACAGATGTGTGTATAAAATAGCTTTTCCTTCTCCCTCTTGCAGCTAGCTGTGTGTGTCATGCGATGGCCATTATGTACCCATCCGAAACCTATCAGCCTTAACCCTCGTTTGCTAGTGTGTACGGCGTGAACTTTTACAAAACACTCCTTACTTGAAATATATCAATATTTGGCACGTGCCAGTTAAAGGGAAAGTGGTAAAGCGAGAGGGACGTGTTGATTTTTTTACCAGACAGTATTTTAAGTTTACATGATTTTTTTTTTTTTATATAGGTGTTTTAAATTACAACATCTCACGATTTTATGAAAAAAGGCTGAATTGAGATATAAATTTAGGAAATTGCGAGATATAAACTTACAATTCTGACTTTTTTTTCCACACAATTTCGTGTTTATATCTCACAGTTATGAAAAATGCCCAAACTAATTCCAAGAAGGTCACAATTGCGAAATTCGAATTGCGCAATTGTTATTCGCTGTTATAGGCTCTTTCCCTTGCAATTGCGAGTTTATAACTAGTAATTCTAACTTCTTTCTCTCAGAATTGAGATATAAACTCCCAATTCTGACTATAACTCATAATTGCGAGAATATATCTCACAAATCTAAAAAAAAAACTTTCTAAAGTTGGAATTGTTGGATATAAACTCCCAATTCTGACTTTTTCTCGCAATTGCGAGTTTATATCTGAGGAATCTGACTTTATAACTTGCAATTGCGAGTTTATAACTAGTAATTCTAACTTCTTTCTCTCAGAATTGAGATATAAACTCCCAATTCTGACTATAACTCATAATTGCGAGAATATATCTCACAAATCTAAAAAAAAAAACTTTCTAAAGTTGGAATTGTTGGATATAAACTCCCAATTCTGACTTTTTCTCGCAATTGCGAGTTTATATCTGAGGAATCTGACTTTATAACTTGCAATTGCGAGTTTATAACTAGTAATTTTAACTTCTTTCTCTCAGAATTGAGATATAAACACACAATTCTGACTATAACTCGTAATTGCAAGAATATATCTCACAATTCTAAGAAAAAAACTTTTTATAGTCAGAATTGTTGGATATAAACTCACAATTCTGACTTTCTCGCAATTGCGAGTTTATATCTGAGGAATCTGACTTTATAACTTGCAATTGCGAGTTTATAACTAGTAATTTTAACTTTTTTCTCTCAGAATTGAGATATAAACACACAATTCTGACTATAACTCGTAATTGCGAGAATATATCTCACAATTCTAAGAAAAAAACTTCCTAAAGTCGGAATTGTTGGATATAAACTCCCAATTCTGACTTTATCTCGCAATTGCGAGTTTATATCTGAGGAATCTGACTTTATAACTTGCAATTGCGAGTTTATAACTAGTAATTTTAACTTTTTTCTCTCAGAATTGAGATATAAACACACAATTCTGACTATAACTCGTAATTGCAAGAATATATCTCACAATTCTAAGAAAAAAACTTTCTAAAGTCGGAATTGTTGGATATAAACTCCCAATTCTGACTTTTTCTCGCAATTGCGAGTTTATATCTAAGGATTCCGACTTTATAACTTGCAGTTGCGAGTTTGTATCTCAATTCTGAAAGAAAAAAGACAAACGCGAGAAGTAATTCTTGCTTATTGCGAGAAAAAAAAGTGAAATGTGAGCTGACTTTTCATGGCGGAAACAAGCTTCCGTAGTTTTACCTTCTAGCAGGTACATTTTCTTTCATATTTGAGTCAGATTTGTACATGCATACTTCATCTAACCAAGCTTTAGGAGAAATGCCATTGATTTAAAATACAACAGCTTTTAATGTCTGTGATTAATTGTATTTTAAACCTGTTTTTAATTCTGGAAGGTCATTTGGAGCAACATGCATGTAAAGTTTCTTTTGGTGGTCTGCCCACCGCGACCCTTTTGACCTTCATAAAGTGAGCCTATATCAACATTTTGAACTTTTTTTTTTCTACCTTGAGTTTGTGCTCTTGCGTATGGCGGGAGGTTACTTGGATGAGCTTTTGGGAATATGGCAGTTGAAAATGATAATCAACTCTCGCCCTTCATCCATTGCACTGCCGGATTATTGAACGCTGGGATGCGCCTGTAAAGCTCAATAAGTAGCCCAGTACCAGAGAGAGGCACCATTCTGTTTTTAAGTTGTTTTTTTGGTACCTGTTTTGGGGTCTCAATGTGTGCACATTGTCTGGCCATTAAGGTACTTTGTGTATTATATGTACATTTGACATATTTATAAAAGCAAGATGTAAATAATTCTTTTTGTTGTTGCTTTTATTGAGCTGTTTGATAACTTTTTGTTGGTTCTTTTAGTTTGTCATTGTTTTTAAATGCTCCTTCTGAACGTGACGGAGCTCTTTCATGAGAGTTAGCTGTTGTGTGATTGGATGCTTGGCTGGCTATTGACATAATAAACACTCCAATAAAATGATTTATACCATGAGTGCTGGAAAGGTTTGTCATTCATTCGTCATGATTATGAAAAAGAGTGAGTGAGAATTTGTGGAAAAATTTCCTTTCTGTTCTCAATGCTTGCGTTTTCTCAACCTGGAAATACTATTTTTACAATATTTTAAATTGTGATTTTTTTTCTGGCCTGGAAAGATTGTGGGAATAAAGAAAACTGAAAATTTCTTAAGTGATATTTTTCTACATATGCTTCATTCTGAAATATTTGATACCGTTCTTTGTGAATAATTGTGTGGGATTTTTATTTGAGACATTGTAGTCAATTTTATCTTTCCAGTCAGCAATATGCTGGTGTAGTCCTAAAAGCTGACCAAATTATCTTTTAACTAGCTGTTTTGAACATATTATCTACATATTTTGTGCATTTGTAGTACACAAGCATATGGATGACAAAACTAGCTTTTAGCATATGTGCACATTTAATCTTTCAGGAAACCTGGCCAGAACTATTGATAACATCATCTTGGGTTTCGTTATTCTGGTACAACTTACATTTAGCAGATGCTTTTATCCAAAGCGGCTTACAAGTGAGGCAATTAGGGGTTTCGTGCCTTGCTCAAGGACACCTTAGTCATGGTGTCGAAGGTGGAGAGAGTGCTGCTCATTCACAATCCCCACTTTCAATTCCTGTCGGCATGGGAATCGAACCAGCAACCTTCAGGCTACAAGCTCAGCTCCCTCACCATTAGTCCACGACTACCCCAACTTCACAAAATATACGTGCGTGGATAAGAACAAAGGTATTTTAAGGCAATATCAGAAACACTTGGAGAAAGAGTGGAGAAATTAGATGATCAGAAAGACAAGATTCAAACTTACCATTGACCGATGAGAAAGGGTTAGTTCACCCAATAAAATAAGAGTGTTGTTCATCTTCGGATCACAAATGAAGATGTTTTTAATGAAATATGAGCTTTCTGTCCCTCCATTGACAGCTTTGCAACTACCACTTTGTCGCTTCAAAAAGTTCATATAGAGATCGTAAAATTAATCCATGTGAATTGAACGGTTCAATCCAAATTTGCTGAAGAGACTCGATCGCTTTATATGATGACCAGATTGAATTTAGGCTTTTATTCACATATAAACATTCATCAATGCTCACATCAGTTGTGGTAAACCGAAGCCCAAGCATGTTCGCTTGACATGCGAGAACCAATGAGGTTGAGCTTCTGTTTATTTTCACTTATCAATGTTTATATCTGAATAAACCCCTAAATTCATCGTATAAAGCGATTGAGTCTCTTCAGAAAATTTGGACTAAACCGCTTGATTCTTATGGATTAGTTTTATCATCTCTTTATGAACTTTTTGAAGCTTCAAAGTGTTGTGTAGCTGTCAATGGAGGGACAGAAATCTCTCAGATTTCATCAAAAAAGATCTTCATTTCTGTTCACAAGATGAACAAAAGTCTTATGTGTTTTGAACAACATAAGGGTGAGTAACTGATGACAGAATTTTCATTTTTGGGTGAACTATCAGTTTAAAACAATCTCAAACTTGAACAGTGTGCTAAATAGATGACTGAAAGTTTGAATTACCCTCATTTTTTTTCAATTGACTTTTAGATTATCGCAGAAAACAAGCATTGTGGCCAACAAAAGAATTCTGATGCCTAAATACAATTGGCAAAGGTAAAGCTATACGTAAATTACACTACGTCAACACCACTTGGCTCTTTCCATCTTTATATAAAATCTACAAGTTGGAGAGTTAGAATAGTTTGCAGGAGTTGTTACTGACCCCAGCAACCTCTGTAGTCCATTTAGCCACTTGTTAGCAACTGCCTTTCTCAAGACTTCACAAAAAATCACAAGAGGGTATAGAGAGTTGCAGGGATGACGTACTTTTCTTGGCGAAAACTTGGAAATGCATTAGCATTTTAGCACTTCCAGTTCCATCTTTAGTAAACACAAGCTCAAGATATCTTCATGTTTTATTCTTTGATATAAAATACATCAGTAATCTAATACCGTCTTCTAAAAGGTGGTTGATAACAATGGCTAGAGGTTGTCGGGACATTAAACATCATCAGCTGAACAGGTAAACTCATCCACTCACTGCTTTCACAGCCTTTTTGTGTTTATAATCGCGCACTTGCAAACTATTATAACTCAAACTTTCGGGGAAAATGTTTTTAAGCAAAGACTGAAAGAGTTGTGGAAGCTTAATGATGGAAAGGCTGAAGTCATGTGACCGTGGTGTAGTTAATTATATATAGCCTATATTTAGCTTTTGACTTATGCCGATTGTATTTACACGTCAAAATTCATAAAAGTTGTATTCATTTCTCACCACAAACAAAACTTGTAAGAATCAAAAGCTTTCTCCCAAGGTTTTTTTTCTCCATTTTGTTAGAGTTTTGGTTCCTTGCTGCTGTTGCCTTTGGTTTGCTTAGTTGGGGACACTTGCTTGATATTCAGCAGTGTTTTT
The DNA here is from genome assembly GCA_037194245.1 of Opsariichthys bidens. Taxonomy (NCBI): domain Eukaryota; kingdom Metazoa; phylum Chordata; class Actinopteri; order Cypriniformes; family Xenocyprididae; genus Opsariichthys; species Opsariichthys bidens. Next base: position 12,379,525 of record CM074301.1, on the reverse strand, counting down.
TGGTATTCCTGCATTGGCGCCGTTGTATGCGAACTGAGCTGAGCCGGACGATTACGTCACTGTTTTCTCCAGTGCTGATATACCTAAATTAACTAAACTAATAACTATTGATCTTTGCAACAGAATGAATCAATAATATATAGAATAAGACACCATTTGTGCAGCCAAAAATTATATGACAATTATTACTGTAAAGCTGCTTTGCCACAATTTGCATTGTAAAAAGGTGACTTGACATGACTTTTGTTCGTCACAGACTCTGTGTTCTGCAAAAAGCCAATGAAAAAAATCCTATTGGGATTTTGTCAAGTGAACCAAGGTGATGCTAACTTCCGGGTTGTCCAACAAAAAATACGTAATTACTGAGGTTTTTATGCTATAGAAAAAAAACAAAAAACTGAAGCTTGCATTAAACACACATTAAAAACACGGATGTTCCAAAACATCCATCAGTATTTTTCCTGGAAGAGCAAGACTGTAAACGCGTATTTGTGATGAAGGCTAATTATGTTTACATATTAGCATATAGATGCTCAGCTCAAAGCTAACAGACGGACTAAAGGCGGGAAAATAGTTTCATAGGCTGTTTAATTGTCATTTTATGTTTTCTGTTCTCGCATTCTCTCAGTCTTGCGCTTATCACTTGTTCTTTCTTCCCCGTCCTTGTTTGGATTCTCCTTGTCTCTCTCTCTCTCTCTCTCTCGCTCGCTCTTCTCAGTGTGTTAATTTGCCTGAGAATGCATTAGCTGTAATGAGAGCTGAAGGCCGAGGGAATCCTCCAGGGTTCCATTAATCATGGCCCCTCAGACAGCCAACCTTGATTACAAGTGGCAAGAAATTCATTAGAGCCGCGCCTCTGACAACTTTTATCTCCGCCACTAGCTCTGACTCATTAGGCAGCCAAATTAAGGCTATGATGGCACTGATGAAATTCATCGCTTGTTTATCCTGTGTGATTTGATGCATCTGCCCATACATCAGCGGCGTGGGCGTCCACCAGACACTCCCCAGGATTCAGGCCTCGCGCATCCCGTCCCTCCTCTTTGAAGACGCCGTCCCAGAGCTTCCGGAGAACGGCACGCTGAGGAGCTGGAATAGCCGGTACCTTGCGCTTCCTAACGATCCGTTAATGAAACAAATGCTCGGATATCAATTAAACAATTAATCTGATTGTCATAATGAGAGTGTTCCGCTCTTGACAAGCTGTTCTGGTATTCCCATCACCGCATCCTCGGAACAGCACCTTGTGGAATATCTCTGTAGGCTATTTGGTTTGTGATTCATATTTTTTTTTTTTTTTTTATGGTAGTGGTGCTATAATAATTAAAGCTAGTATAATTGGCATAATGAGAATGCTAATTAGTAGAGTCTCTAAATGAGGGGATATGTAAATGCAACAGCTCATAGGCATTTACCACTAGCGGTTACTGGAGGCTGAAGCAATTAACTTACACACTCATGTCAGAGCGACATGCTGACAACACAAGTCAAGAAAGTTCAGAGATTCCTCATTAGTTTATGAAATTGTTTTCTGTGCGCATAATTTATGGTTATTGTTTTTTGGGGGAATTGTGTTTTGCGCTATGAAAACAAAATGGACTATTCTATTTTTCTTCTTCTTGTTTTTACAGAACATTTTTATTATTGAAATTATTTATCCATGCACATCATTTTGTTTTAATTCACGTGCGTTCAAAATCGTCAATCAAAGTAACATCAAGATCCAAGCATCCAATCAATTCCCCGTGGACAAAATCAAGCCCCGCCCTACATTTTTTTCTTGTTCAGAGGACGTTTTACACGTCACAATATGGAAAGAAAAGAATTTCCGTTTCACGCTGTCTTTACTTAAGCTTGTTTCGTCAATTAAAAGAAACAAAACAAATGGCTCTGAATAGAAAGGTTGTGCTGGAGTCCTTCAGAAGGTCAATGTTCAGTTTCATGAAGGGCGTGGATTCACATCTCAGTGTGGCTTTCGTCCTCCCTATTAGCACTTATGAGAGAAAACATTGCTGGTGTGTCATACATCATGGTACGTTACACTTGGCATCCTGTTGCCGTTTCTAACCATGAAGGCAGCTTCCAGTTACGGTAATTAACTGTAATTCCTGTAGCTCAAACAGTAGAGCTAGCAAAGCCTAGGTTATGGGTTTGATTCCCAGGGAATGCATTAATATATATATATATATATATACCTTCAATGCAATGTAAGTTGCTTTGAGATGACGAATATGTATATCCCATTCTCTACAGCAGTGGTCAGTCCCGTTTCCTGATGCTCTGGAGATTAGCATAAAAAATAATGAAAATAAATACGCCTCCAGTTGTTAATATTACTTTGGTCAAAAGAGGTAAAGAATTATTGGTAAAGGTGACTTGACTTTTGTTAGTCACAGCCAATGCAAAAATCCTGTTGGGATTTTGTCAAGGGAACCAAGGTGATGCTAACTTCCGGGTTGTTCTACAAAAATACATAATTACTGAGGTTTTTATGCTATATATAAAAACAAACTTGAAAATATCTTAAGCTTGCATTAAACACACATTAAAAACGTGGATGTTCCAAACATCCATCAGTATTTTTCCTGGAAGAGCAAGACTGTAAACGTGTATTTCTGATGAAGGCTAAAAAAATAAAAATTAATACACCTCCAGTTGCTAATATTACCTTCGTCAAAAGAAGTAAAGAATTATTGCAGCCATGAGACGACAACCTGTTGCTATGGTTACTACTGCCAATCACTCCAGGTGTGACTCCTGTATTCCGTACACACACAGAACAGTAATTTAGATTTAGATACTATTATCATTCCTAAGACTTTCCAATGTGTATAAGATTTCTGATGGGAAATCATCACTTAAACCAGCCAAAGTGTGTTTCTTCTGGTGAGGCTAGCTAAAACGAACTCTTTTGCAAGCATTTGTAAAGACCGTAATTTCATGGGCATGCTTTTCCAGCAGCTCTCATTTTTATTAGTGCAATTTATTATTAGTTAAAGGCAGCTTAATTATGGCCAAATGTTCTCCTATTAGACCAACAACAGCCTTTATTGCCACTTTATTCCCAGCCCAGGTTTGGTTACGTGTTCTACAGTTCTAAGTTGGTAACATATTTGAGCTTCTTCCATTAAATATGAGCATGAAGTACACTTTTGCAAATTCATCATACATAATGGAGAAAGGGTGTTTTTCTGTCGCTTTGTTAATAAAACTTATTTTATTATTTGTAATACTATATTTATATTTTTAACAAAATGTATAAAACTTTAAATTAAATTGCACCGAATTGTCCATAAATGAAATGTAAATGTTTATCATTCATATTACATTTCTTTGCATATATTTACTTATTACGTTCCTGCAAAACAGTAGATACCAAGGTCATAGGTTCGATTCCCAGGGATCAGATTAAACATATTTCTTGAATGCAATGCAAGTTGGATAAAAGCATCTGCCGTATTCATATGGTAAATGTGAATAGTTTACCTTCATTCAAAGCAGTTTTCCAGTATATGATGATGAGCAGGACTGTAGTGACTGAATGAGACTCGACCCTTGAACGAGAGAGGGAGAGACCCACCGTGGTCTTTCGCTCTCTCCTGTAATGATTGATGTTGAAGTTCATTACAGTGTGTTGGATATGACCAGCGTAATAGAGCTCCATCACTCTCATCTGAGACAGCACGGCCTCCCAAAGAGAGACAAATGAGTCCCGTGCTCATTAACAAAAACCCCTCTCTCTCTCTCTCTCTCTCTCTTTAGATGATCTGCGCTGGTCATCATGGAGGCAAACGAGTGTCGTCTGCTGCTTTGGGTCAGTGTCGGTCGTTCTCAATTACATGTGTGGTTGTAAAAGTATGCTTTGATATCCATTGACTCTTTCTGATTATACAAGTAGGGCATTTATTTAGGGAATATGGAAATGGTGATACTTTTATGACAATGAAATGCACTGATTATATATATTTTGTGGCACAATTAAGGTTGTCGTGCAGTTCATCGAGAGCTTGATAATCTTTCATAGTATGTTTCTCATGCGACCGTTATGATTTGGATAAATAACACGTTTTTAACTAAATCAAATGCATGTGTGAAAGCTAAATGTTTCATGTCAACGTCATAAAAATGGAATATTGGAATAATTGTATGTTGAACGAAGATCTTGCATGTTTGGTCTTTTTTTTTTTCCAGAACAGAACAATAATGCTGATTTAAAGGGAAGAGAAGATGCTGAAGCTTCACAATGATTCCTACTGTAGAAAAAATAAACCTATGTTGATTTTTAACATAAGGAAAATCATTTTTACCCCATGGTCTCTTGACACTGATGACAGATGTGCTCAAAATGCATCAAATAATGTAATTCTGCTGGATGTTTAGAAGAGCAAAGACACCTTTAAAACTGTTTCAGCCAGAAAAAAAGAACATAGATATTTTAGTTTAGTTATTAAAACAAATATTTCAAGATTAACATTGGAAAAAGATTATATATATATATATATATAATCATCCTTTTAAATTAAAAGTTTAGTGGAAAACTATGGTAAATCAAGCTATATTATTAATTCCACTTTATAATTGCATGCTAAATTTATTTTTGTGGATGAGTAAATAAACAAATCAACAAATAAAAATGATTAAATAGTTGCCAGTAGTCACTTATAAAATATCTATCAATAAGTTGCTCAATAATGAATGAATTCGTGTGCACAGACGACAAACACTGACAGTATTTAAGAAGAACAAACATGCATACAACGAATACATTTTCTCCCAATTTTATGCAACCATATTGCACCATATTTATTGTGACGTCGATGTGAATATATCACTCTGCCATTGTGTTCTTGAGCTTATTTATTTCCATCACCGTTTCTTTTTTATCTTCCACAAAGATTCCGCCTCTAAGGGACAGAAATGCTTTAAGAGCACATGCAAAAAAATGAACGAATTCATACGGGGAAATCAGACAACAAATGGCAACACATGCAACAACAACAACAAAAAAAAATCACTAGACAGTAACTTATAAATACTTAATTTTTAAAAAATGTCTTTTTACAGTCTCGTATAGTGCACATGTGTGTCGCACGGACACATTTCATATTTACAAATGTACAAAATAATAAATAAAAGGGGAGAGATTAAGGAAAAGAACAAACCTGAAAGTAATGTCGGCAGGCTTAACAGGTCATGTGTCAATATACATTCAAATATCATAAACTCTAATTCATATATAGGCTATTCAGAACTGGATGTATATCGACCGATGATCCGTTAAGCACTGTGCGGGCCTCGAGTTTTTATGTAAAAGTCACTGGATATCCTTCATGCATCTGTACTGCGTGACCCCTGACCTGTAAAAATGTTCGTTTGAGGAGTTCAGGGTCACTGGAGTTCATGGCCTGCTGCCCGGTTCGATCTGTTGGTGCTGACTCCGAACCGCGAACCTGTTGACGTGCACGGGAATGGGCACCACGATTTTGGGGTTCCGGACGGGCTCCCCGGATCTGTTGTTGACGTTCCCGGCTTTGATGCGTTTCCATTTGGCCCTGCGGTTCTGGAACCAGATTTTCACCTGGACCTCGCTGAGTTTGAGCGCGTGCGCGATCTGGGAGCGCTCGGTGAGGGACAGGTACTTCTTACAGTGAAACTCCTTCTCGAGTTCCAGCAGCTGTTCGCTAGTGAAAGCAGTCCGCCTCCTCCGGCTCTTCCCCGCCGAGCCGCCCGGCGGTAACGCGTCCTGGGAGCCGCCTTTCAGTTTGCCTTTCTGGGACGCCGACGCGCAGGTGTTCCCGTCGGAGAAGCTCTCGTTCTCGCTGTCGGCGGAGCTGTCCTCCCGGTCACTGCACGCGGCCTCCGCGGACTTCAGGTCCAGCTTCTCGTCATCTGAACTGTAGAGTTTGGTTTCGCCTGAAGAGAATGGAAATTAATATATTAAGCATCCCATATTACATATTTGGTCATTGCAAGGGAGCCTAAAACGTTTAAACCCTTTTGGAATTCACAGGTGCTGCCAAAGTCCTTTTTAATGGAAATGAATTCTCTAAATCTAAAACGTTAAACGAATAATTGTTCATGCTCCGATTTAAACTTTAATTGCGCGTTAATAAAACATAATAAAATCTAACGAGAGCATAAAATCTTATAAGTGAGGCCTGTCTACAAATTCAAACCGATGACTTTACATGTTTAATTCGTTGTGGCTATTTTTTATTTGAATGGAAAATTGTGTTTAAACTCAGCAGCTCGAGTAGAAATGACAATTTGGATGGAACAAAACATAACGGTGAAGCAAAAATAAACTTCACGACAATTGATCGTGATTATGCATCGATTCCTTTGCTTTCAGTCTGCTCAAACTCCAACTTGAACTTATCTCATTTTGCAAGCTTTTTAGAAATATTACAAAACGTAGTTAAATTCAACAAAAAAAATAGTTTAATCGCTTTGAAAGTCTCTTGTGTCATTACAAATCAAACGACTATTAAACGTGAATAATTTGTGTGATGTGCCTATAAGAACAGGATGTGGTAAGTGTCTAAAATGTTTAGCAAGGCCACAAACACGTGACACAGGTGAATTTACATTCAAAAAGCCAACAAAAAACGAATACATATTTTTTTTTAACGTACATTCATATCGTAAAAAAGTACATGAAACCACGTGACATTTCTTACTGATATTTCTAAACGATTTTAAACATTAGTGTTTGTTGATGACGTGAAAAAAAGTCACGTTTCACACTTTTCATTTTTTATAGGGTTTTTTGGAGGTTATTATATATATATATATATAGCATATTGGTTCATGGGTTATAACTCACCAGTAACGAACTAAAGAATACAAGTTTGTTGTAGAAGTTTTGGCTGTAAAACTCTTTCGATTCTAATAAAGAACTTTTATTTTGAATAAAGTTTGTGCTCGTATTTAATCCACCTGTCAGCGAGAGTTTGTCTCCGGTGCTCACCTGCAACCGCCTGAAAAGTTTCCGTGAAATTGAGGAGTTCGGAGCCCTTGAGCTCGTCATGCGGGCTCTCCTGCCGGTTCATCCCCGTCCCGTCCGCTCCTAACCGGGGTCCCGGGATCTCCTGCGGGGGATAGAAACTATCTGGAGGGTCCGAGAAACTGGGCAGGGTGGTGGTGAGCGCCACCATGGAGGGCATCCCCTGCCCCAAACCTGCGCAAAAAGTGTTGGTCAGACGCCCCGCGAACGATGCCAACGGTGCCAAGGGAGGGATACCCGACGGTAATGACGAATGAGACAGGGCTTGCGGAATCATAAGCGGTCGGTACGGCATAAACATCGGGTAGCCCGTGTAGAGCAGGTGGCCCGGCCGGGGCTGTGGAGTGCCAATCAAAGAATCAATGGAAAACGCCGTGCCCGGACCGCTCGGTCTCTGCATGGTGAACTGAGCGCGGTCTGGTCGTATAAATCCCGTGCAGTGGCCTTCTGAGACAAATCACCCAAATGTGGTCCACGGTTATCCTGATGGTGCTGTAGGGTCCTCGCCGTCCAACTGACTGAGACCTGATGCGTTTTTTGTCTGGAGCTCTCAGTGTCTCAGCCTCTATTTGTCACATACTGAGACATAAACACACACACACACACACTCTCTCTCTCTCTCGCGCGCGCGCGCGCGCGCTCCCGCACTCCCTCTCTCTCTCTTTTTCGCTCAGTTATCATCAATACAAGAGGATAGAAGGGGGAGTTGCCCTGGAGACTCATCCATCTTCCTCAAATTACGCTTCATTTCCTTATTCAGTCCCTGACTTTTTAGGCCGCCTAGAGAGAGGAGGGGGTAGTTTCCCAGTGGGTCAAGTCCCCTCCTCTGGAAAGCGACTGCGCTGACCACACCAACCCAATCAACTATTATTAATTTTGATTGATGATAAGTAATTACTTTGTATTCAAGGGAAGATATATAACAACGGTTCTTTTGTTGATTCTTTCAGAGGCCGATGGCATCGGAGTCGTGAGGGCGGAGAGGCAGATGTTTCGACCCTCTTGTGAGAGAGAGTCTTTTCTATTCTGTTCGGAGAAAGAGTGAATCTGGCCGACAATTATCCCCAAGAGAGAGATTTTACTGACGAAATGACGTTTGAATGTGGAGGTCTGTGTGAACACTTTATTGATAAAATTGGGAAGTATTGCCAGATTTGGCTATCTGCTCAAAGATGGATTTTCTAGATGATAAAATGAAGGAATTTCTTAATCTATTTGAAGAAAAAAAAAAAAAAGTCAAGTTCTTATGTGTAATCTTTGTAGGCTAGCTTCTTAGCTGGGCTAATATGTACTTTTTTTTAATCAAAATGTCTTGTTTTTAAGACTTTTTTTAGTGCGGGTTATATCTACATTGGTTTAGAAATGTGAAACGCATACGTTTCAAAAGCGTTTTCAAATAGGCTAACTTTCAAAAAGTTAGATAAGCTCGCTAAACGCTAGCGAAAAGAAATTGCGGTTGTTCGCCTGAGGCGTAACCATAGTAACAGCAGGCAGCGCGAGCGCTTTCAGTTGGGATCCTGGCGGAACTTCCACAAAACAACAAGTAGGCCAACTGTCATTATTTATCACCTTATTCTAGATTAATATATCGAAAGTATGTAGCTGTTATATCACAAAAACAGTTTTGTTTATATGGCTTTCGTCGCGCAGAGTGTTAAGGCGGCGAAACGACAATTCAGCTGCGCGAGACGATCTCACAGATTAAACCCTGACAGAAATTCCCCTGTATAATTCGCACAATAGTCATGAATAACAAGTATTTTCTTCATTTGGCTTCAACAAACCTGCCTTTTTTATTTTAAAAAAGTATATAAATGTTTTATAGAATTTCAGCCTTTTAAAGAGACATATTTTTGTAGACAAAAAATGACAGTAGTTCATAAGTTAAAAACATATTAATAACGAGTAGGCCTAACTTAAGAAATCCATTGTAATGTATTTTAAAATAGGCTAACTTAATAGATCCAGAGCGTCATATATCTTCAGATATTCAGAGGAAAGATCCTTGATTAATCATACAGATAATTTGACAATATGTTAAGTAGCTACGCAGAAAATTAAGAAGGAAAAGACTTTAAGAGAAAAAGTAATCATACTTTCCTTTAATAGTTGAGAATATAATTTAGATTTTAAGAAGAAAAAAAAAAACGACAAAAGAAAAAAGGGGTCTAAAATAGCACCCTCTGAGCGGTTTCTCTTTCCCCGCTAAGCATTAATTTAATCGGAGATCATTTTACCGTTTAAATGCCAATTCACTTCTGATGATGATTAGGCGCTATTGAGTCCTGCGGGGCGCGAGCTCTCCAACTGGCCGTCTGATTGCGCGAGGACATAAACACATCACCTCCGACTCTGATTAGCGATGGAGGACCCACAGATGCTAATTATTCTTATAATTGCAAATGACTCCATTCAGGAGCAGTGCTCTTTGATCTATTGAAACCAGACAGCGTTCTCTCTCTCTCTCTCTCTCTCTCTCTCTCTCTCTCTCTCTCTCTCTCTCTCTCTCTCTCTCTCTCTCTCTCTCTCTCTCTCTCTCCCTCGCTCTCTCTCTCTCACGCTCTTGAATGGGACACAATCAGAGCCCTCCCCTCCTCTTGGTCATCGTATATGAGACTTTTATCAAAGATCTGTTCGTAGACAATTGTCTTGCACCTTTGTTCTTCTCTACATGGCTTTATTATATCTTTGACGCACAGTTAATAAATCCAAATAGTCCTAAATCTATGCATTAGGATGAATGCAGGTCAAATCAAGCATTCATCTTAAACTATTTAATACCTAATTATCAGAAAGTGTCCCATTTTACCTGTATTCAATTCTGGTAGTTATTTTAATATTAATTATTTTTAAAAAATCATATTTTTTTTACTGTTTTTTTTAAGACTCAAGGTGACAGGATCATTAAACGTGCCTTTCCATAACATAATCACATAATACTTCCATACAACTCATCTCCATAATGCTTCTCTAGAGGAAAAGCCACATGTGGCTGCATGATCCTCATCTTTCAGACCGGATCACAACCAGATAAAAAAAACTGACTGTTTAAAAATCATAGTTTTCATCCACATAATCCTTATAGAGAACTGCAAGATTTCCTATCTGAGAAGATAAAATATGATGCTGGATAGACAAATGAAGATGAAATCACTTAAGGTGATGCTGACGAGGATCAAATATAAGAAAGTGCAGTGTGTATCATAATACAGTATCGTACTGTACGCGAAGCCTCACCGTAGACTAAATCAAGCACTTTAAATAGTTACGTTGATGACAGATCAGAAGCTTTTTTCATGAAAAGAAACATTTCATAGAAATATTTTTTTAAATATTTAAATATTATATATATAATATTAAATATTTAATATAAATATTTATATAGTTTTAATATTTAAATGCATTGAGTTGTGACTCCTGAGTAAGATAAGAAAAGCAGCTCGAATTAATTAAGTAAATATAAATACATTTTAAAAATTGTATTTTACAATAAAATTTTAGCCTACAGAATGGTTTCAAATGTTTTCAGATTTTGCTTGAATTCCTTTTCAGTTCTTGGAAAAACTTTCTGGAGGAATTCAGAGCTCCATGGCGCCCCACTGTGGTTGCTCATGAAATGGTGTGTTCCACTGAACATATGAACTTTATATATTGACCTTCTACAAGCTTCTCTCGTTTTTTTCCTTTTTTTCTTTTTTCTTTTTTTAAAAAAAAAAATGCTTTAAAATGGGTATCAGTAATAGTAAAACACCTTTTAAAGTCACCATGAAACCAAACAGGCAGTTCTTGTTTTGTTTTTTAATCCTATGGAATATTACGGTATTTATTATAAATTATATGTAATTATTTTTTTAAATTCATCATAATTTTTAATCATAATAGCTCCCTCTTCTCTGATGATGCATTTACTGGCACGAGGGCGGGGCAACCTGTCACTCTCATGAGATCCACCAATAGCAAACCATAACCTCCCAATCAATTCCCGCCCTTCATTTTTTCTTGTTCAAGAAGCCATTTCATGCCACAATAGGATAGAAAAGACCATTGCAACGTCCGTTTCATGCCGACTTTAAACAAAAAAAACTCAGACTAGCATTAAGAAGTGCCTCCGTTTAATGATTTGCTATAAAATCACCAGCTGATCGTAGCGTCCATGGTAAAGACAGGACAATTTTCAATCAGGAATCCTTCAGAATCACAAAGAATAAAACAAACCTCAATGACTTCATGGTACAAAACTGAATCCCTGCATGCATGTACGTGGTCTCTCAGTGCATATGGTCTTTGAATGCCAGCATTATGTAATTTTTAAGAAAGGTTGGCAGACCCAGTTTAGGGAGCACCCAGTGCAAGCGACCTTCCAGAAACACTCGGAGTCTGTGGCGGGCCAGGTGCTGTAGAGATCGAGGAGTTTGGGCCAGTGCAAACAGGGATTCGTAGAATTCACGGTGTTTCTGTGCAAAAACAAGACATTGAAATTTATATGATCTGATTAGTATTATTTTGAGATTAGTGAAACCTTAACTTCACTTAACTTTAAATGTTATTAAACATTCATTACATTATATTTAAGAAAACATTTTAAACATCTGACCTGAAACACCTCAGGGGGAACAGCTTCTACCCAGGCGTCAGTGATTTTGAGGCGGTCGTAGGCGTTGAAGAGCACTTCTATTGTTCGTGGAGATGTGCAGCAATATTTTAACACCTGCGCCAGATATATAGAGAATAAAGCGGTCATATTACCAGAAAAAACCCTACAAAAATGAAACTATCAAATAAGAATCAAGTCTTGTTTATAGCGGTTTTCTGTTTGAATATATTTTTAAAATATAATTTATTCCTGAGATGATGCAAAACTAAATTTTCAGCATCATTACTCCAGTCTTCAGTGTCACATGATCTTTCAGAAATCATTCTAATAAACATTTTTATTATGATTAATGTTGACAAAGTTGTGCTGCTCAATATTTTTGTGGATACTTTTTTTTCAGGATTCTTATGAATAGAAAGTTTATTTGAAATCTTTTAAAACATTATGAATGTCTTTACTGTCCCTTTCGACCAATTTAATGCATCCTTGCTGAATAAAAATGTCATAAATGTTAAAAAAGGGAAATTAAACTATCAAATATTAATCAAATATTGTTTATCTCTGAAAATAGATCCAATAGATCACAAGGAATCAAATGGCCAGATCTCGTTTGCTAATAATAACAAACAGGCTGCATACAAAATCGCATACTTCTCTACTATATAGTAGGCGAGAGAAAGTATGTGACAAAAAGAGTATGTCTGAATTCACAGTACTCATAGAAGAGTAGGATTAAAAGTACCTACTACTTTCGGCGAGATTCTGTGTGCATCTGATGGACACTTTACTGTCCCATGAGGCCACGGAAGAGGATTTGTGAACGGCAGTGAAGCGACACAACTGACTCTGGTAGGTCACATGACAATGACAACATGGCGAATGTAGTACGCCCAGATTTAGCGGTTGCGACGGAATTAAATATTCAAAATCAGTCCCTACTCAAGAGAGTATGTGATTTCAGATGCAGCCAGAGTCGAGGGAAGCCGGTCATAGATGAGCAGCTTTTTGTCAGTTTCCACCTGGTGCAACAGCCCCACCTGTGTTGTGGAGGTCAAAGGTGGAAAGTTGTATTTTTGGGGGAACATCGCATGGAATAATTAACTACTTGGGCTGATGAACAGATTGGGCCCCCCTCTGGGGGATTGTGGGGAATTTCTGCAATTACTGCTAATTAATCTCCTATTAACATTTGCCTCGTTAAGACTCAGGCAATTTATTTGGCACAAGTGGGACTCATTGGATGCGTGATGTCAAGTGTTTTTAACTGTGCGCTTTTGAAAGACAGAAATAAATCCATCTGAAAGTGATTATTTCTGTGTTTGTGACAACTAAACTATCATATGCTGCTTGCAGTGAACTTTAATGATGGTTTTGAGTAAATTCATTTCTATATAAATTAGTTTAATAGGATAAATATCCTGTGTACAAAAGGAAACTGTAATTTACAGACTGCAGATGGATGTCTTCTTGAGACGTGGGTTCGTTCTGTACAAATGGCAAAAAGGTTAATTCCCAATTTTACAGAGCGTGGGTCTAAAAGGAATAGTTCACTTAGAAAAGAAAATTCTGTCATTTATTTTTGCTCATGCTGTTCCATGAAGTTTTGGAAGTCAGTATGGTTTAGACAACATTAATCTATTGTACAGACAAAAAATATATAATTTTTTCTTTTGTGTTCCACAGACAAAAGAAAGTCGTACTGGTTTGGAACATCATGAAAGTGAGTAAATGATGACAGAATTTTCATCCCTTTATTTGTTTTTGCAAATTACATTCGCTGCTCAAGAAACATTTCTTAGTATTATCAATGTTGATAAAAGTTGTGCTGCTTCATATTATTGTGGAAACCGTGATACATTTTTCTTCAGGATCCTTTGATGGATAGAACGTTCAAAAGAACAGCATTTTCATAGCACTATGAATTATATAAAATGTTACATTTATATCTTTATAAATGTTTTTACTGACACGTTTATCAAATTTAATGCATCCTTGCTAAATAAAAATAAAAAGGTGAAAAATATCAGTAATGTATACAGCACCTCAAATCAAAAAATCCTTAAGGAATACTAATTTAATTTAATCATAATTTGGAACCAATCCTAAAGAGTCTAAATGGGGTAATTAGACAAATAAGTCAAAATAAGAATGAAAAAAGAACCTAATGGATAAACTAAAATCTAAACAACTGAAAAACAGCATGATTTGGGGACAAGTAGATAATTCTTAAAGTGCCCTTATTATGCTGTTTTAAAAATTCCTAATTTTGTTTCGGAGGTCTCCGAGGTTTACATGCATCAAACCACTTTAATTTGCTCATAATACACATTTATATTACCTAATTTCTCAAAGAGTCTGAAAACGGTTCGTTTGAAGATTCAATCTCTCTAAACCCCTCCTTTCCAAGAGCTACTGTGCTCTGATTGGTCAGATGGCCCAGTGTGTTGTGATTGGTCTACCACTTACAGCACATGAAAGTTGATATTGGGGCACTTTAAAGGGTTCCATTTTTATTCCTAATAAAATTGGTTCCAAATTAGGATAGAAACTCCATTAGCATTCCTTGACTAGGGATGTACAGTTGTGTTCAAAATTATTCAACCCCCACTGAAATTGATTGTTTTGGCCGGTTTGACATTGATTTTGATCATTCAGTCATCCTGCTTACAATTAAATCAAAGAGGCACGTGTAGGTCAGACAAATATAACATAACATTTATAATGAAATAACCACAAATGTCTTTTCTCTGCTCACATCATTATCAGTTTTATTCAACCCCCAAGTGACATTCAATCTTAATACTTAGTACAACATCCTTTTACAGTTATAACAGCTTTTAAACGTGAAGCATAGCTTGACACAAGTGTCTTGCAGCGAGCTACGGGTATCTTCGCCCATTCATCATGGGCAAAAGCCTCCAGTTCAGTCACATTCTTAGGCTTGCGCACTGCAACTGCTTTCTTTAAGTCCCACCAGAGGTTCTCAATCGGATTTAAGTCTGGTGACTGCGATGGCCATTTCAAAATGTTCCAGCCTTTAATCTGCAACCATGCTCTAGTGGACTTGGAGGTATGCTTGGGATCATTGTCCTGTTGAAAGGTCCAACGTCTCCCAAGCCTCAGGTTTGTGACGGACTACATCACATTGTCCTCCAATATCTCCTGGTACTGAAGAGAATTCATGGTACCTTGCACACGCTGAAGCTTCCCAGTACCTGCAGAAGCAAAACAGCACCAAAGCATGATTGACCCCCCGCCATGCTTCACAGTAGGCAAGGTGTTCTTTTCTTCATAGGCCTTGTTCTTCCTCCTCCAAACATAGCGTTGATCCATGGGCCCAAACAGTTCTAATTTTGTTTCATCAGTCCACAGAACACTATCCCAAAACTTCTGTGGTTTGTCCACATGACTTTTGGCATACTGCAGTCGACTCTTCTTATTCTTTGGAGACAGCAAGGGGGTGCGCCTGGGAGTTCTGGCATGGAGGCCTTCATTACGCAGGGTGCGCCGTATTGTCTGAGCAGAAACTTCAGTACCTACATCTGACAAATCTTTTCTCAGTTCCTCAGCAGTCACACGGGGACTTTTCTCCACTCTACGCTTCAGGTAGCGCACAGCAGTCGAAGTCAGCATCTTCTTTCTGCCACGACCAGGTAGCGTTTCAACAGTGCCCTTTGCCTTGAATTTGCGAATGATGCTTCCTAAGGTGTCTCTTGGTATGTTTAACATCTTTGCAATCTTCTTATAGCCATTGCCCTTCCTGTGAAGAGTAATCACCTCTTCTCTTGTCTTCCTGGACCATTCTCTTGACTTCACCATGTTTGTAACCACACCAGTAAATGTCTAGAAGGAGCTGAGTATCACAGTCAGTTTAAAGCTGCCTAATTGGTGCTTATTAAGCTTTATTGCTGCTCCCTGACATCCACAGGTGCTTTCAATACCTGATTGAAAACACTTCAATGGCCCTCTGTTCTTCAGAGTGGTAGTCTTTAAGGGGTTGAATAATTGTGTCAATGAAGAATTCACAAAAGAAACATTTACTACTGTATTACAAAACCAAATGATGTCATTTTAGTTGCATATGGTTCTTTAAGAAGTCCTTGTAGGATTTCATTCTGAATTCAATTACAAATGTACTCTAAATTCTCTAAAACCATTTACAGCATTGGGGGGTTGAATAATTTTGAACACAACTGTAGGAATATCATCTGACTTTGAATGGAAGGCAGCATAAATGCAATCCTGACCTTGGGCAGAGCTCCAGGCCACACCCTGATGGAGCCATAATTGAGAAGCGCCTGCACGATCCTCTCGGGCTCATGGTCCGTCTTGTAGGCCACCACCTTCAGGATGTTATGCATTGGTGCGTCGCCACCGTAATCCATTTCGTTGACCGAGGCTTTATGTTTTAGCAGAAGATCCACCACGTCAGGGTTGACGTTCTTGCACGACAGGTGCAATGGAGTCTGCTTGTCTGCATCACTGACCTGTACATCCGCCCCAGCAGTCACCAGCATGTGGCAAACACGGCTGTAGCGCTGCAGAGATGCGCAGTCCTGCGGCTGGGAGCAGGCGGCATTCAGCGGTGTGTTTCCTTCATCATTTTGCAGGTTTAGCGCCGCTCCATGTCGGAGATAGAGCTCCACGTGATCAGGAAGGCCATGGCGGGCCGCCACGTGAAGGGGCGTGTCATTCTCATCCAAGCTTTGACTGTTGATCAAAGCTCCGAACGCAAGTAGATGTTTGGCACATCTGGAAAAACATACACAAATCTTCAAATGTTTGGTAATATTACATCCTGCATCAATTTTGTTGGATCTTATTTAACATCAAAGCCTACATTGTCTAAAAAAGTACACTACCGGACAAAAGTTTGAGGAAGAACTCACTTACACTCACCAAGGCTGCGTTTGTCTTATAAAATTATATTGTGATATTGATATTGATATTGTGAAATATTATTATAATTTAAGTAAAAGTCATCTTTAATCACCATATTTAAAAAAAAAATTCCTTTGGGAAAAAAAAATTCGTCATGCCTTAAAATAGCTTGAATGTAATTCTACACCCTTGCTTCATTTAGTATACGTGGTTTTATGAATATGCTAATTAGCCCCGCCTCCACCCACTCACACAAACTCAGACAAGATCCAATCGGTCAACATACTGAGGTAAATGCTGCACCATATATCGCTTTTTTACAACGTCGGACACATAACTATTATTAATATTTTAGCTGGACTACGTTATCAAACGGCTAACAATATGTTGCTAATGTTACACAAACCATGTTCCCGTTCGTGAGTCAGACAGCTGCCTTCTTATAATAAACATCCTTACAAACGCTTTTAACATGTCAGTGGAGAAAGGCATATAGTTAATCGTAATATACAGTATACACCCGCTATATTGCTAATTCTTCCCGATTTTTCATATCAACAGAAAAATATGCTGGGATAACCTTGCTTCTCTTGAGACTCTCCTCCTTCGGAACGATCATAGTTAATGATATGCTAAAGCCCGCCCGTTTGTTGACCTGATTGGTTACAATTTAGTTTGTGACGTAAGAAACACCAGCGATTTCAAACTCCGTTTTGATATTCTTTCCATCGCTGCAGTTTTTAAGAGAAAACACTCAGCAATGGTGTTGATGTATGAAATGGTTTGACTTAAATCATATTAAAAACCCCACATAGACATATAAACGACATGAAAAACTGAAAAATAACTATTTTCTATTTGAATATATTAAATATAATTTTTTTCTGTGATGAAATCATTCTAATATGCTGATTTGCTGCTCAAGAATGTGATTATTATTAATGCCGAAAACGGTTGTGCTGCTTCGTATTTTTGTAGAAATCATATCCACTACCATTCAATAGTTAATACTATTATTCAGCAAAGAAGGACGCATTAAATTAATCAAAAGTGACAAAGACATTTATGATGTTACAAAAGATTTCTATTTCAAATAAATGCTGTTCTTTTCAACTTTCTATTCATCAAAAAATCCTAAAAAATAATAATCGAGCGCTAATAATAATGGAAAATAAATGAGCATCAATATTAGAATTCTCACCCTGAAGACTGGAGTAATGATGTTGAAAATTCACCTTTGCATCACAGGAATAAATTACATTTAAAATATACTCCAAATAGAAAACAGTGCTTTTAAATTGTAATAATATTTCACAATATTTCTGTTTGTTTCGGATCAAAATAAAAGCAGCTTTGGTGAGAATCAGAGAGTTAAGACAAACAAAGACCCAAATTTATTCCAAACTTTTGAGCGGTGATGTACCTTCATTTCAAGTGTCAATCTGACAATCATTTGAAATAGCGAAGTTCACCACAGGATTTCCTGTAATCACAGCACTGAACGAGCACTTACTCAAAGGAGTCGAGTTCAGTGCACACGTGCAGGGGCATCTGCCCGTCTTCATTGGCTGCGTTGGCATTGGCTCCGTACTGCAGCAACAGCTTGGCGCACTCAGGCTGGCACTCCTCACAGGCCTCATGCAGGGCGGTGGTGCCCCCAGGTGCCAGGTCCACTCGAGCGCCCCTCAGGAGGAGATGCCGCAGACATTCGGTGAAACCCGGCCAGCGGTGATGTGCAGTGGCGTGGTCAGCTCTTGTTCATACGTCAATGACCACAGTCCTGAACGGAAGAGCATGATTATGAGGTTATCTGCCAATATTCTGATGTTCAGTATTGCAGTTAGTTTTCACCTGCACAGATAGTTTCAATTTTAGATCAGGAAAATCATGAACAGGTCTAAAGAGTTTGAAGATTTAAAGGATTTTATGTGAATGCCAACCAAAGTGCCAAAAAAATCTATGGGAAGGGGAAGTAGATAGAAAATAAAAAATCTCATAGGCTTTTTTTGGTGCACTGCTCGACTCATTTTTACATCACATTTGCATTTTATACCATTCAAAAGTTTGTGGTTGGTAGTTTAGTTAGTTTCTTCTGCTCACCAAGGCTGCATTTATTTAATAAAAATGCAGTAAAAACAAATTGAAAAATTTAAAATAAATATTCTGAATATATAATACAACGGAATTTATTCCTGTGAGTTTTCAGCATCTTTACTCCAGTCTTCAGTGTCACATGATCCTTCAATCATTCTAATATGCTGATCAGTTATTATTCTTGTTCCGTTATTAAGAATGGTTATTATTATCAATGTTGGAAACATTGTTTTTGCTGCTTGATATTTTTGTAGAAACTATGAAACATTTTTTCAGGATTCCTTGAGGAATAGAAAAGTTCAAAAGAACAACATTTACTTGAAATGGAACTTTTGTAAAATTATACGTGTCTACACTGTGACTTTTGACCAATTTAATGTATCCTTGCTGAAATTATTATTCTAAATTTTTAAATCATACTGTACGAAACTTTTGAATGGTGCACTAAAAAAATGCTGGGTTAAAAACAACCCAAGTTGCGTTGAAAATGGACAAACCCAATGATTGGGTTGTTTTAACCCAGTGGTTGGGTTAAATGTTTGGCCAACTTGCTTGGTAGTTTTATTTAACTCAACTATTGTTTAAAAATGACTGTATTGTTGCTTAAATTGAACCCAAAATATTTAGAAAATGAACATTTATTAATATATTTAATAAATAATAATGTTTAATAATAATTAAACAATAAAATTATTAATAAATGTTCACCGTTTGATTACTATTGTTACCTCTAGTAATTGTGTATGATTTTGCGTTCATTTTAAGCAAGCCATATAGTAATTTTTAATCAATAGTTGGGTTAAAAAAGTGCCCAGCATGTTGGGCAAACATTTGACCCAACCTCTGGGTTTGTCCATTTTCAACCCAACTTGAGTTGTTTTTAACCCAGCATTTTTTAGATGTTTAATCTGAACAATAATCTTATAAATATCTGAAGCAATTTGCATTTTTTTTTCATTTGTTTGATGACATTCCAACATCATTCACAGAGCAGAATTCACTCATTTACTGCTAACAGAATGCTAAATGAGTCGCACACAGCACATCCAACACGCATTAATGGCTCTGACACTTACAGTGTGTTCTTCCTATAGACTAATAAGTTAGCAGATGTCATGATGGACATGAGCAGACAATCTAGTCCAGTTTCATTACTTGTAAAATGACGATGCGGAAAGTCTGTTCATAATGTAACGCACCGAGAAAAGCAGATGTATTTGTCTCCTATGCAATACTCATTTTTTGTGATCGGTATTTTATCAAGTTTCAAGGGAACAAACATAAACACAAACTCACAAAAAGACCCCGAAACAACCTCAAAGACACAGTCGGGGTGACTGCAATAAGAAGAGAGCAATCTATGTGTAACCGGAACACATAGGGGAACAAATAACTATGACAGCAGGCGAGTCTGACGTGGAAATACTGGAAATGAAGATGCGCTATAGTGTGGCAAAGTTTGAGCGCTTGTGTTTGTGTACAGGAATGTATACATTGCTGTGATACTCAGACACAATGCATGACAAAAGGATCTTTGAGAACAGAAATTAGTTATCAAATTAGTTAATAAATTATTTTGTCCACACTTGAAATCTTGTTTCGCACCGTTTCACGCTATATTCTGTGCTAGTAATTTATTCAGGGTTTTAGTCAGGTTTGTAAACCCTGGGTTAACATTCTTTATTGCATATTTATGAGATTATCAGTCTGTACAAATGTTGTAGCATAAATGTGTTTTAACTGTCTCAAGTGTGAAACACTTATATTGAAAAATAATATTCTCATCATCGTTTCAGACGACATTGTTTCCCTCAGAAGCTGAAACGTATTTTGATTGCATAAAAGTTTCTGCGATGATACAAAGTTCATACCTTAAATATTTAGTGACTCAAGCATTTTCTGTGGTTAAACAACTGCTCTAGCTCTACACCTTTGACATCACAATTTTGGACGCTAACCCAAACTCAGGAGGTCTGAAAGTGTGCTAAATCACATTGAAAGTTACTTTTAACCCAGGGATAAAAATGGCCTCAACCTGGAGTTACAAATGGCATTTAAAGGGGTCCTTGATTGATTTCACTTTTTTAACTTTAGTTAGTGTGTAATGTTGCTGTTTGAGCATAAACAACATCTGGAAAGTTACAACGCTTAAAGTTCAATGCAAAGGGAGATATTTTATTTTACATATATCACTTTTTAAGGACAACAACAAACAGCTGGTTGGAACTACAACGAGCTTCTTCCTAGGTTGGTGACATCACAAACCCCAAAATTTGCATAAACCCTGCTCCCGGGAACACACAACAAAGAGGGCGAGGCAATGTTGGGCTGCTTTAGAGAAGAGGAAGAGTTGTTGTAGTAGAGTGTTGTTGATGCCGTCATTTTACGCCAGACTGCTTCACACACGAGGGTCAATTCAACGCTGGATTTGCAAAAAAGATGAACATGACGGCACATGCTAGTGATGAGTTGATCAACTCCACAGCATCTACATCAATTTATCCACTAACCGTTGGGAAACGTCTAAAAGTTGTAACTTCTTCCTGAGTCTCTCCATCAGTGTCGACTCCGTTTTGAACAATATAAGGCTGTACACAATCCTCATTTTGGCTGCGTGAGATTCTCCAGCTTTGTTGTTGTTGAGCTGTTAAAGCTCCGCCCTCTTCTGGAAAGGGGGCCGGGAGCAGCAGCTCATTTGCATTTAAATGGACAAACACAAACGGCATGTTTTTGTTCACACTAAAATAGGGGCAAATTTGACAAGCTATAATAAATGATCTGTCAGGGATTTTGAGCTGAAACGTCACAGACACATTCTGGAGACACCAGACACTTATATTACATCATGTCAAAGGGCATTATAGGTCCCCTTTAAATCAGTTTATATGCTTTACAAAGTGTGAAAGACCCAGATTTAAGCCATTAAAGAATCTGTACTTGAACCAATTACCTAGTTCAATACCATTTTACTTGCTATCACTGGAAAAAAAGTCAAATATACTTAAAGGGATAGTTCACCCAAAAATGAAAATAATATATGGAAGTCAATGGGGCCTATCAGCTGTTTGGTTACCCATATTCTTCAAAATATCTTCTTTTGTGTTTGGCAGTAGTAAGAAATTCAATCGTGTTTGGAACAACTTGAGGGTGAGTAAATGACAGAATTTTCAGTATCTCTTCAATTTTGCATGTTTTACACTCAAATGTAAAATGGAAATGTTTATACAAAACTAATTTATCAAAATTTTAAACAGACCTTAGCACAGCTTTCTTCATTACAGTGTTATTTTGGTATATCATCGAGATGCTATTATTGTCACTTTTATTCGTTTTTGTTTTTGTTGTTTTTTAAATATGACTATATAGTTTTGACTATATAATCCAGTTGTGGTCAAATGTTTAGCCATTGTGTTGTTTTAAATAAACTGAGCGTACAGTAAGAATTATTTTGTTCCAGTGTGCAGCTATATCATAGCAAACACCAAACATAATTTCACATCACCTTTTGTCCCTGTAACATACTTAGCCCTCTGTAGTTGAACCTGAAGTTCTTCCACTCCTCTATGTTGCTGGTGTCATATATGGCATCAATGAGATAAGCATATTCTGGGTCATCAATGATACTAATAACGGTGATGTCATCTCCAACCAGAAGCGCGTTCCAGAACTGGAGGATAAATCCTGACGCTTGAGCTGTTGCGATCACGTCGCTGCGATATTTCTTTTGTTTGCGAAATTTAATCTTTGGACCCATGAGTGAGGTAGAGCAAGGAGCAGGTACAGATCCAGCTTCTACTCGTGTTGATTGTCTGGAGTGCTTTTCAGACTGGGCACAATGTTGTAGATGTTTGCCCTGAATATGTTTGATGCCTGTTTTTAGAAAGGGGCTATTTTAAGTAGGCCTGGCATGACCTTTAGAATGGTCCTGAAACCCGAGGCTGTCTGTGAGAAGTAATCAGTTCAAGTGATCTTGACAATCGAATCAGATCTCTTGGGTGATACCGAAATACTCTTATGCTCTAGTAAACAATTGCAATTGAGCTTGACAACAACTCGTTTGCACAACTCAAACTGCTCGTTCTTACCTCTCATTTTTCCATTTCCAACCCAGCGCATGTCTCCTCCCTGTGGCTGGATGAGCAGGTCTGAAGGAAAGCCTTTGGAGAAGAGCTCTTTCACGGCCTCTACATTTCCAGTGTACAGGGCATTTTGAACGGCGAGGTCTCGGCACACCATCGGAGGGTTTCCCACGGTCTGCCTCGAAGACGTCACTCGGTCCCGGGCTTCTTTCCTCAGCAGGTACCCACTGAGAACCGGGGCAGCCAGTCTCATCTGGTGCCTCTCCTGCTCTAAAGAGCGCAGAGAGCTTGGATTATACATGGGGCTCCTTCTAGACATATCTAGACAATCTTCACACTAGCTTCTTTTGGTCTAGACACTAAAAGGCCTGGGATCTTTCAAATGGCCTTCTGCTCGGTGGGCTTGTTATGATATCTGAGTAGGAACTTGGCCACATGTGCATCGGGACTATTTTTACAGTGTCACATGGGTGGGACATAACTTTACAGTTTATGCTTGCTACAGATAGAAGGCAGTGACTCATTGTTTATATCAAAACAGCTTTACCAGCAGCTCAGCTCTGCCTTGTTAACCTTGGTAGTGTTTTCAGATCAATATACACACTCTTAGGTGCTTCATATACTCATAATTATATTACATATTCATAAATTATGACATGAAAAACATTTGAATTCATTTCTTCATGCAACAATGCTTTTCAATTCATGCAATGCTTTTCACACTTCAGTTATCCATTTGACATTCTTGGGCTCACTCCAATCAATCAATCAATCAATCAATCAATCAATCAATCTATCCATCTATCTATCTATCTATCTATCTATCTATCTATCTATCTATCTATCTATCTATCTATCTATCTATCTATCTATCTATCTATCTATCTATCTATCTATCTATCTATCTATCTATCTATCTATCTATCTTTCTATCATTGTCTATCTATCTATCTATCTATCTATCTATCTATCTATCTATCTATCTATCTATCTATCTATCTATCTATCTATCTATCTGTAATTGTCTATCTATCTATCTATCTATCTATCTATCTATCTATCTGTAATTGTCTATCTATCTATCTATCTATCTATCTATCTATCTATCTATCTATCTATCTATCTATCTATCTATCTATCTATCTATCATTGTCTGTCTATCTATCTATCCATCTAGCTTATCTATCTATCTATCTATCTATCTATCTATCTATCTATCTATCTATCTATCTATCTATCTATCTATCTATCTATCATTGTCTGTCTATCTATCTATCCATCTAGCTTATCTATCTATCTATCTATCTATCTATCTATCTATCTATCTATCTATCTATCTATCATTGTCTATCTATCTATCTATCTATCTATCTATCTATCTATCTATCTATCTATCTATCTATCTATCTATCTATCTTTCTATCATTGTCTATCTATCTATCTATCTATCTATCTATCTATCTATCTATCTATCTATCTATCTATCTATCTATCTATCTATCTATCTATCATTGTCTATCTATCTATCTATCTATCATTGTCTATCTATCTATCTATCTATCTATCTATCTATCTATCTATCTATCTATCTATCTATCTATCTTTCTATCATTGTCTATCTATCTATCTATCTATCTATCTATCTATCTATCTATCTATCTATCTATCTATCTTTCTATCATTGTCTATCTATCTATCTATCTATCTATCTATCTATCTATCTATCTATCTATCTATCTATCTATCTATCTATCTATCATTGTCTATCTATCTATCTATCTATCTATCTATCTATCTATCTATCTATCTATCTATCTATCATTGTCTATCTATCTATCTATCTATCTATCTATCTATCTATCTATCTATCTATCTATCTATCTATCTATCTATCTATCTATCTATCTATCTTTCTATCATTGTCTATCTATCTATCTATCTATCTATCTATCTATCTATCTATCTATCTATCTATCTATCTATCTATCTATCTATCTTTCTATCATTGTCTATCTATCTATCTATCTTGCCTTCAGACCTTTAAACTTCAAAGCTTTTTAAATGTTTCTCAACTTTCAAACAACGCTTTGTTTCTTTTTTAGTTAAAGATTCTATATTTTCATGCGTTAAAAGATTTTTTTAAAATGACAATTCATTTAATTATTCTTCATTTACATTAAATTTCAAATTGCAATTCTGCATCCTGCTTGCTATCTCAGTTCAATTCGAATTCAGGAACTTAAAAGGCATTCTCTGTTCAATCTATTTATCTTTCGATGTTTCCTCAATGTAAAAAGTGCATATTAATGCAATAATTATGATTATAATTCCTTAAATGATGATCAACCATCTCTTTTTTTTCCTCCCAAAATTTCCACATTCCGGTTTGCTCTAAAGACACTGCCTCGCGATGTCTTATCCATATGTTAATGACCCTGCCAATAGGAATATAAATGACATTTATTCCATTCTGCCATGCAGTAATAGCTGTCACATTGACTGAAGGCATCAAAAAGTTGCGACTTTGCGAACACACATTACAGGCGAGGCAGAGAATGGGAAGATTGTTTTGCTGCTGGAGTACATCCTTTTAAATGATACACATAATGAGTTTATAATATGCATCTGGGCTACCTCCTCACTACTTTGATGTCTTCCAAATGGCCCGGGTATCATCAGCAAAACATGTAGGCACTTTCCCGCCCCATTGCCTCCCAAATGTATTTTAAATATCATTCCTTGTAACGCAATTATTTAAAACGTTGAACTAAACACTTACTAATGGGGAAAAAAGACAGTGACTTCCATGAATTCATTTCTCAAATGGTGGACATTCAATTTTTGTGGAGGCAGAGACTTTCTCAAGCAAGAAAAAGAAAGAAGTGCATTGAATCAGCACTCCCTCGACTCGTTCGTCTTACTCCCTGCGGACAACACACACACACAAGCATATACATATGCACGTACGCAGACACACACTCGTTTGTCTTGCTCCCTGTGGATAGAAGATGTCTGTCATTTTGTCCTGCCGTGAGCTTAACAGTGAGACCATCTGTAGGGTTAGGCTCGTCCGGTCAGACAGCCACTCGCCGTCGAGGACTGGACTTCCAGAACAGGCTAATGATCGTAACCTTCATCAGTGCAATTAGACAATTAGTTCCTGCTGATTATCTTCCACTTAATACTGCCAAGACTGCTGCGCCTCATGTTAAAATCATAAGAATACACTGCCGAAACATCTACTTGGCGTGCAACACTAGACGGTACTAATGAATTTACTAATTAAAGGAACAAAGACCAAGAATTAGAAATGCGAGCTAATTGGTTGAAACTAATTGATAACAATCATTATTTTTCGAGCAATAACCAACATGATTATGAGCTGTTTGAACCAGAATGATGAAGCAAAGATGGATTGAAGAACGTCATGAAGACTTTGGGTATTAGTTTGTGCAATAAAGTGAAGATCTAATTGACCTCCTCTACATTATTAGTTAGTCCTTCATGCTCATCAGTGGTCATAAACTGTTTCCAAGAGGCCAGAGTAACCTGGTGGCTCCTCACTAGGGATGGGAATAGTCATGACACAAAGACATACACTACTGTTCCAAAGTTTGGGATCAGATGTCTCTAATGTGCACCAAGGCTGCATTTATTTGACCAAAATACAGTAAAAACTGTAATATTGTGAAATATTATTACAATTTAAAAGACCTGTTTTCTATTTTAACATATTTTAAAATGCAATTTATTCCAGTGATCAAACCCGAATTTCCAGCATCATTACTCCAGTCTTCAGTGTCACATGATCCTTCAGAAATCATTCTAATATGCTCGATATATTTGCTGCTCAAGAAACATTTCTTATTATTATCAATGTCTTCTTTTTGAGGAAACCTTTTTTTCAAGATTCTTAGATTAATAGAAAGTAAAAAAAGAATAGCATTTTTATGGAATAAACATCTTCGGTGACAATATATCTTTGCTATTGATTTGTAGCAATTTAATGCATCCTTGCTGAATAAAAGTAATAATTTCTTTCTTTCATAAAAAGAGTAAATTTTTTTTATTTTACTGACCACAAACTTTTAAATGGTTTAAAGTGTCAGCAGAGACTGTGTCAACCAGATCATCCCTTGTGAAGGCCTTACCAACACGACAGGTGTTGGCACAAACCGTCCCATACGGCGTGATGAATACGATCTTCAACTAAATGGAACTGGGTTAAATATTTTGACTCTTGCGATCCCAAAACGGACTTATGATCTGTAACTCTGCCTGAATCAATCAAGCAAGTGTTCCCAGTTGGTCAGAGGAGGACTGGTCCCCCGATTAACCCTGGTTTCTCCCAAGGTTTTTTCCTTCGTTTTAGTCACCTGTAGGTCACCTGAAGTTTTGGTTCCTTGCCGCTGACGCCTTTGACTTGCTTAGTTGGAGACACTTTTTTTGATATTCAACAATGTTTTTAATCTGCCTGCATTGACATCCTTCTATGAAAACTGAACTGAGCTGAACGATGATTACATCACTGTTTTCTCCACTGCTGATATACAGATAAATTAACTAAATACATTTTTTACAACGGAATGAATCAATACTTTGAATTTATTTAAGCTGGACAATGACACCATTTTCTTTAAGAGCTGCTGAGCAGCCAAAATTTATTTGCCAACGATTACTGTAAAGCTGCTTTGACACAATTTCCAATGGCTTGACTAGATTCCCAGGTGAGTAAATATTGCTCATGCCAGTTAGAAACGCAATAATCCGTCATAATTCTGATTCGTTCCCACTGTAAAACCAAATGAATTAAATGAAATAAGTTTGATTCACTCAAATAATAATGAAAGTTCATAGTACTAAACAGAAGTTGTGTGAACTCAAAATTTCACTGTAGTAAGCTGAACTTAATATGATTGAGTCGAGTTGCAGCAGATTTCCAATTCCCAGCATGCTTTGCATCAGACTGTATAAATAAATGTTGAAATTTAGTGTTATTTTGTGTGGTTTTGCCTAAGATTAACATGGGGAGACATAAGTTAGTCTTTAACGTTGTGTTATTTGGGATTTATGTCAGTTTTGTGGGGTAGAGCCTGTGGTTAGGTTGAGGATGGGCTGCAAAACTTTTAAGACCGCATCTACAGTAAAGTATGTTTTTTTTATTATATATATATATACAAGTATAGTATATAATGACAGTCTCTTTGATAGGTATAATGGCATGTGTTATTTGCTATCTAACATTTAACCAAGATCTGAATGAGATGTTTATGTACGATGAGCGGGACGAAGCTGAGAACTGTGGGAGCGAAGAATTGCCGGTCACGTGACTGTGAATGAGAGACACCACTCGTCACAAAAATGTTACTTCATTTATTAAAACAATTGAGGAAAATTATGACCTCAAAACATTTGAGTATTCTGAACTTGCGTTTTACAGTGACAGAACCCACAGCGGAAGGTGTTGCATAGGCTGAAATACACTTTTGAGTGGATCGAACCACACAGTAGCAACTTTAATGTAGAGTCTTCCTTTGCTATCCTCCAGATTGGGCTCTGTTCAGTTCCGAAACATTAACTTTGGGGGATTAATTGAATTTCCGAGGCTGAGCCTCATCAATATGCCTCACTAGAGAATATTATATAAAATTAATTTATGCAGCGAGTTTGCCAAAATCGTGCGTCAACGTTGGCACAGACATCAAAAGTTCGCCGGCGTTATGAGGCGTAATTCTTCACGAGAGTGGCGTTTATGATAGCCGCATTGTCCCGTTGCTCAACAAAAGCTCGCAATTCTGTTTTATAGCCGGTCGGTCCTAACATTTTGAGTAGATTATTGAAATTTAGTAATGAGGTGAAATTTGTAATGAGGTTAGGGCGACGCGGTTGCATTTTCTTTCTGCAAAATTGCTTTCTCTCGTTCTTCCGAGCGCCCGGAACCCACAACGCATGGTGTATGTTGCTCTGTTGATTGTGTACGACCGGGCACCCTCTTCATTATGGCAATTGAGAGGTTCATATTTCAACCTAATAGCTCTCGATAACTTTAACAATTGATCACAACCTCATTTTATTGCGAGCCGAGTTAATACACGCTTCCCTGCCAAGTAGAACATTTTCTAATGATGTACTTGTGCACCAAAACAATGCGGGGCCCTGCGCCTGCATTAGTTACTAATGTCCCCATCCGTAATGTGCTTATACCACCCAAAAGAGAGGGAGAGAGAGAGAGAGAGAGAGAGAATGTGTGTGCAAAAATGAAATGAGCGCATGGGGATCTATGAGGGAACCGCAAGATCAAGGGGAACATGGTGATGATGACGATAACGCTTAAGATGTTGTCATTAATGACACCATCACCCTCGCTGTAATATGTCCATAGACATGCCATCATTAGCATATATAAGATCATCAGGAAGGCTTATCGTAGGAGCCAGAGAGGGAGGGCTGGGAATACGGAGCACCAGTATTCCTCAGACTTCCCTGATTAATGAAGGGCAAAACATGATTTGTTTTCACCAAAGCGTCCTCCTGTGAAATACTTCATTGGTCAGCTACTAGACTGTAAAATGGACAAATTATTTGAACAGTGCGAGCCATTTAAATAGGCTACAAACAAATAAAATTGTATTTAAAGCTTGATCAGACGCACGAGACTCTCACAATGCATTGTCTCTTTCACCATAAATATCATTTCAGGTCCATAAATATGCTTTATGTTGGAAAATCCAATTACTGCAGTTCAAATTGAAAGTCTGTCAGCATTTATGTTAAAGTTATTCATTACAATTTGCTAGACACCTTATGGCACGTGTGATCGGTTTTGTAGCTACAGTTGGGCACATTCCCCATAAAACAAAACATACAAATCATTCAAAAAATACCAACCAAAAATGCCATGTATTTGCTTCATAAAATATAGGAATGTCAATATATATTTTTTTGTCCATTATAGATCTCTTTACACACAGTAACTTTGTTGCAAAATATGTGAATAAAGTCGAGCACTAACTTTCCCAGTAAAAAAAAAAAAAAAAAAAAAAAAAAAAAAAAAATAATCTTAATTATACTTTTTTTTTTTGCTTTGTTTGAAATACAGAGAAATCCAAATGGCTTTGAAGTGTAATTGTTCTGTATAGGTCGTTTATTCATTAAACTCAGCATTTTATTTTATTAATTCACCCATGTATAAAAAAAATATCTGAGCCATTGTGGAAAATATACTCATGGCAAAATAAAGCGTCGCTCCAATCCGTTCCAATCTCGTTATATTCTGTATCCAGTCTCAATAGTGTTGAAATGCCTCCATCTAGCGGTGAAAAAACAACACTACAGTGTGAAATTATGCACATAACTTGGTGTAAAAGGTAGTCACAGAAAGATGCACTTTATTGATAAATTGAGATACTCATGTCCTCATCGGCAAGATATTATACACTCCAAACTGCTACTTAGCAATTTCTAAGCTATAAAACATTTATAAAATTAGAGAAGTTCAGAACAAAACGGCAAACTTTGACTTTGCTCGTCACATTTTAGATGAACAATCTTAAACTAACCTTCATGTGCAGAAGTTCTGTGGTGAGTTTTTTTTTTTAAACTAATGTTTCATCAGCAAAAATTGTTCATATGCACAAAAATAACCCAAATAAACCATTGCTTTCCAAACCAGAATAACGAACGCCGTAACTTTCTGTGTGCATTTATTAATACTGAAGAGTGAGTGAAAACATGGCTCACTTTACATTGTTTTTTTTGGAGTTGAAAATACTCCCATCCCTTGGACAGCTCTCAGGTGATCACTTGGAGCTGGTGTATTTGGTGACGGCCTTGGTGCCCTCTGACACGGCGTGTTTGGCGAGTTCTCCGGGCAGCAGGAGCCGGACTGCGGTCTGCACCTCTCTGCTCGTGATGGTCGAACGCTTGTTGTAGTGCGCGAGCCGGGACGCCTCTGTGGCGATGCGCTCGAACACGTCATTAACAAACGAGTTCATGATGCTCATCGCCCTGCTGGAGATACCGGTGTCCGGATGAACCTATGAATGCATGTGTACACACAAAAAAATACACAAACACATAAATGCCACTTATTTGCAGCCATAATGCCCTCACCACTTTTAGAACACAGTTAAAAGTTATTTTATACATTAAAATATACGTATAAGCTTTAATATATTAATGTCTTCAATAAAACGGTTTCATTTTAGAGTGAGTATTTATTGACAAAACTGGTTCGAGACGACTCTTGGTTCCGGGAGTCAAAATCGATATATTGAAAAGATTCGACTCATTAGAACAATTCATCCATCGTTATTGCACGTGGCGTGACACGCACATCAATATATTTACATTTATTATATGACAACGTTCTTTAATATATTAATGTTTTCAATAAAATCGTTTTAGTGCGAGTATTTATTGACAAAATTAGTTCCAGACTGTTCTTGGTTCAGTGAGTCGAAATCGATACATTGAAAAGATTCGACTCAAAAGAACAATTCATCCATCGTTATTGCACGTGGCGTGAAACACGCATCAATATACTTACATTTATTAGATGAAAGTGTTCTTTATTATAATAATGTTTTCAATAAAATCGCTTTAGAGCGCCTATTTATTGACAAAACTGGTTCAAGACGGTTCTTTGTTCAGCGAGTCAAAATCGATACATTGAAAAGATTCGACTCAAAAGAACAATTCGTCCATCGCTATTGCACGTGGCGTGAAACACGCATCAATATACTTACATTTATTAGATGAAAATGTTCTTTATTATAATAATGTTTTCAATAAAATCGTTTTAGTGCGCGTATTTATTGACAAAACTGGTTCAAGACGGTTCTTTGTTCAGCGAGTCAAAATCGATACATTGAAAAGATTCGACTCAAAAGAACGATTCATCCATCGCTATTGCACGTGGCGTGAACCACAATCACCCAATCAACATTTACAGTAGGAATCATCCGTTTAAGCATTCTTTTATTACTTATTTTTATTAATTAATTAGTTTGCATTGTTTGTGAAAACTCACTCACCTGCTTCAAAACTTTGTAGATATACACTGCATAAGTTTCCCTCCTCTTTGCTCTCCGTTTAGATGTTTTTTTGTCCCCTGGTACTTTTCCTTTCTTTTTGGCTCCGTCATTAGACATACTGGATTATTATTTTTTTTTTTTTAACGTTATTAATTACACAGGGCAATAATTGTTCTATTTCAATTACGTGCTTGCCGCTTGGCAGATCTTCATCAGCCCTTCATCAGCTATTTATGACGTATCCGGAAGTGTACACTAATTGGAAAGCGTCTGCTCTCAATCTGGCTTGGCGAGCGGAAGTAAGGTCAGATCAGATCGTTCAACCCTGAGGATATCCAGTAAGCCTTGAAATGTATTCGCTGCCTGATCACGTGTCACATTTTAGTGCGTAAACAGCGATAGTTCAACCAAAAATGAAATTGTGTCTTCATTTACTCACCCATATGTTGTTCTAAACCTGTAGGAGTTTCTATTTTTTCTGCTGAACACAAAAGATGTTTTGAGATATGTCAGTAACCAGTTTTCTACTGTTTTACTGATGTTCATCAACATTTCTGCTTGTGTTCTGATGAAGAAAGAAACTCATGCAGGTTTGGAACAACTTGAGCAAATGATTATTTTCATTTTTGGGTGAGCTCGCTGTAAGATTCAGCCCTGTCTCCTATAATCACGTGTTTCTGTTCTTGCTGACTTGAGACTTTTTATTCTTACACTTGCTTTAAAAAATACGCAGATAACATTTACCCCTGGTTTCACAGATCAGGCTTAAACCTAGTCTGGGACTAAAATGCATGTTTGAGCTGCTTTAACTTTATAAAAGCTACTTAAACGCCCTAATTGAACAAAGGCTTAATCCTGACTTAATCTAAGCCCTGTTTGTGAAACTGGACCTTTTCTTGTTTATAAAACTAAAGAGATCATGCTGTTATAGCAGGGGGTGTTCCAGAAAGCAGGTTATGTGACATACCCAGGTATGTTTAAGAGTAAGTAAGCTAATTACGTTCCAAAAACGAAGGTAACTTTCAGGTTATGTTAGCAGCTTACTCTCTGAAAGCAACCAGCTTATGTTCCAGGGTTAGTTTGCTTAAGAGGTGTTCAGATGCGTGTTATTTAATTAATATAGTTATATTAATGTAACTAAATTTGTTATATAGTTACAGTTATATATACACTATATTATATTATGCATATTGGCAGGTTTTTGGAAGCAGCATACCTCGAGTAAGCAAGTTTTGGGTTAAGGGTACATGTGACGGTAAATTAACCTTGCTTTCTGGATTATTGCACAATGAATAAGCTTGACGTGATATTCTGTTTGCGCTGTGATGAACGACCCAGAAATAATATCAACTGTGATTTTTAACTAATTAAATTAGACGACAAAATTAAAAATGGTTTAATTTCCGAGATGATAAAACTGGTTACCGGTACTGATGAACTAGTCATTCAACCTAGTGACGTCATGTTTCAAAAAGTATGTTGTCACATTTTAGAGTGTGTTGCATATTTAGAATAGTATGCAGTTGGATATCCACTGTTCTCATGTAATTCATGTATGATTTTTAATTTTCACTCTAATTAAAGTGGCAGTCAGGACTTACTCCATTTGCCATTGATGTTTATTGCTGCTTTTTGTAGATTCAGCCATACTTGCACCAAATATCACTTTTGAAAAACACCTGGCCAGAGAAGAGACAAGGTTCAGGTGGTGAAAGGATGCAAATTGCTCGTCACACCTACGGTTAATTATCTTCCGGCATAATATGCCAATTATGTTAAAGAGCTGCACCTGCAGATACCCATCATAGCGCAGCAAATGATAAGAATTACTTTTACAACTTTTCAGGAGAGCCTACTTCGGCTGGTCACACACATGAAGATTTTAAGCCTGATTTGCAACGATCTGGGAGGTGTGTCCCCATTTGAGGCTGAATTGTGTGGTGTCATTATGATTATTTTACTGATCCCGATCACATTGAAGCCGACATGATCCCAAACTCTCGATCGGGCTGCCTCTGGCGAGCTTCACCAACCTGATTTTCCGTGTTTCTGTTGCTGAAACATGGCAGCCACAAACATGCCACGAAAGTGGAGTATTGGAAAAGATCACCCATATTCTTTTTTTTTTCTCCTTTTGTTATTCTTCCCGTAAAACGACTCCCATCGGGAGAACCAGCTGACAACGTCGATCATCTTCCATTTGTTTTTCTTCTCAAGTTTTATCTCGCGAGTATCCCGTCCTGCCAGCAAGAACTCTCCCTTTTTCAGTGTCCAGAAAGCTACTAAAACCTGTTTAAAACAGTTCATGCGAGTACAGTGGTTCAACTTTAATATTATAAAGTAAACGAGAATACTTTTTGTGCGCCAAAAAACATCATAACGACTTTATTCAACAATATCTAGTGATGGCTGATTTCAAAACACTGCTTCAAAATCACAATTTCTGTAAACGAGGCTTCGTTACGTCATAAGTGTTTTGAAACTTCAGTAGTTCAAGTGACTTTGGCAGTTTGATGTGCGCTCCTAACCGCTGATTCGAAACAAAAGGTTCGTAAAGCTTCGAAGCAGGCCTCCCTGAGCCATCGGATTTGATCGAAAATATCTTAATTTCCGAAGATAAACAAAGGTCTTATGGGTGTGGAACGACATGAGGGGAAGTAATGGATGACAAAATTACTAACCCTTTAACCCTTGTTTGTGAAACCATGAGTCTGTGACCTTATAGGTTGACAGATATGAATTGTTCAGAGTGGTGATGTGATTCTGATGTTATTTTTCTGGTCTAACTTATCAATTGAGATGCATAAATATTTGCTGAGATTGTGTTCTCACACTTATTTTTGCTATTTTTATTGCATATTTATTAAAGCATAAATCGTTCATCCATAGGCATTTTGCTAGGTCTTCTCGTAATCGTGCTGCATGGGACGGTTTTGCTGCCTGAGACATTTTTGACAATGTCAGATTTTTTTGTTCTTGGTCAGAACCGTCAGTCTTGGATCTTTTAATGTGACGCCGTCTTTACTGTTCGGATCACGGTGTATAGGAAGTGTTGAGGAAGCCTCCGGAGCTGAAATTCAGATTTGCTAATAGGCGTTTAGTTGACCAATCACAACAGACTGGGCCATCTGACCAATCAGAGCAGAGTAGGCTCTCAGAAAGGTCTTTTACTGAACTGTTTCAGACCGTGAGGAAAAAGAGCTGATGCTGCAATGTATATTATAAACCAATTAAAGTGTTTTTTGACCTCGGATGCATGTTGGTGACCTCCAAAACAAAATTAGGAACGTTTCGAATTGGCATAATAATAGGGACACTTCTTGTTTAGGGTTCCTCTCATGTTCCTGATCATCTTTTGTTGTCTATGTAGCTCTACATCAGCAGGAGATGTGGGACACACTCAATAAACCATCAATATAACTCACAGAAGTGTGTGCAATGATTCTTGGTCCTGCTGACTGCAATTATGACCCACTTTACCCAAAGCTGGTGCTTCTCAGTAGAGACCATGTAAGGAAAGATCTGGTTCTGCTGGCTCTGGCTGATAGAACCTAAACGACCATTTATTATCTTGTTTTGTGTACCTTCATCCCTGCGTGATCAGTATGAGTGTTGTGTATCATTACGAAGTGACTCATATGTTTGCCATTCGCTGGAAAAGGTCATCCTGTGCAGTCAGCCAACAATTTGATCAAATTGCAGTGTGAATTGCTTGAATTAAGTCATAAGCAATAAAAATCACATACATCTGCCTGGCTGCGAATATTTAGAATATAAATTGCATCTCTGTGAATTTATTTGCCCAATTCGGTTTAATTATAAAATCACTTTGATTTACCCGGTATGTAGATATCCAGTTAATATTTCCGGTCTGTCTGATTTTAGGTTTGAACATTGATTTGTTTAAATTTTTGCTCTGCTTTTCAGCTTGTGACCAGCGATTTGTGTGCTGTAGGGTATTCCAACTTGTTCAATTTCACGTTTTTGTTACTGGACAAGACCTTTTGATATTTTCAATTTCACAGTCCCTCCGATCTGACAAGTTCATTGTACGGCAAGACTGATGTGCACCCTCGGGCTTAAGGCTTCTCTCCACTCCTGAGAAAGGTGGTTTATCCTTTCGTTTATGCCTTTATCTTTTTACTGCAGACATTTTCTTTTTTTTTTTACCTGAGCCTCAAAATTTGCAAGATGGAAATGTTACCAAACTTAAAGTATGTGATGACTTGGTCAAAGGTGAAACTGTGTGTTTATGGCCAGACCTTCTTTAGAAATATTTTCAATTTCTTTGAAGAATGCATCTCCTGGGAGCAGGGTTATTTTAGTATTATTTATATACTGCTAGTCTTTATTAATATTTTGAATAAGCTTTTTTTCAGTTTTCATTTTATGTGCTTTTATCATTTTTAATATATAACATTTTAAAATTTCTAATTCATGTCATATTTAGTATTTTCAGGATTTCAGCTCATTTCATTGACCGTGGCAACTTTAAGTTTTTCACCTAAAATTTCAATTTTATTCAATTTAACAATTATTTTAATAGTTAACTAAACCAACACTGACAGAGTGTTGTGATGTAGCCATAAAAGTTTTAGTTCTTCAATTCATTTATTTATTTATTTATTTTTAAAAAAAAAGAGGAATTTTGATAAATCTTTTAAGTTTCAACAACACCCAAGATCATGGGTTTGGTGCTCAAGAAATGCATGGACTTTAATGTAATGCAAGTCGCTTTAGATAAAAACATCTGCCAAAAACATAAGCATAATGTAAATATAACTCTTTGATAGCATGTCACTGACAAGAAAGGACAAAAATAAATACATTTTCCCATAAAGCAGCCCATTTGAGTTGTGTGCTATAAAGTGTAGAGTTGTCCTATTGTGTTCCACGTGAAAAAAATAATTGGAAAGTCAAACGGGTAAATGTGTAGCATAAATAATGACATAAACTATTCCATTAATGTAATTGCATATTTGCCAGAGCTTTGAGGAACATGCCACATTACTTCATATCCACGATCAGTTTTACAACGACTCAAAAACATTTGGCCCTTATTTTAATATAGAGTGATGGTTTGATTCATATGAAAAAAAGAGGCCAGATTTAGTTTTTCCAAGATAAGCTTTAAAGTCATTGACATAAAATGAAATATTTTTTATGGAATATTGCTGATTTTTTTTTTTTTTCAGGGCCCTTGCAGTCTTTAATCAAAATAACTTCCCCTCCCTGTTGCAACATCTCTGATGACATGTTTACTGGTGCGAGGGCGGGGCAACCTGCCACTCACATGAGATCCACCAATAGCAGACCACAACCATCCAATCCATTTCTAATGGACAATATCAAGTTCCGCTCTGCATTTTTTTTTCTTGTTCAAGAAGCCTTTTCACTCAGATATATATACTTGACAATAGGAAGTATTTTCAGTTTGCCAACTTTAAAAACTTTTTCTTTTTCAGATTTTGCTACATTTGAACCTGTTTTGCTATGCTGGTGTTACGCTTAGCCAACATCCTGAATGAAGTATGTGGTAAAAC
Organism: Opsariichthys bidens; assembly: GCA_037194245.1. NCBI lineage: Eukaryota > Metazoa > Chordata > Actinopteri > Cypriniformes > Xenocyprididae > Opsariichthys > Opsariichthys bidens. The sequence continues at coordinate 12,342,293 of CM074301.1, read as the reverse complement.
AAAAAAAGAGTTGTAAATAAATCAAAGATTATTTGAATATGTTTTAAAAGATTCAGTCTTTCTACCTCAGAATTTACCCATTTAATTCAATGATACTTATTCGTGAAATTTACTATCATTGCGTATAGTTTCAAAGTAAATTCTACACAATTTTTCCAGTGTAAATGAAGTCATTTGGTCGCTCTTAAGCCTCATCTGTGTTTTGCTGTTAGTTGCTACACAGATCGCGTTAGATTGGCCGCAGATGTCCGGTGATTTATTTCCTGGGTCAAGCCGTGTGGCCGGTGTCATTATGCTCGCCGTCGCTTCTCAGTAAGCAGTCTCAAGAGGCTGCTGCAAAACTGCAAAGCTTCATGATCCTTTAATGTTTTTACAGCATATCTCAGCACGTGTGCGAAGCGGCCCTGATGCTCTTCTGCCTGTAACAGACACTTCAGTGGTTTAAAATGAGACGGTGGTACATAATCTATCTCAGTTGTGAGACGCTTGCACTTTCATATTAGCTGCAGCATCCGTCTTAAGGCGTCATACTCGAGTATGCACGTCTTACTCCTGCTTTTGAGCTGACTACAGCGATATTCTTGGCTGAATGAGATTTCGAGTGTTCCCACTGCCCATAAAACAATGGGTAACTTCTTTTTTTTAATCTGGTAAATGACACGTGTCTGGTGAGTGTGTGTGGATGTCCATGTGTTCTCTGCTGTATCACTTTTTTTCTCCTGTCTTCATTGGTTGTCTACATGGATGAATTTATTTATTTGTCTGCTGTTTTGCTTTTCATATTCAGAGACACCTGAGGAATAATTTGTCTTTTGGCTCCTGCATACAGAATATATTTCACGTGCTAGCATAAAACTGTCATCATTTCTCTTTTTCATATTGTTCCAAACCCGTAATGTTTTTTTTTCTTCCATTGAACACAAAAGTAGATGTTAAATAGTGTGTTCATGCTGCTATTTTCCATATAATGAAACGGAATGGTTTCTAGATATATCGGTATATATCAGTTATCAGATATTTAAATTTATTTATCGGAAATTTTATTTTAAAAATTGAATTACTTTTGCTCTGATCTAACACTTAAAATTAATTTTTAAATCCGTTCCGAAATTTACTCTTTAGCAAACCTCGAAATTAATCGTTTTTCGCATTTTAAATCATTATGTTGTGATGCCTACATTCACATTTCAGACAATTGTATTTTTGTTATATGTATTTTTATTATAGTATTATTTACATTTTCATTTATTTTATTTGTAGTAGTATTTTTTTTGTTGTTGACAAAATAGTATAGAAATGTAATGTCATTTAACTGTTATTGGCCATAACTTGAAAATAATTATTTTTAATGGTAGCAGACTGAATTTTAATATTGTTCAACCGTGAAAAGCACCAAAAAAAAAAAAAAAAGGATAATAAATGTGGTGTCCTGTATTCCAAGTCTTCTGAACACATATGATAGTTTTTTAAGGATTGGTTCATTTCAGAATTTAAATAAATAAATACATTTCCTCACCAACATGTCATGCAAGATGTTCGTCTTTCTTCAGTCAAAAAGAGAATTTTTCAGGAAAACATTCCAGGATTTTTCTCCATATAGTGGATTTCACTGGGGTTCAATGGGTTGAAGGTCCAAATTTCAGTTTCAATGCAGCTTCAAAGGGCTCTACGTGATCACAGCCGAGGAATAAGGGTCTTATCTAGCAAATCCATCAGTCATTTTCAAAAAAAAAAAAAATGTATATACTTTTTAACCACAAATGCTCGCCTTGCACTGCTCTGCTCTGCGATGTGTTACGTAATCACGTTGGAAAGGTCACGCAGTGACATAGCGAAGTAGAGCGAAAAGCTCCATCTCATTTTCTCCTCCAACATCACAATCGTCTTTCATTTTTGTTATTGCTTTTTTTGTTTAAAGGGCATTTGTCTTTTCCTCTCTGTGTAGACACTGAATCGGTACTTTCGCCTTCATCACATGTGACCTTTCCAACATGATAGCGTAATGCGTGGCGCATCGCAGACGAGTGCAAGACGAGCATTTGTGGTTTAAAAAGTACATAATTTTTTTTTTTTAAGAAAATTGCGGATTGCTTTGCTAGATAAGACCCTTATTCCTCGTCTGGGATCATGTAGAGCCATTTGAAACTGCAATTTGGACCTTCAACCCGTTGGTAAATCCTTTAAAAAAAAAATCTTGGAATGTTTTCCTCAAAAACATCAATTTCTTTTGAAGACACAAGAAACACACAAACATCTTGGATGACATGGGGGTGAGTAAATTATCAGGATTTTAATTCTGAAGTGAACTAATCCTTTATGCTCTCAAAATGAATTTCCCATTCAAACATGACATCAATGTGAAGGCAAACACCATTCTCATTCTGCCTAACATCATTCATTCTCATCTCACTTGATTAGTTTTTTTTTTTTGGTTGAATTCTCTTATTTGTTGTAGCACAAAAACAAGAAAAGAGGAGTCATAGTGGCTTGGCCAGAGAGTGCAAATAGTCCAGTACTTGTAAACGAGTGTATGAATGACAGTAAGCCTGTTCCTCATGGCCTCTTACGACCAGAGGTCGACTCCCTGAAGGATAAATGTCATGGTTTGTGCCAAAATATCTCTGTATTGACAGGCTGTTGTGACAGATGCCAAGTGAATTGTTTTGAGTTTGAACACATTGGTCATATGTCAAATTAATCAGTCATACAATACATATGTTCCTTATTTCATATTGCATGGCAGGATTGTGCACCATTTGGAATTTAATTGAGAATGCTTTTCAATAAAATAAAAAAGCAAGCTTTTTCAATAACTGGAATGCTTTAATTCCGGTTATGTTCTTGATTTAAATTGAGGTTGCAGGAGAATTGCAATTTGAATTTGAAAGTAGAATTCAAAAAGAAATTTATATAATTGCTATAAGTGGAATTTTTAACTATGAAGAGAATGTTTGTCAAAAAAAACTTTGAATGATGGTTTGAAACTTACAGAAAATCTGTTTGAAATGTCACCTGTGGAGATTTGTGCTTAATTCATATACGCTTATTTTCATTTCATACATTTTGTTTGACCAGGATGGAAGATTTTCACTCCCTGTAATTCCAATTTAACTTCCTGTGAGGTGTGGCCAATTCACTTTCACACTCATGGATTGAAAGGGAGCCAGTTCTTCACTTCTGAATTCAGTCCTACTGTTGCATAGTTCAAAGTGGCAGCAGAATGTTTTCCCAAGTTAATTTATTTAATTGTTTACCGATGTGACTATTCCAGTTTCAATCTTGTTGAAAATCTTTGAATCTATGTATAAAAGACATAAATGTATTCTACAACGGTATAATGACCCAAAGCAAATCCAGAAATAGTTTTCTAAAAGGGTTAAGATGATGTCAAAAGTGAAAGTCGTGACGTGTTGTCAAGTATGGTGACCCATACTCGAAATTGGTGCTCTGCATTTAACCCATCCCAAGTGCACACACACAGCGGTGAGTAGTGAACACACACCACACACCCGGAGCAGTGGGCAGCTATTGCGACAGCGCCCGGGGAGCAATTGGGGGTTAGGTGCCTTGCTCAAGGGCACTTTAGTCGTGGTATCAAAGGTGGAGAGAGTGTTGTTTATTCACAATTCCCACCTTCAATTCCTGCTGGCGTGGGAATCGAACCCGCAACCTTCTGATTACAAGCCCAACTCCCTCACCATTAGGCCACGACTACCCAGACTACCCACGACTAAGTGAGTTAAACCCGATCTCTTTCCCAGTGCAAGTAGGAAAGCCCTCAGAAATTCCATTGTAATAGCAAGTCACAGCAAAAAATGTCCAGGTCGATGTAGGAGACCAATAAACAATTAGATAAAAAGCCTGCAAGTGATTTCCTGCCAATTATGGATAATACCAGCTAATAGTTTGCTATTTTTGGATAGTTTCATCGAGCAAATTAGTTTTATGGTCATTTTGTTGTTGGTGACTCAGCTTGCGTCAGTGTGTGTGTGTGTGAGATATTATTTCAGCTGTCGATCATTGGTGACCATCTACAATCTTTTATTCATTCAGCCCTCAGGTGATAGGAGGAACATACTCTAAACAATCACAAACTCCCATAGTGCACCTATGGAAATAAAGTGATTAGCACATTTGGTCATGTTAAAAGATAAATGATTATTGCTGCTCCTTCTTTTTAAAATTCAGCTTTAAGGTAGAATCTAACACTGTTTTTCCATATTTTGCTTTTCATTCTTGAATTTCTTGATTGTGTGTCTCAATGGTGCTTCTTTTCCTTGTTACTCATCGGTTGGCTTGTCAACAAATAGCTAAACCGCATCTGTCGCATCCGGGGATGTGTGGTAATCAATCACGCGGAGGTTGTGAAATATAAACCGTTTTTAGTTATTGCATTATCCATCTGCCTTTTATTCAAGGACTTGTTTTGGATGTGCTACCTACACATGGCAAGCTTGCTTAGTCTAAACATAACAATGGATTCAGAATATGCCTTTTAGTCATTTACATGCAGAAATATTCAGAATAATATGCTAATCCTCACGCTCAGCATATTTGCTATAATAGAGAGCCTGTAAACAGGATCCAGACATTACAATATTTGCAAAAGTCAGAATATGAATGCATATACACAGACTCCATCTGGGCTATGTGAAGCGTTCTGAAAGCTTTATTTTCCATTGGTCGGCATGCGAGTGCAAACAACATTTGACTTCAATCGAATTGCATCTATTAAAAAAGAGACCCTGCAACAAGTATCGTCTTTTAGTCCCAAGCTCCCTTTGGATATTGATTGGATATTTATTTAATTCGGTTGGGAAAGATATGTAACCCATCGTTCACCCATTGTTACGGTAATTTGTTTCCCTTGAGCTTCATAGTGGCCCATAAAATCGTATCACTGAATTTGCAAGTGGGCTGTGAAGGCATCCCTGAACTATTAACCCTCAAAATACAATGCACATTGATATTGATTGATTGATTGATTGATTGAACCTTAGTCCATAAATCTTGTCGTTTAATGATCATTTGTTACTTGCCACTCAAATGGTGTCTTGAAAAGATATAGAATCATCTCAAATCTCTTGTTAAACTCCATCTAAATTAAGATGCAGGTTTAGTAAACCTGCTTCCCTGCAAAACCAACCTCCTCAGATACAATCACATGGCACAGATGGTTGCTTCTCTGCAACTACCTGTAGATGAAATACAGCATTGCACATTGAGAGCTTTTCCTTTCATACAAAACCTGGAGTCGAAGCACCCCCAGCCCCGCTAGCACCCTCCCCCATGCTTCTCGCGCACTCACACACACACACACACACAGGCTGTGGCGGAGCAGACGCTCAGCAGTGGGATGGATCCTGACTACTAAAGAGCAACGGAGAGAGAGGAGGGGTGGCAGGCAGCCGGCAGAGGTGCATAAATCCTCATTTCCAGATCTGGAGGAAGAAACATTCATTGTCTGCGGCGAGACCACCACATTGGCTTTCCAAAACATCAAGAGGCAGCGCTCCCCACGGCTCGCCGTGAATCCAGGAGAGACGAGGAACCCGGCTGAGGCTGTCAAACGCAGAGGTGGGCTAGGAGGAGGTCTATGACCCTTGATTTTCAGCAGGGGAGTGGCACACGGGGGGACGTAGCCAGCGACGAGCAACAGACGGCTCTTGAAATCTTCCCATTCAAGAATCCATTCCATGCCATTGTCATAGCGATGTAAAGCCATTCTGTGCCGACTGGAGGAGGCACGCTCCAATCAGCTGTGTTTACATTTCCACAATTCCTCTTTTTTTTCTCATCAGTGCCTTTTGGTTTCCCTTCACTTCTTCGTGCTTTGTCCCTCAGAACTCGGACGGCGTCACTCCTCTCTTTTCATGTGACTTGGTCTTTTTGGAGCTGTCATTGTGTTTGGTTCTGCATGGAATGACAGCTGCTTTTTCAGAGACCGCGGAAGAGGTCGCAGATGGAGTGAGGACTACCACGCGTTGGAAAGCTACCTAAAGAAGACTTGCTGCTTTTCCAAGCGCTAAGACTTGCCTCTTTTGCACACTTTCTACCAGTACACCTAGTGTTCAGTGGACACCAATGACAGCCATGAAGGGAGACTCCGAAGACAGCATCGAAAGCACGAGGCCATCCAGCCTCCAAGTTTTCGCCAACTCCTCCACGTTACATGGCATGAGCCACATATTCGCCTACGGGCACATGACGTTCCGTCGCTTCCTTTGGTCACTGTCCTTCTTGGGCTCTCTGGGTCTGCTGATGTTTGTGTGCATGGACCGAGTGTACTACTACTTTGAGTTCCCTCACGTCACCAAACTTGATGAGGTGGCGGCGCCCAACCTCACCTTCCCAGCCATCACCTTCTGCAACCTCAACGAGTTTCGTTTCTCGAAGATCACAAAGAACGATCTGTACCATGTTGGGGAGCTGTTGGCACTGCTCAATGAGAACTATCAGATCGCTAACCCTCACTTGGCCGAGCCGGAAGTCCTCGCTTTGTTGAAGGACAAGGCTAATTTTGCCAATTTCAAGCCCAAGCAGTTCAACATGACGGATTTCTACAACCGCACGGGCCATGACATCAACGAAATGCTCTTGCAGTGCACCTTCAGAGGGGAGGATTGCTTCGCTCTAAACTTCACCACTGTAAGTTACCATGATGGTATATTCTTCTACAGTTAAAAAGTTGTGGCAAACTGAATTACAAGCACTGTTGGTTCATACAGTTGGCAAACATCACATGCGTACATTGACTGAGACCATATCGAATTACGCAAGCTGCTACTCTTTTTCTTTCAGACTACTTCTTTGTCGACAAGAGACTTCTCAGTTTTTTGCCTAAGCAGTGTGGATTTATTTATTTATTTTCTCAAATCCATTTCCAGCTGAAAAATCTATAGGTTGAAATATGCAATTACATTTATGAATCAATGGCTTCTGGGTAATAAAAATCAAGAACCGCACTCAAATGGCTACTCTGACTTTACAAGAGTACACATGCTCTCTCACTGAATGACTGTAATTTCACACATGTACGACTAAAGCAAGATGAATTTCTGTCAGTAGAGTGAGAGGATTGTAACTTTGAGATTGGAATATGTACGATATCTGTATGCTAATTGTTATTCAGTAAGAAAAGCAAGCAGCTCTAATCTAAAGAAAGCTAAGCATATAAAAATAGTCACTGATTATAGAGACGATGTGTCAAACATTGATGTCAAACATTTGAAATTCATCACATGTAGATTGTCACAATTTAGGAGTTCAGAGCTACAGACTGATAAACTGTGTTGAAAAGCTTTGCATTAAAATGGCATTATAATCTTTTAATATTTTTCCAGTTCATTTAATTGGCAATTTAGCTATCTCTGATAATATGAAAAATACCTTGTTCAAGTAAGGAAATTAAATAATAAACACAACTGAGGGCAAATTGCAAAATGTCAGTTTCTTGCAGATAGTTATTGCACTGAAGATGTGAAACTGGTTTTATGACATCAAGCATTGTAGAGTGATAAAGGTTGATTGCAGTAGTTTCCATTGATGATACGTTGATAACGTGTGGCGTTTTTCTGGATTTTTCTGTTCGCTGCTGTAGCACATCGTTTTGATTTGATTTATATGCATACTGGCAAGTTATGTGCCAGATATTGAATTAGGTCCTGTGACTGATTTTAATTTATTGTTGGATCCTGGTTTGGACATGTGGAACAAATTACTTCAGCTATCATTATGGTCTAAGTTAAGGTGATGCTGAACATCAGGGTTAATGTAGGTCCTAACCTCCTAGGAGGAGGCTTTGTGCATGCTTTAAATATCAGCATGCACAATCATAATAAGAATTTTGCTGATGTCAGACATGGATGGGGTAGGGAATGAGAGGAAAAGTCTTCTTTATATCTCAAGACGGCGTTCCACAGTGGTTCAAAGCATTCGTTTCTTCGTTTTTCATATTTATGAAAATAGGATTAAAGCAATAATTCACCCCCAAATAAATGTATTTATGCAATCCCATCCTAATTTGGACTTTCTTATGGAAAAGTTCTGAAGAATATTCTGGACGCTGTTTTCATAAGTGAACGATGACTTGAAAGCTTCAAAATGACCAGACAAGTACATCAAGACCATATGATTTATGCTCTATATGCCAAACCCTTTGAAGTCATATGTTTGTGTGAGAAGCAGACAGAAATGTAGGGTTTTTATTCCTAAAACTTTCATATGGCTTTAGAAGACTTTGTAAAAACAGCATAAAAGCAGTCCACATGACTCACTATGTGCATGCTTTTTGAAGTTTGACTGCCTCGGTTGGCTCTTCACAGCAAAAGTTAATATTTCTCATGACCAGTAAAGATTTCTCCTTTAGTGTTCCAATGCTAAATCATATACTGTGGGTTTGAAACAACATGAGGGTGAGTAAATAACTGAATTTGCGTTGCTGGAACTGTTGCATGTCAATAGGTCGTGCAAGTTTATTTGACATAATGGCCTTTTAATATAAAGATATTTAGCAGACAGATTATTTTGTGTGTTCAGCATACCCACCTTCTCATTTTCTCTCATTTACCTTTAATTTCCATCATAAGGATGACCAAATGAATAAATGAGGTACAGTGGGGGTCATTAGCTGGACTGTGCGTGCCATAAACTCTGAGTGCAAACATTAGCCGAATTCTTCCTAAAGTGGCTTTTGATTGACTCTAATGAAAATGAGTGTTGCGATCAGGTATCTACAATTTATACATCAATGCTGAGTACCAGTGTAAAACCTCTGGGGCTGGGCCCATTGCGCACTTATCTAGTTTAGGAAGAAATCGGTGCTTAATGAAAATTAAGCGTACTTAGGAAAACCCAAGAACCTATTAACATTCAGTGTTGTTCTTGAAACCTTCAGGGGTTGGTTTCTTGTCTTTAACATTCAAAAGCGTAACCCTTAGCACCTTGCGTACATCTGTTTTCAGCTGCTTGAGCATGAGCTCGTTTTCAAGCGCCCTTCTGTCGACTGACTAACATGCCCTATACTTTTTTACTTAGAGAAAGGGCCTTCTTCATTAACATGAGTGTTGCCTGGCAACAAGGCATTGCATTGCACTGCAAATCATTCATGGGTAATTGCTATTGTTGTGCGTGATGACAAACACTCACTGGGTAGTTGAGATGATTCGAAAGCCGTCACCTCGTGTGCGTTTGTGTGTGCATGTGCGCGAATGTGTGTATAACTGTTTTGTGAAACTACTCTAATAGCTGTCAGATTACCGTTGGGTATATGCTGAGGTTCATGCACCCGTATCTGCTCTGAAATAATGCACTACTGTTTCTCTCTCATCGTGCATTCATGTCTTCATAGTCAAATATTGCGCATTGTGTGTTTTAGTGCTTGTGATTCATGGACGGCCTGGGTGTATGAGGTGCAATGTGTTTGTTTAGTCCACTGAAACATTGTAGGTGCATAGAACAGTTTAATTTCAGAGAGTAAAAGCGTTGTGGTGTCATCATTGTGTGGATTTTGTAGCTAATAATGATCATAACACTAAAGTTGGATGCTTTTTTTCCACACTTATTTTTATATATTTATTTTACAATGCATGCATCACTAAAATTATTTTTTTTCCACACATTTCTTTTTACATAATGTTCCTGATAATGATTGTAGCACTAAAAATGCATGCATTTTTAAATTACATTCACAAAAGCATGCATTTAGGATTTCTAATTGTAGTAAAGAATATTTCATGGACACATTATTGAATTCTACGTGAGTTATGAGGCTATATTAAATATTTTGCCTTGTCTGAAATGGGGTTCAGCGTTTGGTACATGTGCTTGAACACATTGTGATGTAATGCCCATGTGGGACACACAGACTCAGATTAACCATAGGGCTGATTTGGCCGTCGCTCACGGGCCTATAAATCCAACGGGCCTTGAGCTGCAACCAGGTCTTTTTGTCCAACCAGTGACTCATTCTAAATCGCTTCATCACTTCATTTTGAATGGGTTTAGCAAAGTAACACAATGACTTTAGTGATGGTTTATTCTCACAGCGGTTTGAATTCTGGCCAGTTTTAAACCATTTTGTTGCTGTAAGAAACTTTAAGGTTGGCAGGGAAAGTGTGGGTGCAGAGTTTTTGCTACAAATAATCATTATCTGTCATTTTGTCCATCATGCTTTATTTAAATCTGTCTTTAAAGAATTAAGTCCAACGAGGGCCTCAGCAGGTATCTATTTAAAATGCTAGATCAATCAAAAATCTATGTGTAATTGAACATTTGTATAGAGTAGCAGGGTAATCGAATGGCTAGTGGTTTGGGGCCAGTAAAAAAAAAATTTTGAATTCTAAAAACATGCATCACAGTTTCATCAAGAATATTAAGCAGCACAACTGTTTTCAACATTGGTTGAAATGTTTCTTCAGCAGAAAATCATCACATTAGAATGATTCTGAAGGATCATGGGACACTGAAGACTGGAGTAACGATGCTGAAAATTCAGCTTTGATCACAGGAATAAATTAGATTTTAAAATGTCCAAGTGTGGAGTAGAAAAGAATTAAAAGTTCTTTCAGCTAATGGAATCTTTTTGCTCTTCCAGACAAACCGTTCACCGTACAAACTGAATTGGTCATGGCCGCGTCAGTGAAGTATTGTGGCTGATATTTGTAATATGACATTGACATCACAGGAATGTCTGCGGCACAAGCTCTTCTGGTCTCGCCAATTGGGTTTTTTGCAGGTTCTTTTTATTCTGCTCTAAAAATAAGAAAAAGACGATGGATGCCATGTGCTTGTGATCTGGTCACTCAATTTAATGAACAATATTCAACAAATTATTTCACTGGAATGCCACATTTCTCTCCCTGAATACTCACTCACTTCTCTCTCATGCTCTTTTTTTTTTTTCTGCAAGTGTTTTATGGACTCTTGTTTTCACTTCTAAGTCCTTTATCTCCTTTTGGGACTTTATCAATCATTTTCCTTTGTTTTTTAGGGGTACTTAAAGGTGCTGTAAGCCACTTTGCTAGACTCGGCCATTAAATCAGCCTTCCTTCAGCTCTTCAACCACATGTCCACTCTTCAGAATTTGGTGACATCTCCAGACATGTTTTTTTTTTTTTTTTTTTTACTCGTACACTAGTGTATGCGTACAGTCAAATGTATAGTCTTTCAAAGTATACTCCATTCGATAGCGTGCACGAACACATGCGCTCTAGAAAGTTTTATCTTTGTGCAGTGTTTCCGCTATTTTTCTCTTATGACCGATAAAAATGTTTGTGTATTCTTTTAAACTAAAGTAACGACTTTCTAATAACCCCTCAAACAAGCGCTTGTCAATGCTGGCGTATGTTGCTGTTGCTGTCTTTGGTATTTTGTTGTTGTTCCGTCTATTTAAGCCCAAAGTGTGCTTCACTTTTTCAGCGTACAGTGCGCGTGACTTGAATTTTGTCATCGAAAGAGTATGTGCACCTCCAGGTTTTTGTAACCGCGGTTCGCACATACGGATTTAGGTTTTTTTGCAGTAATTTTTCACAAGGTGGCAACCGGGCCATGGGGGTGTCGATTTACAAGGTAGTCGAAGAAAACCTGCATGAACAGAACGGAACTCATGCAAGCTACAGCGACAATGGAGGCGTATATAGACAAGAGGTTAGAAAGCACCCTCATTTGTACAACTCTAGCATGGAAGAATACAAATATATTAACATGGGTTGTAAATCGTGGCAAGAGATTGCTGAACTGCGTGTGTCGAACGTCTGTGTATGCGTACGAATCAAGTGAAGTATACTTTGCAAGGCTGTGCGCATACACGTAAAAAAAACGAAGTATACCTTGGACTTTAGTTTTGTTTTCTACTGTGCAACAGTGGCCCACACCAGTGTTGCCACCTTGTGGAACAACTGATTAGTGTGAAACAAATTCAGTGCACATGCTAAGTATGCAGTGCGCATACAGCATGTGTGTACTTCTCTGGTGATGAAATCTGTCATGCGGACTGTACTGTAAACCCACTTAATCTTGCACACAAAAAAACATGATATAACTTAATTTTAGCATTTATTCTCCCTTTTGAGTGTCAAAGGCGAAGCATGCTGGGAAATAGAAATCCCAGCTCAGCTAAATTTAAAAGAAATAAGTTCATAAAACTCAAAACAATGAAAAAGTTCAGTTTACTCAAAACATATGAGTTCTGTGTACTTGAAAGAAAAAGAAAGCGCTGAGTACGCATTTGAACTAATTTAAGTTTGTCCTACTCAAACCAATTAATTATTTTGAGCGTTTACAGTGTGGGCTTTAGGGTTAACGTCAAGTTTCTTTGCGAGAAATGTTGTTTTAGGACCAACAAAAGATGATTCGAGCAAAGTCATGGTCTCCCTTAAATATAAAGAGTTATATTTTATCCATTCTCAATCTCAGGCCAAAATTGCTGAGTGTTTTCCAACAAATTGAGAGTGCTCAAATTGGAGATGATTTGCTTACAGATTGATCCATAATGCACGTGAATGCAGTAAAAGTCTCTGATTGTTGTTGAAGTGTGTTTGGGTGTTTTACACGCACTCTTTTCTTGTCTTACCACAGCATCTTTCCATTTCAATACACAATGAAGAAAAGGCCTTTTGCACTACAGGACGCATTATCTAATTGCCCCGTTCACTCTAGATCAGGAAAATGCAAAGGGTGAGAGGATAAACTTAAAAATCACATAATGGATGTCTTTTGAACACTGCCTTTCAAGCATCTTCTGTCTTAATAACACTGCATTTCTGTTTCATGTCGGAAAAGCAGCAAGAGCGACCTAACTGCACATGATTGTAATTATTGTAATTTACTTTCACGTCCTTTCGATTCAAGCCGACATGATGGAATTCACTCTAGATTATACTATTGTTCTCACAGCTGTTGTATTTCTGTCTCAAGTTTGATACAAAGTGCTTAAAGAAAGACCTTTGCACTAGCATTCATTATCATGTTACATTAGAGCAGAATTAGCTCGTGTTCGTCAAACAAATGGACTTTGGAGTCTCAAGAGATGTTTATGTGAACATTGTGATTCTCTTTGTTTTGTTGTCAATCGCAAAGTTTCTCTTCAAGCGTTTATCGCCAACCGTTTGCAGATGACAGAAGCTGCTAAAGTCAAATGTGGGACTTTCTTTGAGTCCGGATCCTTTTTTCTGACACTCTTTGATCAAAATTCATCTTGACCTGCTGCTCGCAGTCCTCTTTGAGATGAGGTTCGCCTCGCTTTTTATTTTTCTCACGCGAACTGTTGCCGAGCCCCAGAGACTTGAACAGATTGAGGTGAGTTTTAGCAATAAAAGACCTCCTCAGACGACACCACTCATCTCATGATCTTATGATATTCGTCGTTTGACTTGAGGGGGATTTGCCAGAAGTAGTGTCACAATGCAGACTACATCAATAACTTTTATGATGCTTTTGGGAAACGCCACAATTTTTCGAGGAGCTTCCTGACGCTATCATTCTCCTGAAGTGTGCGAAGGCTGCATTATAAATGAGTCATGGGAGTCAAAGGCCAGTGTTTTTGGCAGGAAAACGAATGCCACCACTATTAAAGGTAATGCCAGGTCAGCGTGCCTTAAAATATGTTCGCACTTTAGCAGCAATTTTGTAGAAAGTGATGCTGAGCTGTATGTGAACATGTTTCATGGGAATGTGTGGGGATTCACTCACTGTATTGAGTAATGAAGCGGGGGGCGCATTATGATTCTTTCTCAAACAATTCTGCATCGATCTACACATTTGAAGAGAATTATTAATAATTCTGCTTATTAACATGCATGTGTAGCAGTAGTTACAGATTGGGCAAATCAGGGTTTAATGTGTGTGGGTAAGCTGTGCCACCATTTTAATCCAGCAAACTGCATTATTTTTTCCCTGTGGCCATATATTTAGATGGAGCCTGTCATATACAGTACTGTGATTTGAGAGAATCAAATAGTAAAAGATTGACCAATTTTGACGAAATGCACTGACGTACAAAAATACGTTGTCAAAGCAAATGTATCTAGGACTATAAAAACATTTTAATTATTTAAAATGTATTTATATTTGTTTTAACATTTTATATATATATATATATATATATATATATATATATATATATATATATATATATATATATATATATTAAAATGTATATTTATTTAAAAATGTTTTTTATTATTATTTTATTTATAATACGTATTCATGAATTTTAAATGCATAATAAAATACAAAACGTTTTTGAGCTATGAATTATTAAACGAAGCATTTCCCAAAATGGTTGCGGTTGGGTTAAAGATATAAGAAATTATTTTACTGAAGTACAAACTTATATTACATATTCATAATATTAAAATGCAATTTTTATTTTGAGAAGACATATGACCCTACATTGTTACTGAAATAAAAATGTTTTAGTTTGACCTCAATCTCATTTGTTCTTGCCTTGAGCATAACATAACTTAAATGTGGCCCTACATATAAGAATTTGTATGCTTGGCAATTTCGTATTCTCTTTATGATGCTTTGACCCTGCCTGTGGTGGAGTGATCTGCACAAACACTCTGGGATCTTGTGTATATGCCTTCAGTGTTATATTCAGCTAGTGCTATCCATTAACTTGTTTACCTGACAGGGCAAATGCTTGTGGAATTGTGAATTGACCATTCGCAAAGACCCGCCCCCTTTAGTTACTGTTGCTATGTTCGACAAGTCATGCGCTCTCACGCCACACATCATGTTCTCATGCAGTGAAAAATACATCCCGGAGCAAAGAGGACACAAGACAGAGCAGGTTACTTTTGATATGAAACAAAGTTTAGAAGTTTAAACAGTAAATAGCATCTAGTGTGTCTTTAATGTGTGGTGACAGATCGCTGTAGCTCCTCGTGAAGCGATCATCTCTTCATACTAGTTCATTTATAGCATCAAATAAACATGAATGAACATCAGAAGGAATGTTGTTTCAAGCGCGGAAAGACGTGAGTACACACAATTTTTCAAGTTCACCAACGTTAATCTACTAACTCCCCTGACTGCTTTGTCAGACAGGTTATGATTGGTCAGATCGCCTGTCAATCAAACCGTTTGTGACGGGTCAGTTGCGCTGCGGAAAACCTAAGTATGTTTTTGGTTATTGGAAGAATAAAAAGGCTGAAATAGTTGAGGGTTTGTTGAATTTGCAAATCTTTTTAAAGAATATCTTGTAATTGTCTTGGAAGCATCAGTTAGAATTGGTTAAATTATAAACGACTTTGTAATATTTGACATATTATGTCATTATTTCCCAGTAAAAGTGTTACTTTTTGGTTAGTATTAAGTCAAATATACAATAAAGTCCTGTCAGAAAATGTTTTGTGCCGTATCGACATACTCTTTGGGACTGTATGGTACAACATTGCCCTCATTAAAAGGTGCATTTGTCACAATTGGAAGAGAAACGCTGTCTTGTAGACGTTGTTAAACCTCTGTCCTTATATTCATAGTCAATAAAGCTGAGCGAGCTGAGCTGATTTCAGCTCACTGCCTGCTGTAATCTCCCTCCTCAGACTCATCCGTCCTGCTCGCGGATGCCTGACTGTGCCGTCTGATAGTCCCTGTTCATTCAGCACTCATGGCGGTTACGTTAATGGATTTCATGCTAAGACTTTATGCTGATTCTCTCCATGCTTTAAGCTCAAACATTGTACAGAGATGTTATTAATTTACTAAGTCAGCAGTATTTAATTGATTCTTACATATTAATCATGTTATATGGTTCTGCTGTAAGATTGTGTGCTTTTTAAAACTGCCAAAGATGGTGCCATCCATGCTAGAAATAGATGACATGGTCATCTAAATGTGGTAATAATTCGCTACAGTTCCATTATTTCAGGATTTTTCATTCGGAGATTGATGCTGCCATGAAGGTTGTTAAAAAGATGATATTAAGCTAAACATTAAGAATAAAATGTACAGAAAAAAAAAATACTCGAATGAACGTCACAATTTTTTATATTTATTTATTGGACTAATGGAAGAATTTTTTTGTTGTTGTTGTTTTTAATTGATTTGTTTTTGCAATTTAAAAAAAAAATTCTATCCATTTAATGTATGATGTGGCAGAATAATTTTTTATTTTAAATTTTATTTATTTGATTTTTTAAAAAAAATTGTTTTTGTTAAATACTATGCAACCAACTGAATTTTTAAATCATTAATTTTTACTAATATTTTACAATTATTTTTATATTATTTTTTATTACCCATTTATTTTTATTTATTTATTTTTGTTGTTTTTGTCAAATAGTATCCAACCAATAGTAGAATGATAAGAGGACAAGAGGAAATCTTGGGGGGAGGGGGGGGGGGGGGGGGTTAAAATACTCTCCTCCTAATAGAAGATAAAGCAAAATTATTTTCAGAAAAATATTTATGATTTTTGTTTTTGGCCAATCTGTACAGCTTGGAGCTTAAATAGCTTCTTGCAGATGAAAATATTTTTCCATTGTTCATGTAAAATTGCTAAATGCCTTTACATACTTTAGGATTGTAATATATGTATGCAAAAATACACTTTCTTAACATTTGGGCTTGTACATTCGATCTTATCTGGAAAAGGGCTCCAGCTTTGGCAAAGACTGTGGTTTAAATGCCCATCTTGATTGATTTGATCCTGCTGACCAGTCCATTTTGTTTTGAACAAAGCACCTGCTAAAATCTCGATATTTTTTTCTGGATGATGTGCGTCCACTGGAGTGTGCAATTACTCATTTGTTTCCATCGGTGACATCTCCGCTCGATCTGAAGAGCACTTTTGTATTATAACTACACCGAGAGATCTGACTATTTCGTGACCTCGCACCACTGCCAGAAAAGAAGCCGCCAATCAAATTAGACGAGGCAGCGATCCAGTCTCGCTTGAACTAATCTATTGTGTGCAGAAGAGGCCTGCAGTGACTCGAGGGGACAAAGTTGTGATGAGAAATAAGAAAGAGACCGTGATAAAAAGAGACCTGCTTTGATGTGGGTTTGTGAATATCGCCTTTTAAAGAGGATGATTTCAGAATCTCACGTTTGAGACCATGTCACATGTTTCATACCAATCCGCTTAAAATAGAATTGGACGAACTTGGGCATGAAGTCAAAAAGTAGGTGTGAAATCTTCTGTTCGTAGATGTATGGTCATGCACGTTCAGCCGGTCAAGGGAAAATGTCTTTTTAATAAATAATTTTTAATCGAGGAAAATATGCATGAGACCAGGAATTTGCGATTAGACAGTTTTCATATTGATTTTAAGCCCTTTTATTCTCATGGTAGGACGAAAAGCGGTTTTATTATGAATCTAAGAGGTGAACGTACAAAGAAATGGAGTTGAAGTGAGAAATAAATATTATTTTGTGCTGTTGTCTGAGTCATTTTGCTCTGAGGGCACGAGCAGTATGGGATATGGATGCGTTTTTCATTTCCTATTATTTGCTGTAAGAAAACTATTACATTGTGGCCTCTCAAGACTTGTTATGTTTCTAAAACTGAAGGCTATGAAATAATGTTTTGTCAGGGGACCACATACAGAAACATGGAAATGAGTGTGCAAATAATTGCCCGTATTACATCGGAGCATATCCATGAAAAAGGCTCTCTGGGCCACTGTTGGAAGTCTTTTCTTCTACGAAATGTCATTGTGCTACCTAGAGATTGGAATTGCCCCAATCTAGGAAGTCAGAAATTGTCGGTGAACTGTGTATTGATAAGCCGTGCTCCGTCGGTGCATGAAACCGGGATGATTTCTTAAACATTCACCGAGATGAGCTAATAAGGATACGGAGGTGGGATGAAAAAGCATTAGTGGTTCAGAAGGTTGAGCGGTTATGGCTTTGTCTCCAGCACGATTAGCTTCGTAATGAAGGCGAGAATCTCTCCCTCCAGCTGGAAAACTTCAATCTTCATTCATGAAAACATTATGAAGACACATGGGTTTTACGGCAAAGTAAATACCCAATAAGTAACTCTGATGCTTGAGTGGTCTGTTTGATGTACCCAAAAGCAGCGTGGGTCATTCCTCAGAAGTGATCTGTTGTAGGTGTGTTTAGGTTATGTGAGGCTCTGGGAGAAGACTACTTTGAAACTAATACTGTTGCTTGCCAAGTTGCAGCCTGCTCATAATTTAAAGTGTTTTCTCTAAAGTCACACTAACTTTTTTTTAAAAAAGCTATAGTTAGCTATTTTTTGTTAATGGCTTGTATTGAGGAGGCAATGCATTTTTTTTTTTTTTTTCAAACATCTGACTTTTGTTATACGCTGCCATTCAAAAGTTTGGGGTCGGTAAGATTTTTAGTCTCTTATGCTCACCAAGGCTGCATTTATATAATCAAAATTTCTCTAAAAACAGTAATATTGTGAAATATCGATACAATTTAAAATGAATGTTTTCTATTTGGATATATTTTAATGTTTTTTGTTGCTTTGATGCAAACCTGAACTGTCAGCATCATCCCTCCAGTCTTCAGTGTCACATGATCCTTCAGAAATTCTATGTAATTCTATAATTTGATGTAATTCTATATCTACATATATTTTATATGTCATTTCTTATTTTATTAATGTTGTGCTGCTTAATATTTTTGTTGAAACTGTGAGACATTTTTTTTTCAAGATTCTTTGATTAATAGAAAGTTGAAAAGAAGAGAATAAAATATAAATCTTTTGTAAGCTTATTAATATTTTTAGGGTCACATCTGATCAATTTGATTCGTCAAACTTGTGAACAATAGTGTAAATTTAACATCCTTTGACCTTTCTGATGTGCTTAATTTATCAGCATTTGTTGTGTTTTTTTTAATTGTTTTTTTTAGAATAAATGGGCAAGTGTTACAGTTCCCTTAATGCATTGAGACTGAGCTTTTGTCTTTTAAGGTTACCAAGAAGCTCCAGCGGCAGATTTAACGATTTTAGGCTGTTAGCTGTGGTGTGGGGAGATAGAGAGTCTCACATTGTGTACTGGATCAATGCCATCGATGGTATTTACTGCGATTAGACGGTCCGGTTTCTCTGTGAGGTTGGAAATGTGTGCGTGCAGATGAACATAAGGGAATCATGAAATCGTCTCTCTGCCAAGGCTTATCTGCACATGCTTTCCCAGCACTTGTCACTACGCTGATGAAGCTGTAACTCCCCTATTGTGTTAGATGACTATATCAAACTCATTGACGCAGCGTGGTCTTCATCAATGACTCGCAATAGTGAGGGTAACGCCATGTTACATATTTGACTGAAATGAAGATGATAGAATGGCATGTGATCTAGGATTCTTTGTACAGTGTGTGCCATTTTAAAGATTAAGTCTGTCCCTCACAACCTCATTTTCATCTGCGTAACATTCAATATTTGCTTGCTGCCTGATTGTTTCACAATAAATGTTGCAGTTTTAGGTGTGTGTGTGTATTCCCAAAGCAACTAGAAAGATTTTTTTTTTAATTCAGTTTGTACACAAAAAAAATGGTTTACACTTTATTTGGTAGCACTTTATTTTTTGTTATGTTGTTATACATGTTACATGTAGTTGCTGTATTAATAACTATAAATTATGCATAATTACATGCAATTAAAGCTAAACCAAACCCTCATCCTAACTCTATAGTAAGTACATGTAATTATTATTACTCAATACTTAAATGTGTAATTACACTGTAACATGGACACCTTAAAATAAAGTGTAACCCTTGTGCTTGTTACAGTGTAGTTATACATTAATATTTATTAACGACGTGTATCTACTATAGGGTTAGGATTAGGGTTTGCTTTTGGTTTAGGGTTAGTCACATGTAATTATGCATAATTTATAGTTATTACTACAGTAAATATATATAATATGTGTAACAAGGACACTGTAAAATAACGTTTATTGGATTAGGTTTGTTTTAAGTTTTTAGTTATTATAGTTATTACTAAAGTAACTACATGTAACGTGTAACAAGGACACTAAAATAAAGGAAAGCGAGAGAAAGGGAGATAGAAAGAAAGAGAGGGAGAAAGAAAGGGAGAGAGAGAGAGAGCAAGAAAGAGAGAGAAATAGAGAGAGAGAGAGAGAGAAAGAAAGAAAGAGAAAAAGTGGAAAAAACAGAAAAGGACAGAAGGAAAGAGAGAGAGAAGGAAAGCAAGAGAAAGGGAGAGAGAGAGAAAGAAAGAGAAAGAGAGAAAGAACTCAATCCGGTCGAATGCGTCTTCGACTACCTCTTGAGGCGATCGAAAGTGTACAAGCTCAAAACGTTTACACCTATATTTACCGTCGTCCACTCGCGATCTGCTCGACCAAATCGCGTCTTAATACCAGGTGGAAACGGTGCCTTTAAGAACTTCAGCTGTACCACCTGACTGCTGCTGATAGTGTTGACATAGAAACGCAAAGTCTGGAAATACATCCTTTCAAGTTTTAATTTTTACACCACTTCTGTTATTGAATGCTATCAGGATGTGAAGAGAGTTTCAACCAGTATAACAAAAAGTACTGATTTAAAAAAAACTGCCTACCCTTCCTTTAAGCGATGTTGCTACTTTTATGCTCCGTGATATCCATGAAAGACAGACTCCTACGGTGCAATATGAAAGGCTGTTCTTGTGATTCATATTTCTTGTTGTTCTTATCATTGATATATAATTAATCTAAATGATCACAGACATTCAGGGTGATCTTTTATAAACATGAGGGAGCATTTCAGGCAGATGTTATTGAATACATGCGGTAAGAATGCATTCAAAACGAATATTTGATTGCGTTCAGTCATGCGTTATTTGTCAGAATGCAAACAAGGAGACATTGTTTACTTCAATACCGTTGCAGTTGCGGTAAACACTCAGAATAGGTTTAGAGAATTCATTGTGCTTAAAACACATCCTGACACCCGAAGCCATTTAAGTGATTAAACTGTCACAATATAAACACCCTTAAAACACCTCAAATCCCACAGAAAGACAGCATTTCCACTCAGATGCCTTTATCTCGGGAAGCATATTGGATAAATGCAGGCAAATAAAAAAGTACACTATACGGAAATAAGGAAGCGAGCTCGGACTGTCGGATTAGAGTTTTTTACGTGTGCATTGTCAAAACTTATCCTTCCAGTGCTGATCAGGGGCTTCACAAAAGCGATTTGACGCTCTAAGCACTATCGCGCTTAAACACGCGACGGAAAACGATTAGAAGTTTCAACTTAGCAGAGTGTTTCTTTATGCGTATCAAACCGAGGGCGCTAATTATGCACGTCTGAACAGTGAGCACTGTTTGCACACCGCAAGGTCACAGCGAATCCTTCATACGTTGAACAAGCTACAGCCTTTATTTATGTCCTCGGAGCACTTGCATTGGGAAATAGCTAAGCCTGCTTTCTTATGAAGCAACCCGTGGTTCAATCATCAGATAACAATCAAGTACATTTGAGGTACACTGTCGCCTTGGCAACGGCACACGGCTTACGATAGACCCTCATTCATCGCCATTCTTGCAGAGTTTAAAACCAATACTAATGTCTTTGATCAGAAGGCTCATTTCGCTTGGCAGCTGCCTTCCACTTGAGGCGAAGTGTAAAAGAGATTTATGTCACGAATGCAGGACGTACGTCAAATATGAAAAATGCAACTTTTAGTGTATGAGCAAATCAGCCTGCGTAAACCAAAGGCATCGGATGGCAATTTCTCGTCGGATCGTTTTTAAATTTTCTGCCTGCACGTAAGGTGCGCGTAGTACATTTGTATTTCATCCCGTAGATCGTGACAAGAATGAAATGGAGCGTATCAGTCACTTGTATTCTGGTCGAGTCCATACTGAACGGCTTATATAATAATGTTGCCATGAGAACGGTTAAAATTATTGCAATGGTTTCAGTCCCACGTTTTGTCCCAGGTACACAAATTTGCAATTATAATTGCTTTGACTGTTGTTGAGGCCTATAGATGGGTTTAATTCTTCCCTTTATCGTTTCGGCTGGCTTGAGTGCGTGCAGTGTATTCAGTTCACGTAAGATGTTCTTTTCAAAATGAATGTATTTGACCTTAAGCTTTATTTTTCCTTTGCATGAATGTGTCTGCTAAATACATGAGTGTAAAAGCGACTAATAGAGAAACGTAAGCAATTTTCTTTTTACATTTTATCTTTTAGTTTATTTTTTCGTTTTGTTTTTTTTTCCCCCTTTTTTTCTTGGTTTTTAATTTATTTAATTTTTGTTTTGTTGTTTTTTGTGATAGTAAAGGGATTTTTAAAAAACTATTTACTGTTGTTTTTATTTAATTTATTTATTATTATAAATTTATTTATTTATTTATTTATTGTTTTTGTGCACTATATTTTGTTTTGTTGGGTTTTATTTTTATTTTTTTAAGTTACTTAATTTTTTTATTTTTTAAATGTGTTTACTTGAATTTTTGTTAAAATTTTGTTATTTTATTGCTTTTATTTCTTTGGGGGTTTTTGTTTTTACATTTTTTTAAAAATGTATTTATTGTTATTTTTAATCATTTTATTTCTTTATTTTTATTTTTTTTAATGTACTCTGATTTTTTGTTTTTCTTTTGTTTTTCTTTTTTAAATGTTTTAATTTTTGTTTCCATTTTCTTTTTTATTTACTGTTTTATAATTTTTATTTTTTTTTTTTTTAATATTTCATATGATGTGACCTTGGATTATTTTTTTGTTAAATAAAATCTGCTCAAATTTATAATAATTTGAAAATGCAATTATTTTTGACAGATTAAGAAACATCAAATCACATCACATCACATGCAGTGTTAAAATAGCATTCAGAATAACAATGTAATTTATACAATTGTTCTTTTTGATGGAATTCTCTTGAGCATTAGAGTAAATTATTAACTTCCATATCTTGAAAGGGTTTCCATTGCTCATCTCAGACACATCTGAAGATTTCGCAGTAATGGCGAAAAGAGTACATACAGGTGAAACAAACATATATCTATAAAAAGCTCATTTCAAAAGAACTGCTTTCGCTGAATTACTCTGAAGGCCACATGTTACAGTATTCATGTAGATTAAAAACCCCACGTATCTCTGACTGATCTCTAGTGGTTTCCAAATGTTAACGGCGTAATTTATTGCTTGGTTCTAAACGAATTTAGAATGAATTACAGGTTGTGGTTAAACAGCTCTCAGACATTTCACTTTTGAGACAAATTCAACCATGTGCTTTTGAGATTCTCTTAATTCAGTGCGGCCAGCGTGAGAAGAAACTGAACGAGTTGACGCTTCACCACTCGCTGACTCAGGTCCAAAGGGAGATCTTTTCCGGACCATAAATTAAGCTGCGTCTCTCCTACCTTCAACCTGATTTTCTGAGGTACTGAGAGTCGCATGTCCCGGAGCAGATACAGGGTCAGTCGGGTGCAATTTCGGTGATGCACTATTAGCAAAAACAACCCAAGAAGCCAATATACTGTCTTTGTTACACCACTATTATTTAGCTTAGCAAATTACAAACAAAATATGATGCGCTCATCTGTGCAACACAAGAGAACATAACCATTGTCTGCTGCGTGTTAGTGTTTATTTCCTACTCCATCATCTCAAGCTGTGTTATTGCGTTAATAACTGTTAGATTCCTCCCGAGCTCTATGCCGTCTTCTATTACAGTAATGCGAGATGTTTTAAAATGATTCGTTTACAAACAGTTTAACGTCTTGACATTTTAGGCGATCAATAACCTTTCAAGCAACCTCTGCTCGATGTTTAATTTCCTGGAAATGAAGTGGGCGGGTCATGTATGAGAAGAGCGAGGTTAACACCTGATCGGCACTGCGGATGGAAACTGTGCAGTCTACATCGCGAACCGCTTTGACAGTGTCTGCAGCTTTGTTGATTATGGTGGGAGTGAGGTTGTTGTGTCACAGCATGACGCTCTCACTGTATATCAGGCGTGTTGACAGTGCGGCGCGCTTCTCATCTTCTGCATTCAAATAAATGAATGTGTAAATAGCATCATTTTGCTAGAAAGGAAGATTCTCTGCTCTTTGGGAAAAAAAAAATAGTGAGACAGAAACAAAGATTATGTACTCATTCATTTATCACGTCTTTCCAAAAACACATGATTGTCTTTCCTCTGTGAAACACAAACGAAGTCTAGCAGTTGTTCACTTTGCATATTATAAAAGTGAATGGTGAACATGACTGTCAAGCTCCAAAAAACACCTTTTGAAGTTTTCTGAAAGTGGTTAATGGCTCGTGTGCTCTTCAGAAGCTGAAGATAGCACCGATCAGAATGTAATGTTATTTGTTGAGAGAATGGTGCGGAAAAGAGAAATTCATTGTATGTAAAAAAGTAGCATGCAGATTATGCTAAATTATTTTCAGCAGAAATATTTATTAAAATATTTTATTATAATATATATATATATATATATATATATATATATATATATATATATATATATATTTATATAAATATATTTATTTATTATATTGTGTTATTATTTTGATTGTTGTTGTTGTTGTTGTTGGTATTGTTTTTTGTATTACATAAAGACATTTTATTGGCAATATTAAAATGTGTGTGCATATATATATATATGTATATGTGTATGCATGTGTGTGTATATATATATATATACATATATATTATACTATAACATTTATATATAATATATAATGTAACATTTAATAATATAATAATAATAATATTGTTATTTAATAATAAAAGTAATATAATATAACATAACATACTTATATATACACACACAGTATATACATTTTGATATTTCTAATAAATGCATACAATATGTCATTTTCCTGCAAAAAAAAACAATAACAACCATATAAGTAATAACTCAATATGTAGATCATAATATAGGTTCCATATTCATTTTACATATAGACATTTTATTGGATATATAAAAAATTTAATATAATATAATATAATGTTTTTTTTTTTTAATTAAACACATGCATCTTTGTTTCCCAATTCAAATGCAGGTAGCAAATCTGGATTTTGGAATCTAAGACATGCAACTTCTCCTTTTAATGGAATAAAAAAAAAATGAGCATCTTCTTAATAAAAATTAAGTATAAAAATGAACACATTTAAGCAGATCATAACATAATATAGGTGCCAGGTTCCATTTCTGAAGTGGAAAATCTGAATCTTGATTTTGTGGCTCAAATTAAGACATACAGCTACTCCCTTTAATGGAATTTAAAAAAAGAAAGAAAGAAAGAGATTGCACATTTTTTTGATTGCACACTGGGGTATTTTTAGCTTCATTGCACTGACAAAATTGTTTGATTGTTCAATTGATTAGAGTCCGTACATTTCCATCAGAATCGGAGGTTTGCAGAACACTAGACGGCTCGACTGAATAGCAGAGCAGTGCTTTGAACTCCACAGATGACATTACCACATTTTCTGCACTAGTAATTTGCATGTATTTGTCACCACCGCGACCCCTGCGAGAGAGGCGCCTGTTTGAATTGCGCAAATATCACAACCATTTAAATATCACATATCATTGGTATTCTGCATCCTGCATCCGTGAGCTTCCGAGGGGAGGCGGCGGAATGGGAAAGAGGGGTACCGCGGGGAATGAACGATGCCTTTTGAGCTAGACGCAAATCGATGAGACAAACATGCCGGTCTGAATGTCACAGTTTCCATTCACAAGAGGACTGTTAAATTACAACAGACTACTTTCCTTTAAGCCTGTACAACAATGCTGATATGCCCACCATCAGTCATTCTGTTGATACACTTTTCTCTCACATCTACCGTCATTCATAATAGTGCTACTCAACACACGGTACCAACACTGTTTGTCATACAAGAGCTGCATGGACTAGTTTTGTTCATGCTTTCAGAATGAGGGCATCTGCCTCATTTGGATATAGCTTTCTGTCAAGTGACTGATTTTCATTAAAATACCGAGTTTGTTTGGATGCACAGCTTTTAATGCCAACAACAGAATATATAAGTTAGGCTTGTCACAATACCAAAATTTCACCAATATGTGAAGTGAAATTTCCGAGCACTAATCACAATACCACAGCAATATGCTTTTTACCCATTTTGAGCAGTCGGGTCGAGTGCCATTTTTGTAGGAAAATTACATATAGACTTCATTTTTATGGAAATATTAAAAGATAAAAAAAATACTAAATATTACTACTACTTATTATTACTCTCTTTTAATATTTTAATAAAATATTATAAAGTATAGTTATAATAATGTAATGATTTTAATTGTTGTTTTTGGTATTATTATTATTATTTTTTATTATTAAGCTTGTGTATGTACAGATCTGCCAATATGCTAATTACCCGTTTTAAGCAATCAGATTTAGGTGCTATGATGATCATTTACATAATGCACAATATATCTGAGCTGACATTTGTCACAAATGAAATTAGGCGTTTAACTACTATGTACTTGCATCAATGCACAATGTTAGGTTACACTTTATTTTAAGGTGTCAGTGTTACAGTGTAATTATACATTTAAGTACTGAGTAATAACAATTGAGGGTGAGGGTTTGGTTTAGGGTTAATTGCATGTAATTAAGCATAATTTCTAGTTTTTACTATAGTAAATACATGTAGCGTATGTAACAATGACACTGTAAAATAAAGTGTTACTCAATGTTCTTATTGTGTCCATGTTGTTTTACAAAACACTGAGGTGGGATATGGGTAAGTTTAGGTTAAATAACAGTTTACTTACAGATGTAATTACAAAAATTAATTACATATGTAAATATTTGCTGGTATTTTTTAAATACAATGCAATTACTGTGTACATACAAGTGCATTTTGTATCAAATGATTAATATACATGTTAGTACAGTAGTTAAAGACACCTAATATTAAGTTACAGCACACTGTAAATAAGAATTGTGAGCTCAAAATTAAATAAAAGTTTTGAGTTCATTGAAATTAAAAGTTTGAGTTAATCCAATGAAGTCGATTGGTTTAATCAACAGAAACTCAAAATATTATGTTATCAGAAACACGTTATCTAATTTGATTTGCCAAAATAAAAAAATGTGAAAATAATTTTTTACAGTGCATGCATTTTTAAAAAAAATATATCAACATTGTACATAATATGCATTCATATTTTATCACTATTGATATAATATATAATTTATATTGGATATTTAATATCAAGCCATGCGTTTCACACCACACATCATGTTCTCACAAAGTGAAAAATGCATAGCGGAGCAAAGAGGACACTGACAATGCGTCGACAGACATTTGAAACGGTTTCATATTTATATTATATTATATTTATTTACTTTAATAGCGTCTAGTGTCTCTTTAATGTGTCGTGACAGATCGCTGTAGCTCCTCGTGAAGCGATCATCTCTTCATACTAGTTCATTTATAGCATCAAATAAACATGAATGAACATCAGAAGGAATGTTGTTTCAAGCGCGGAAAGACGTGAGTGCACACAATTTCTCAAGTTCACCAATGTTAATCTACTAACTCCTCTGACCGCTTTGTCAGACGAAATGGCGGATTCGGGGTTATGATTGGTCAGATCGCCTGTCAATCAAACCGTTTGCGACGGGTCAATTGTGCATGCTCATTTCTCCTATTTTTATAATTGGTTTTACCCATAATATATTTAATTTTGAATTTTATATCATCTGTAACACATAGAACTGTCAGAGGTTTATGACAAACTAAGTTGAAAGTCTGTTGGAAGGGACAAGATGGCGGATATATGCGCGCAGATATATGAAGGTAATTGATTGTCGCATTACCAGAGGTTTCTATCCGCTGTATAGATGCTGCACTAGTTTCTTTTTTCTTTTGACAGGCATTCCAGAGTAGCCTTGTATTCTGATGCAGCATATGCTCTCTAATATTTCATCATATTTCAGTGTGTTTTACTAGTGCACAATTCTTTTTCTGGGGCTAGAAATATATAAGCAAGAAATGGACTTATATTTTCCATCTGCTGCCTTTGACGTCATTCTGTCAAGATTTTATTGTCACATTGTATTTTACAGCTCAGGTTATTGGCTCTAAAAGCAGTGGTCTTATGAGCGAAGATTGCAAGTTTCACATTGTGTTTTTGGCCGGTTCTGATGAATGTGAATGCTGACGAATGCTAGTTTTCTCCCTTGTTGCGACCTGCTAATTGAGAAGCCGTGATTCATGAGATCTAATTGGCTTTCTGAAACAAAAGAGAGCGAAAACTAGAAACTAGCCTTGAAAAGCAAGGCCAAAGTGACTCTGTGTACCAGTGTGTGACTGAATACATATTTACAAATTTTGGAAAAATAGCAGAGCAACATGTTGTGATTCGTGTTGAACTGTGGAAAGGAATCTGTCAAACGGATGACCGGATCAGTTCCCAGTAGCTAAAAGAATTACTCTGCCAATACAATCCTTTGAGAGCGATGGCTATGTTCTCATTTTACTTTGCACATCTCTCCCTATCTTCACATGCCTTTCAAAACATCTCTCATCTGCTTTTGTTTTTCAGTGTTCTGTTTTAATGGAAATGTGTATCAGAAATGCTCTCGCTGGGAGGATGAGATTGTGTTGGGTGAGAGCAGCGTCTCACGCAGCCCCCCTCATGAACTCAATGCCTGAACTTCAAAGCAGTAGTTTTGACTTTTGGAAAGCGCTGTGAAGAGCCCTCAGAGGTTATGCTGCTTCTTAGAGTTGAACCGGTTCATTTGAGATGAACTGTAAAAGTGATATGAATGACTGTAGACATATCAGATGTGTCGTGCAAAAGAGTAATTGTTTCCGGTGAGTGCACAGCTTTCCTTTTCAACACAATGAGGCTTGAATTCATAGTTCAACTGCAACTGAAAATTGTAATCTTTTAACACTCTCATTTCATTCAAATATGTCTGAATGTCTATTCATGCATGCTTTAAAATGTTTACATATATAACACTGAGCACAGATTGCTCAAATTTGGTAGAGAGAAGATGCTTGCCAACCAATCAGAAAAGTATGTTTGAGCTTCCGTTGATTAAATTTCGCTGTTTTCACACTTGAAATAATTAAGCCTGGGTTATTCTAAACCCTGAGTAAACTTAATCCTGGATTATCCTGCTTCATGTTTCACACTGGGGTTAACAATTAATCCTGGGCATTCACATTCTGATATTTCACATTAGGGATTTTCACACTGTGCTTAACCCTGGTTTATCTTTGTTCTAAACGCTGCTTTTAACCGGACAAAGGATCATTTTAAAAGCAGGGTTAGCACCGCGGGGGTTATGAAACCCTAATTCGGAGAAGGCTCAGCATCGGTTAGAGATTTTCACACTGCACTTAACACCTCTTTTAGCCACAATTTGAGCCACAACCTTATTTATAGTCTGACATGTCCATTCAATATAAACTCAATAATACAGTCAGCAATACAAGGATGCGCAATGCTAAAGCTATGTAGTCAAGTCAAGTCAAGTCATCTTTATTTAAAATAGCGCTTTTTACAATGTAAATTGTGGCAAAGCAGCTTAACATTAATAAGAAAATGGGGTCATTGTGCAGCTTATTCTATATATTATTGATTCTTTCCGTTGCAAATATCAATAGTTATTAGTCTAGTTAATTTAGGTATATCAGCACTGCAGAAAACAGTGACGTAATCGTCCGGCTCAGCTCAGTTTGTATACAACGGCGCAAATGCAGGCATATCAAAAACACCGCTGAATATCAAGCAAGTGTCCCCAACCTAAGCAAGCCAAAGGCAACAGCGGCAAGGAACCAAAACTCCAACAAATGGAGAAAAAAACCTCGGGAGAAACCAGGCTTAGTCTGGGGGCCAGTTCTCCTCTGGCCAACAGTGAACACTTGTCCGATACTCAGGCAGAGTTACAGGTCATTAAACCGATTTGGAATCGCAACAGTCAAAATATTTAATCTAGTTCCATCTAGTTTAAGATCTTTTTGATCACGCCGGTATGGGACGGTTTGTTGGGATATGTGCCACTGGCTGATGAGTCGGTAAGGTCTTAACAAAGGATGGGCTAGTTAACACAGTCTCCACAGGCCACATTGCTGCCGCACACAGGCACAGGTTCCCCGTCCGACCCGGACACGGCCCAGATCCAGCCAATCACGTTAATTGGTAAACCTCGGGATAAGCAGAGAGACAAAAAGTTAGCGTAGACGCCATTCTTCTTCTGATGTACCGAGTACATCTGGTGTTATAGGAAGTGTTCCCGGTTCCGGCTGACCTGATCTATGCAGCCTAACAATCCTTTAACGGATATGAAGACAAAAGTTTATAGTGCGTCATGTGTATGCCAGGTTAAATAGATGCGTTTTTAGTCTAGATTTAAACTGACAGAGTGTGTCTGCTTCCCGAACAATGCTAGGAAGATTGTTCCAGAGTTTAGGTGCCAAATAGGAAAAGGATCTACCGCCTGCGGTTGATTTTGATATTCTAGGTATTAACAACTGGCCAGAATTCTGAGATCGTAATAGACGCGGAGGACTATAATGCATTAAGAGCTCACTCAGGTACTGGGGAGCTAAGCCATTTAGTGCTTTGTAAGTAATTAGCAAGATTTTAAAATCTATACGATGTTTAATAGGGAGCCAGTGCAGTTTTGACAGAACCGGGCTAATACGTTCATATTTCCTGGTTCTAGTAAGGACTCTAGCTGCTGCGTTTTGGACCAGCTGCAATTTGTTTATCACGCGAGCAGGGCAACCACCCAATAGAGCGTTACAGTAATCTAGTCTCGAGGTCATAAACGCATGAACTAGCTGTTCCGCATTTGTCATTGAGAGCATATGTCGCAATTTAGATATATTTTTAAGATAGAAGAATGCGGTTTTACATATGCTAGAAATGTGGCTTTCAAATGAAAGATTGGTATCATGTAAACAGGTCACATGCTGCGTTTATCCCATCAATGACACTGACACCGCAAAAATGCAATGAACTTTAACCCAGGGTTTAGGAAAGTTCAGTGTGAAATATCATCTTATGAATACCCAAGATTAATTGTTAACCCAGGGTAAATTAATGAGCAGTGTGAAACGAGAGGCAAGATAACCCATGATTCAGTTTACCCAGGGTTTAGAATGACCCAGGGTTAACTACTTCATGTGTGAAAAGCCCTTTTTTGTACTGTTAACCTCGCATTGAGGTGCCAAACTTGTAGAGTGTGAAACGAGGCACTGCCATAAAAAACAATTCAAAAAAGGCGCCTCTCACTGCAAAAAATGCGTTTCGGGGCCTTGGAATGTTACAGCTTAGCAAATGACAACCAATTGCGTGCCTCATATTCACGTGCTTTGGACAGTCACGGAAACACCTCACATTGAATATGAACAGTAAATTCAGCATTTCAGAGGAAAAAGGTCAAATGCTTAGAGAAAACGTGACGATATGAGTGAAGAGACCATTTCATTGTTACGTTTTTATAGTCTGAAATATCCATTCGGTATAAACTCGATTGTGCAGTCGGCAAGACAAGGATGTGCAATGCTAGAGCTTTTATGTAAACAGGTCATCCAATCAATTATGACACTGACACCGCAGATATGCAGTTAAAAATGTTAGCCCAGGGTTTAGGAAAGTACAATGTGAAACCTCAATTTATGAATACCCAGCATTAATTGTGAACCCTGGGTAAATTATGAGCATTGTGAAACATGAAGCAAAATATGCAGTTTTTCTGGGGTTTAGAATGAGCCAGGGTTAACTATTTCAAGTGCAAAAAGACCTACACTGTACAAGTTTGGCAATGCAATGCGGGGTTAACCCTGCTCCAGTGCTGGGTTTCATAACCCCGGGTAAAAAGTGGTGCTACTTCTAAATTACAAGTGTGAAATGTTCCTTTACCCGGGGTTAAACGCAGTGTTTAGAATGAAGACAGCAAGGTTTAAGTGACGCGTGAAAAGCCCATCTGAGCGCTCTAAATTCGATTGCTGATCAATGTTGATATGTGAATAAAAGCAAATTGAGTTTCTTCAGAAGACTTGGATTAAACTTTTTCACATGGAATTTTTTATGATCTCCTTATGAACATCACAATTTGGGGTGAATAGACTTTCAATGGAGGACAGAAATCTCTCTTTTGTGTTTCAAAGATGAATGAAAGTCTTATGGGTTTGGAATGACATGAGAGCGAGTGATAGAATTAAAATTTTTGGGTGAACTATCCCTTTAATACTAACTAGTCGATTATGTATTTTTAAAAATTACACATCTGAAAAAGTGATGCAAATCAGCAGTTAGAAGTAAAAGGTGGGATTATGTTCA
This sequence comes from Opsariichthys bidens, assembly GCA_037194245.1. Classification (NCBI taxonomy): domain Eukaryota; kingdom Metazoa; phylum Chordata; class Actinopteri; order Cypriniformes; family Xenocyprididae; genus Opsariichthys; species Opsariichthys bidens. Next base: position 12,310,066 of record CM074301.1, on the reverse strand, counting down.
ATTAATTCAAGAGTTGAGTTCAATCAGTGCAATTCGATTCAGTTCCAGACAAGATCTCAGACATGATATTGGAGCACATGACAGCTAGAATGGAGATCAATATTTTGAATTGAACATGTGATTAAAAACTTTTTTTTTTATTGCAAAAATCTATGCACAACCTCACCCCTTCCCCATCTTGTTTAATGATCCACTCTTTATTCTCAGAAGCTTCCCTGTGCTGTAGTATGCGTTTCCCATTTCCAGGCGTCCTCCACGTCAGAAGCGATGAGTCACTCGTTCGCAGATCCATGGCTGTTACTGGCGGCCACCCGAGAGAAACGCAGCATCCACCTTTATTATTGCACTGCAGACCTGAGCCCTATGAAATAGCTGTAATTACCTCAGCTCCATTCACTAACGTTACAGCCGGCTAAAAATAAGCACCGACAGCACAGGAAATATAGAATTTTAGCACATACGCCCATCAGTTCACGTGTGCTTCGGCAGGTTTGATCTGCAGAGCTCATTACTCGATGTGTTGTGGAAATATTTCTCGGAGCAGACCGTGGCACTAAATATACTCTCCGTAACCCCGCTGCGGCTAAGCAGGTCTTGATGGATGCCTCTAAACGCCACGTAAAGGACTGATAGCCATTGGTCTATGAAGTCCATTTATCTCTCATGCCAACACTGTGTACAAAGAGCGCAGAATGCAACAATATTTCAATCAGCTCAGCTCCCGGTGCTCGCTTAACCGTTTGCATGCCTCTGAAAGGCACGCTGCTATCTTCAGCAGAGGAAAATAAGGAACACTCGGGTTCTTTTTTAGGAAAATAAGGGACACATGCCATTTTAGATTTAATTGAATCATTAGTGGCAATTGATCCCCTCATTAAAAAAAACAAAAACCTTTCCTTCCCTTTTCCCTTCCTACTCTAGCTTATGGTACTGAGCAATGTATGAAACTTGTATTGTGAGCACTTCCTGTGTTATTTGCCAATTCATGAAGAATCGCTTGTTTGTTTTCCTCACTTGTAAGTCCCTTGGATAAAAGCGTCTGCTAAATGACTAAATGTAAATGTAGTGGCAGGTGGCAATTGTGAAGGGGGACATTGTGTATAGTCTATAAACAGGGTTGGGGAGTAACGAAATACAAGTAACTTAGTTAGGTATTTAAAATACAAAATGAGAGTAACTGTATTTCATTACAGTGACATTTTAAATGGGTGGTAATCAGATTACAGTTCCATCTGAAAAGAATTTTAGAATACCAAAGTGATTACTTTGAATTTTAATGTTTTTAAACAGCAGTTGGTGATTCTCTGACTCTGACAGTCTGAAAAAGCAGAGTTAAGTTTCATGTTTTCGACTGTTTTCATGTTTTGCGATAGTTGTTTGTGAGTCATTTTATAATTCACTGGTCACTGCAACTTTTTCTCACAATTTGTTTTTTAAACCTCACAATTGTGAGTTTGCATTTCACAATTCTGACTTCTATTTCTCAGAATTGCGAGATTTAAACTCACAATTGCAAGATATAAAGTCAGAATTGGGAGATATATGTTATAGAGCGTGCGGGCAGGGAAGCACGGAGACGAAGGAGAACGTTCAATAAAGTATTTTAATGAACACGTAGGGGAAAACACAAAACACCTCTTTCATAAACGAGAACGGACCAGGAGTGAGGGCATATACAGACACTAATGACTGGGACACAGTCTAATAAAGGAAAACAGCTAAATAGAATGAACTAATGAAGACAGAAGGGAAAACATACGGGGAACACATGACATGGTATAAACGTAACAATATAAACTTGCAGTACAAATTTTTTTTCTTGCAATTGTGAATTTAGTATGTGAGTTTACATTTCATAGTTCAGACTTTTCTCAATATTGTGAGTTTATCATAATCTTGACTTTCTCAATATTGCGAGTTTATATCTCATAATTCTGACTTTATAACTCGCAATTGCAACTTTATATCACGCAATTCTGAGGGAAAAACTTGCAATTGCCTTTTTTGTGTTTGTTCCACACTTATTAGCATTCCAAAGTATTCTAAAGTATTTAGATTAAGTTACTAAACTTGAGTAATGTAACGGAATACGTTACAAATGACTTTTTAAAGCATGTATTTTGTAATCTGTAGTGAAATACATTTTAAAAGTAACCCACCCAGCCCTGTCTATAAACAGATGCTTCTACCTCAGCGAAGAATTGTGGTGAATATAATATTTCAAGATGAATAAATCCAAAAGTGTATTTCAAGCCTTTTAAAGGGACAGTTCAACCAAAAATGAAAATTCTATCATTTACTCACCTTCATGTTTTGCGTACATTAATATACAAGTATATTAAATGTATATAAAAATATTTTTTGTAGGCAGATATAGACCCTAAAACATTGGGGTCGATATCCAAAATTGTGTATCCAAAAGTGTATTTCAAGCCTTTTAAAGGGACAGTTCAACCAAAAATGAAAATTCTATCATTTACTCACCTTCATGTTTTGCGTACATTAATATACAAGTATATTAAATGTATATAAAAATATTTTTTGTAGGCAGATATAGACCCTAAAACATTGGGGTCGATATCCAAAATTGTGTATCCAAAAGTGTATTTCAAGCCTTTTAAAGGGACAGTTCAACCAAAAATGAAAATTCTATCATTTACTCACCTTCATGTTTTGCGTACATTAATATACAAGTATATTAAATGTATATAAAAATATTTTTTGTAGGCAGATATAGACCCTAAAACATTGGGGTCGATATCCAAAATTGTGTATCCAAAAGTGTATTTCAAGCCTTTTAAAGGGACAGTTCAACCAAAAATGAAAATTCTATCATTTACTCACCTTCATGTTTTGCGTACATTAATATACAAGTATATTAAATGTATATAAAAATATTTTTTGTAGGCAGATATAGACCCTAAAACATTGGGGTCGATATCCAAAATTGTGTATCCAAAAGTGTATTTCAAGCCTTTTAAAGGGACAGTTCAACCAAAAATGAAAATTCTATCATTTACTCACCTTCATGTTTTGCGTACATTAATATACAAGTATATTAAATGTATATAAAAATATTTTTTGTAGGCAGATATAGACCCCAAAACATTGGGGTCGATATCTTCTCTAAAAAAAAAAAGTTTTTGAAAGAAGTCTCATGCTCACCAAGTGTATTTTGTTTGATCAAAATACAGTAAAATTGTGAAATATGATTACAATGAACTGTTTTCATATATTTTTAAAGCTGAATTTTCAGCATCATTACTCCAATCTTCAGTGTCACATGATCCTTCAGAAATCATTATGCTGATTTACTGCTGAAGAAACGTTCTGATTATTATTATAATCAGAAATGTGAAAAGAGTTGTGCTCGTTAATATTTGTTGGAATCTGTGATACATTTGAAAATTTGAAATAGAAATCTTTTGAAGCAATATAAATGCCGTTTGATTAATTAAATGCATCCTTTCTGAATTAAAGTATTTATTTAAAAAAAAAAAAAAAAAAAAATCATATTTACCCCAAAACTTTGAACTGTATTGTATTTTATTTTATGTTCGGCAGAAGAAAGTCATTTCGCATGAATTCTAACATGGCAATACATTCAGTGAATGTAGTTAAGTGAAACATGCACTAGTTCAGGGGTGGCCAACGTCAGTCCTGGAGAGCCACAATCCTGCAAATTTTTTCTCCAACCCTAATCAAACACACCTGAACAAGCTAATCAAGGTCTTAAGGGTTACTAGAAAGCTACAGGAAGGTGAGTTTTTATCAGGGTTGGAGCTAAACTCTGCAGGATTGTGGCTCTCCAGGACTGACGTTGGCCACCCCTGCACTAGTTAAATGAACTTAAAGTGTTCTGACTGTCTTTGCCAGCATTTATAGAAAAACATTATGATGAACGGTGCATCCAAAAGTGCAAATATCCAACAGATAATAGTTGGCTAGTAGAGCTACGCTTCCTTGATCTTCTTTGATCCTCCTCCTGCTGTCAAATGTAGCGTCCACATCTTCACATCTACAACTTTCATATTTCGTTTTCCATTCTAATATGTATTTTTCACATTGACACTTGTATTATAAGTTAAGATGCAATGAATACCGTGTCCTCAGCTGCTGGGGTGTAAGACTTTAAAAGAACACGAACACCGAAGTCCATTCTTATATGGGACGGTTGGCATCTACAATTCAGTCTTGGCTTGTCTTCTAAAATGGCAGGTTTGTTTTGATGCTTGTGAAATGTTGGCAGTTGCTGAATGCTGAAAGCTTGTGAGCCGTTTGGATGGAATAAAAATGAGAAATATCAATATGAATGCAGTTTGTGCGATTGTGACTGTAAAGAAAGTTAGGAGGAAGGTCCTCTGATTCAAAAGAGTCCTTATGGCATTCCCAATATTACCCTCATCAAACCATGGATCACAAACACTGCTTTTATATTGAAACTTTTTGTACATAAAATGAATAAGCACCCAGTGACAGCTAATATTTATATATATATTCAGTCATTTTTCTTTTCTGGTCATGAACGAACAAAATTTGGTGTTTTTGCCTTTTTCATAAATGTAATTTTTTTTTTTTTATTCCAGAACCTTCTTTTGAATCACACAAAGCTTTTGTCTCGAGCACAGAGGAGCTGCTTGATTATGTGCCTTCTGAGAATTGGTGATAAGAAGCAGTTTCATGTGGGTGACTCATCACAGCTGGAAAAAAAAAAAAAAAAAAAAGTTATTTTGTTACATTGTACTCCCTAAACCTTTAATTTCATCTTTCGTGTACAGTATGTAATACTTAAATCACAGTCCAAAAAATTGTGTCCTCAAAGATTAAAGGGATAGTTCACCCAAAAATGAACATTATCCCATGATTTACTCTTTCCATCTTCTTTCAATCGAACACAATCCAAGATATATTTAAGAATATCCTTAGTTCTCCAAGGTTTATAATGGTTGTGACAGAAAAAATGCATCCATCCATCAAAATATCAATCCAAACAACTCCAGATGGTCAATAAAGGCCTTTTGAAGCGAAGGGATGCGTTTTTGTAAGACAAATATCCATATTTATAACTTTGTAAATTCAAATAATCTAACTAACCTCTGACGGATGACCGAATATATATATAATCTATAGTTTAACATTCTTTTTTTTTCAGCATAATGATCTTAACTTGTAAAAGTGCTTTAATTTAGGGAGGCACTACCATTTAAATTTGCAGTGAGAATGAGATCTGATGGTCTTCTGCGGCCGTATTCACAAAACATTTTATCATACCACAAAGAGTTCTCCTATTTCAAGACTTTTAAATGGACACAAATTCTATCATTTACTCACCTTCATGTTTTGCATACATTAATATACAAGTATTAAACAAGTTTAAAACATTGGGGTCGATATCTTCTTAAAGTTTTTGAAAGAAGCCTCATGCTCACCAAGTGTCTTTTGTTTGATCAAAATACAGTAAAAACAGTAAAATTGTGAAATATTAGTTCTCACTAAGACCTATCAGTAAAGGTTCTTAGCTAAGAGTTTTCTCTTGAAACCGATTCACAAAGCTGCTGTGAGAAACGTTTTCTAAGGAATAGACAGAAGTCCAAAGCGAAGAGTAGGGGGGCGGGGTTGATGTCAATGCCTACCGTGATTGGCTGGTGGGGGAGGAGTCTCTGTCAGCAATTAAATTATAGAAATTTTGTAGAATGAGTTATCACATTGTCATATTCAAATGGAGATTTTTAAATAAAAACGTTGCCATGTTAAAATAAAGGTTTTACAATGTAGTAAAGTGTCACTAATCAAAGGAGTGCGTTCAAACGGACCATCTAATCCACTTGACACCGCTCGATACGCAGACGAGAGCCGACTCGACAATTTTCTGCCTCCATCCGCCACCCCGTTCCTAGGCTGGGGATACGGTGGAGTACTCTAGGTTTGGGATAAATTCCAAGCTTGAGCCCTCGATCCCCTTGGATAGCATCCAAAATACGCTTATTTTATTTACTCTATTCGATCATTTGTAAGTGTGAACTCTTGAAAACAACTGCCACATGTAATCGGACATTATTTATTTGTTAATTAAAGATTTATTGCTTTTTTATGGTTGATTCAAATCTATAAATCAATATATTTTGCATTTATGAAGAAAAGGTTCAGCACCCAAGGCTTTATTGCCTCAATAGTGTACAGTGTCTTTGGCAGCATTGTTAGTGACTTCCTCTTGATTACTTCTAACGTTTCTCAGATTTAGGAGCTCGTTTTAGCGCTAAAATGCTTTGTGAAAAACTCTTAGAGCAAAAATGTAGGAGTCCTAAAGTTTGGACTGACACGCTCATAAGTTTTAAGAGTTTAGGCAAGTTACTTTTATCCTTAAGATGTTTTGTGAAATGCGTCCCCTGGACTTCACCCATTTGATCGAAGTACTTGTAGTTATTATGCAGTTGTATGACTTTCATGGGGTTCTCCTTGAGTCATAAAATCTGACCCCAGCTCTTGAGTTACATTCTAGCTCTCGCTGCTTGAGTATTGCCACTTATGAGAGATGTTTCTTCTAAGTCACTTGGGTATAAAAAATGTCTGCTGAGATCAAATGTAACTGTAAACGTAGGCACGAAATCCTTGATAAATGAACCATGTAAAAGTTGGTGCTCGGTTCATGCAGCGCAGCTATAAATCAGCAACTCTCACACTGAATCTCTCTATTATTCAACAATAAAACATGGAGGAGGGTGAAAAGAACTGCAGACGTCATCATTTCATGTTGGAGCGATGCAGAAAGTAGTGGCTTAAAGGGATAGTTCATTCAAGAATTAAGTCTATTTTATCATCCTCATATCCCCATACAAGATTGAAACACAATGAGGGTTTTTCGTTTGATAAATTTTTTTATATTCATTTATTATTAATCGATTGCTTAATAAATAAATACACTACCGTTCAAATATATTTTTTTTAATATAAAACCAAGGCTGCATTTATTTGATCAAAGTTACTTTAAAAACGCTAATAATGTGAATTATACTAAAACAGATAACAGTTATTTTAAATGTATATAATATTTAAAAATAATTTCAAATAAAAGATTAGTTATTCCTGTGATGTCAAAGCTGAATTTCAGCAGCTATTGCTCTAGTCTTCAGTGTCACATGATCCAGAAATCTTTCTAATATGAAATTTCCATTAAAAGTATTAATTTCTTAAAAAAAAAAATTATATATTTATTTATATTATATGATAAAAATATAAATTTTATATTATATTATATTATATTATATTATATTAAAGCCTGATGCAAAGCTTGTGCGATTTGAGTCACAATCTGATGCTTTTGCTAAAAGATTATTGGCGAATAATCTTAAATTTTGTACTGTTCCTCACAGAAAGGAGAAGAGCTTCAAAACACTTAATCTTGAAATAGCACATGAGTCATATGTACAGTATGGTCCATTTACTCTAATATTTATTTTTTATTATAATTATTTTTTTAGCTTGAATGCGTCTGATTACAATGAACCGTTTTTGTGTGGAGAAGAACTGCGTGCACCGTGTCTTTTCAACACATTATGAGTTCTCTCCCTGAACAGACATGCAAATAAATCCTTAAAGAGTTAAAGGTCAGAAATTATTCACCACATGATACGATCATTAGTTTAAATGTCCTTCGGGATCCGTGAGTCAGAACTCAAAAAAGAAGCGAATTCTTTTTTAGTTAAGTGGGCTTTAAATGTACATTTGCATATTCAGTTGGCCGTCCGTGTTGAAAGACTGACGCTGGACATCAGAGATTATGAATTTATGAATGTAGATTTATTCCCTTCTATTAAAACCCTGGAATTACTTTAAATCTGAAGTTCATAATTACCACCATTTTATGTCAAAAAGACTCTTATTCACCATGTTGTGTTATTTATGACGCATTATTTGCTTTCGGGCTGAATTTTCCCACCCTGATCATAATGCTTGAGGGCGTAAGCTTGTGTTTTGATGGCCCTTGAAACCTTGCTGGTTGTGCTGAATGACTACGTGGGCCGTTTACTCTCCTGTAGACAGTAAGGTACAGTAGAGCGAATACATTAACACCTGCCTCCGTTTCCTTTTAACAAGCTCTCCACTTCCAGCCCAAGAGACTCGCTGTCTCAGTTCTGCATCATCATCCCCGCAGCTATCGCTGATGCTTGACAAAGAGCCATGGAGAATGAGCATTTATCTGGCAAGTTAAAGGAATAGTTTGGCCAATAATAAATTATATTATTGTTTATTCCCCCACACACCTTGGAAAAAGGTTCTTTATGGAACCCTAGGGTTCTTGAATCAATTTTAAAGAACCATTTTTGCCAACAAGGTTCTATATGAGGAGAAATGTCTTAATACTTTGATTTTGAACAATTTGTCTTGAGATAAAGTATGTTTATGAACTGCTTAATTAAAAAAAATAAATAAATACATGTGTTAATTACACCTAAATCCATGAAATGGGATGCTGGGAACCCCTAAAAGGTTCTATATGACGCACCAGACAGAACCCAACTGTAAACACTAACGCTCAAAATAATTAATTGGTTTGAGTAGGGCAAACTTAATCAAATTAGTTCAGTCAAATGACCTTGTATTAGTATTTAGTTCACAGAACTGATGCAGTTTTGATAAACTGAACTGTATCATTGCTTTAAGTTTCACAAACTCATTTCTTATAATTTAGACAAACTCAAGTTTAACTGAAACTGGGCTGAGATTTCTGTTTCCCAGCATGCTTTCCGCACGGCACTTGAAAGGAAGATTAAATGCTAAAATTAAGTGTTAGGTAATGTTTTTTCTGTGCAAGAATAATGTTAAGTGCGAGATTTAGTAGTGATTAATGTCTTGTTATGCTAATTTAGAAGAGTTTTTGGAGATTTAACACAATAGTGACAAGTGGTGCATGCGGCTTGGTTTGAGAGCAGGTGTATTAAATGCTTTACATTGCTGTACTCATTCAGCAAGTGCTGTAGCATTTTCTGTATTGGCTAGTTATAGCTAGCTAAGTTTACACTAATGAAAATGTTTAGCCTACATGATGATTTTAAGTTAAATGTATAAATCACGCCGATATTGATCCTCGTTTTATTTCTCCTTTTGTCCCAAAGTTTGCTTACCATGGTCCATAATGTTTGAACGAAACAACAACCGCACGCCGCTAGACGTTATGCAGCTGTTCACGTCTGTTGCCATGGTTACTGTGCAGCACAAGCGGAAACCGGGAATAACGCAGATATTACGTCGTTGACAGGAGACAAGTGACGATAGGGACGGGGCACAATTGTGAATAAAATTGTGAATTTCTCTTAATTTGCAAATTCTTGCAAATATTTTGGAAAATGTAAGTACACAACTGAATGAAATGTATAACACTGTGCAAGTGGTTTTTGGATATTTTAATATTAAAAGTTTACATATTGTGCCTTTATCTTAAAAAATTGATATTGGTGGCTATTTATAGAGGGACGGAAATCTCTCAGATTTAATCCAAAAGATCTTCATTTGTGTTCTGAAGGTGAACCAAAGTCTTACAGCTTTGGAACAACATCAGGGTGAGGGAATGATGACAGAAGTTTCATTGGGTGAACTAACCCTTTAAAGGTGCAGGAAGAGATATCTGAGAAACACTTGATTTTTTTGAAATCGGCACTCAAACATATACATCCCTCCCAAAATAACGAACATGCTATGCAACAGGCAACCACTATGGCAAGCCATTTTGACTTTTATTCATTCTCAGGATATATCAACAATTACATTTTCACTAGTTAAAATCTTAATTCTTGATATCAGGAATTAGATTTCCACCTGTAACAATGACAATTGTTGATATCAAGAATTAGATTTCCACTAGTAACAACGTTAATTCTTGATATCAACAATTCAATTTCCACTAGTATAAACTAGAACAAGAATTGTATTTTTACTTGTGAAATCTCGCCATAGGCTGCCATTCAAATTCAGTTGTTGATATCAAGAATTAATACATTGTTTATTAATACATTGTTACTAGTTCAAATGTCTGTTCTTGATATCAACAATTGAATTGCTACTAGTAAAAATATTCATTTCTGATATCTGAAAATGAATTCCAGATATCAATATAATTTCTGATATCTAAAACGGCTTTCTTACTAGTAACAATCACATTCATGATATCAGAAATGAATCTTTTTACTAGTAGCAATTCAGTTGTTGATATCAAGAATAGACATTTCAACTAGTGACAATTGAATTCTTGATATCAGACATTTGCATTTTTACTAGTAACAATGTAATTATTGATATCAAAATGGATGATTTTTACTAGTAAGAATTGTTTTCCTGATATGTGGAACTGGAATTTCAACTAGTAAGAAATTAATTCTTGATATCAACAATTGAATTTGAGTGGCAGCCTATGGCGAGATTTCACCAGTGAAAATACAATTACAGATATAAAGAATTATAGTTTATACTAGTGGAAATGTAATTCTTGATATCAAGAATTAGCATTTTAACTAGTGAAAATTGATTTGTTGATATCAAGTATTCATGTCCTCAGAATGAATAAAAGTCAAAATGGCTTGCCATACAACCACTAACCGCTCGCGCAAGTATAAATAAATCGGCTATGATTCAACAACATGTCTTTGTTCTGTGAAACGGCAAAAACCAATGTTACACGTGTATCAAGTAGAAACAAAGCTTCTGCTCTCTAACATCTCTGCAGCACTAGAAAGCTTTTCCCACATTAACGCAGGTGGTAAAACTATTACCTGGTCATGACCCTTCTTCTTCTTCCAATTATATTCATCTGACCTTTACTTCTTTGGTACTAATCGCAGTCATCTCTCTTTCTACAGTCTTTCTACAAATGTAGACTATTACAATTCTACTGCTGATTGGCTACAAGAGTGTTTTCTCTGCGTGTTGGTCCGATCCAATTTGCCAGGATGCATTTTTTTCAGCACACACAGAACAGACATATATTCACAAAATTGTTTGTTTAGGTTGTTGATTTAAATTTCTCAGAAATCGCTTACTGCCCCTTTAAAGTGTAACCAAATAGAGATGAAAAGCATCATTAAATCGAATACGATATGAAGACTTTATGTGAGCAACAGACCAAAACTTGGCATTATTGACTGATAATCTTCCCCTTTGATATAGGCTCTGAAACCACGCTTGTTTCAAAGAAAAAAAAAAGTACAGGTTTGAAATGGCATGAGCGCTCGTAAACAATGTCATTTTGAGTGCTTAATTTGTGACAAAACATGTCTGAGTTGCATTTAGAAAAGCTGTGCTATTCATTGTAGACATCAAAGCGAGCACAAGCGTCCCAAATCCGGCCCTGTGTTTCTACATTCTCATTAAAGGACAGCAATCTCGCCTTCCCCACAAATGTCTTTGATAAGGCGACTTCACACAGAAGGCAGATTCATTAGCTCTCAGTTCATTCCCACAGAATGGCTGTTCATAGAGTTTCCTCCGGGACTGGAAAAGTCACCTTTCCCCTTTCAAACGCTAATTAATTTTTCTGCTTGAAAAGAATTCACGTTTGTCCTTTGGTGTCCTTTTGCTTCTCATGAATTACTACCTGGAGGATGGATAATGCCATAGCCAGTAATATAATTTTATCTGAATGCAAATTGTTCTGTTGAATTAAGTATGTCTCATATACAAATACAGTATAATATACACTATAAGGTTGGGGTCTGTAAGAATTCTTTTTTCGTTTTTTAAAGAAATCAATACTTTTATTCAGCATTATAGTGATGAAAAGTGACAGTAAAGACATTTAAAACTCTTCTGAAGAAACTTTTTAACTTTCTATTCATTGAAGGAAATGTATTGTAGTTTCCACAAAAATATCAAGCAGCTGTTTTAGCAAATCTGCATATTAGAATGATGTCCGAAGGATCATCTGGAGTGTATTTTGATCAAGTAAATGCAGCGTTGGTGATCAGAAGAGACTTCTTTAAAAAACAAAAAATGATATTGACCCTAAAGTTTTGAATGGAAGTGTGCATTACAGACAAAAAAAAACTTTAAATGATGATGCACTTAAAACATAAAGGACGCAACAAAGTACACTGTCTATTTAAAAATTGTGTGTGTGTGTGTGTGTGTTTCAAAATTATGACAAAAGTCTTGCCAATTAATAAAATCATGGCAAAGGCATGTTGTGAAATGTTTTTTTCTGCTTTTAAATATTTCATCTACTAGATGTTGTTTTTGTGAGGAGAGGAAAAACTGTTTGGAACCCACAGTGGTGTTTTTTGTGTCACTTCTTTAAATTGGCTGGTCAAATGGTTCGCTAATCACTCTGAATGATTCATTAGTGACTTTTTAAAAACCATTATAACAATCAACTCGACGTTTAATGGAAATTTCAAACAAATATCAAACAAAGTGGCATTTATTTGATTGAAAAGCGCATGTTACGAGCAAAACGTCTCACAAAAACTATTTTTAGGCTTTAAAATTATAAAAATATTTCATATTTAAAATAGTTTTTTTTATTAGTGGAAAATCCCCATAATTCCTGTGAAATGTGTAAATGTTAATATATATTTTTTTTATTTTTCTCTGAGAAAAAAACATCATGTGCTTTGTAAATACATTTAATTATCTAATCACGCACATTGACCGAATCCTTTTTTGGGGCTGTTTTAATTGTGTGCCATATTTTGCATTCAGGTCGTTAGCGTTTGAAAGGTCTGGTTCATGCTGTTAGAGCTGACTAATTGTGCTCTAATTAAAAGAAATGCTTGACTCAGCAGGGAAAATTACCAGCAGGAGGCAGCATTGAACATCCATATGTTATGTCAAATGTCACATTTTAAAGCAGCAAATCACTGGATTTGATGATACTTAACGACTCTTATTGATTTGTATAGCAATATTATGTCGTTCACGTCGTGTAATCTAATGCTTTAAATTTAAAGCCATCCTCATTTTGAGCTCCTTGTCTCTCGACTTCCCCTGCCTGATGGATTTTCTGTCTTGCACGGCTCCTCTGTACTCTGTACTCTGTACCTTTCATAGGCGCTAAGTGGATTTGGCAGTCTTCATATACTAACACTGACATTTCCTGCACGTCGAGGAGGGCGCGGGATATGAAAGCGCGTGCAGGCTGAGATCAGTAATCTGAACACGTGTGAATGCAGCTCTCTCGATGTTGAAAGGGGGTGAAGACTCGTTTGGGCCCCTGCACACTGAAATGCTGATGTGGAGGAAGCGGCGTGTTAAGGCTTCAGATTGGAGGCTGCATTATGAGAGTCTGCTGTGCTCCACTGATTTCAGAATTGCAGTGACCGAACGGCGCACGGGAGATTAATTGCTGAACGCACATGGCCGGAGTGATTCGTTTTTCTCCTAGTCCTTTTTTTTTTTTTCCTGTGAAATGGTGTGTTTGTGTATCTGGCTATCCAGGAAGATCGATAGATGCAGACAGAAGACAATAGCTAGATAAGTAAATGGATAGATGCAATTTGGGAACGATAAAACTTTAAACAATCACTGTTTTTAAGTGCTAAAACAATCAATTTGGAATGTTTATTGGCTTAAAGTCATTATTTAGAGAGTATTTAAAGGGATAGTTCACCCAAAAATGACAATTCTGTCACCATTTACTCACGCTCGTGTCGTTCCACACCTGTATGAGTTTCTTTTAATAATTGCAATAATTGCTATTGATTGGTTGGTTGGTTGTAAATGTCTCGCTGAGGCATGAGTTTGAACGCACTGAGCTTTTTGGCCATGAAAACAAAGTGTTTGTTTTTCTCTGTTACTCAAAGCCAATTTTTTTCCTCTTATACTTTTGGATGATACTTCATAATTACCATCATTTCTGTTCGAGATCAAAGAGCTCTTATTTGGGTGGCCTTGTTTGTAACTGCCAATTTTATGTGTATCTGTTCAGTTTTCTTAAAATAAATCATTTTAATAATGCTTCCTTGCTGCATAAAATAGTCAAAAGTGACTGTAAAGATTTGATGTGTGTGTGTGTGTATATATATATATATATATATATATATATATATATATGTTTGTGTATATATATATATATATATATATATATATATATATATATATATATATATATATATGTGTGGGTGTGTGTGTGTGTGTGTGTATATATAATTTAAGGTGTTCTGGATGGTTGATATACGGTTGCCAAGGTGTTCTGGGTGATTTTTTAGCACATTTCTACGTGCTTGACAAGTTGTTTTGAGTGGTTACTAGGTGTCTCATGTCAAAAGATCCAACCCAAAGTCTCTATGATATTCTGGTCTCCGTCCTTGCTTCGGTGTAAGCCTATGGGAATGTTTTGCCATCCAGTCCTGCACACAAACTGCTCAATTTGCACGTCTGTAGCACAAATGTTGAAAGTTAGAAAGCGTCACTAATTACCTATAGACCAATTGCCTGACATTCCTTTGCCTGCTATTGGATTTTTTGACTACTTCATTATTGATTAATTTCTATGGTTTCTCATGGGCTGCTCCTCATCCTTTATCTATTAAGAGACTAAGTTTCATCCCAACGAAACCCAATCTTTGGCCCTCTTTGCCCTCCAAGAATGCACAAAACCGCTGTCAGCATCAAAACAGTGTCTCATGTTTCCGAACCTCCCCACACGGACGGGGGTGTTATGACCTAGAGCCCGCTTAGACCACATCACCTTCATTTCGAAACAATCCACACTTCGTAGAGGTTCAATTTAGCTGGCTAGATCACCATTTAGTCCATTGCAATGGGTTCCGCTGAAGAGGACGAGCAGCCCCGGCCATCAGACATCACCGTTTTCGGAGCCAACTGCACCCTTCATGGGCTGAGCCACATCTTCCTGCCTGGAGGAGTAACCTTTAGACGTCTGCTCTGGGCAGCAGCGTTCCTCTCCTCGCTGTCCATCTTCCTCTACCAGGTGGCCGGAGCCGTGATGGACTACCTCAGTTATCCTCACGTCACCATCCTGGATGAAATGGACAGTCCCGTCATGTACTTTCCAGCCATCACTCTCTGCAACTACAATAGCTTCAGACGCTCCAAAATGATCCGCAATGATCTTTTCTGGATGGCGGGATTGCTCGGTGTGGAGCAAAGCGACTTTGATGACTTCATGGCTGCCCTGGGACAGCCGGCGGACAACAGCAAGTTCTTCCCCAGCAAGACCTTCAACATGCTGGAGTTTGTGCAGAGGACCAGCCACAGCATTGATGAAATGCTGCTGGACTGCAAGTATCGTGGAAAGGACTGTGGTCCGGAGAACTTCACGACTGTGAGTAAAGGTGGACAGATCCATTGAATGGATCGTTTTTAGGCATTTTAACCATTTTTGAAGTTATTGGCTTATTTTAGTTTTTTTTTTCTTTCAATTTATTGTTATTGGTCTTTATTGGATGTTTTGTGTATTTTTACTTTAAGTTTTTATTTTAAGTGTGAAATCTTATTTTTTTAGCAAATCAATTAATATCAAAAACAGGAAATTGTGTGTGTGTGCATTTCAAAATGATGACAAAAGTCATGCCAATTTATAAAATCATGGCAAAGGCATATAAAATTCTGTTGTGAAATATCTTTTTTTTTCTAGTTTAGCTCTGCTTTTATATAAATATAAATATATATTATACACACACATATAAATGAATAGATATTGATATATCTAAATAAGATGGATATATATATATATATATATATATGTTTTATTATTTATTATTTTTATTTAACATTATAAATATATATTCTGACTATTTTTTTGTTATAAAATAAATGAAAAAAATATTTTCAGTGCATCCCTAGTCATTTCCTGAGGGTGTCTAATCATCACATAAAGACCCCTGAGCAACAATAGGGTTATTCCCAATCTTTAGGCTAATCTTGATTGTTGTTTAAACAAGAGACAAGATCATCAATTGATCGGTATTAACGCTACCTCTGAAATACCACTTTCCGCTTGCTTTAGACATCACAAAAATGTGAACCTTCAAGGCAATTAGAAAGTGTGTTCATGCGACCTTTACGTTTCTTCTCTGTTGAAGGAACTTGTGCTAAAAAAACATCTTAGTTTGCCAGCAAATGGCTGTCAAAGCCTGGAGAAAAAAGGATTGCATTTCAATGATACGGCCCATTGATTTGAGTAATGAAAGTGGAGCCGTGAACAGGGTCTGTTGCTCTAAAAAGAATCTGTCCTTTTGCACTGATCAAGTGTCTGTGCGGCATATCCAAATCTTCATCTTATCCATCATAACAGAAGCCGCAGAACTGCTGCTGGACCATCAGAAGAAGATCTGCTTTTATAAACACCATAGGTTCAGGATGACGGAAGATCCGAAGCTTCTCCTTTTGGGTTTGGAGATATGATGGATTTGATACGTCCTTGCTTTCACTAGACTTTCGATTTCAGCTGAATATCGGTAATTCAAGCTGCGCAGTCAGCTCTAAGTTTAGAGGGATTTGATTAAATATGCATGAATGCCTTCGTCGAGTGCATATGTTTCCCAAGCCTTAGGCACGGTGGTCTGATAGTCTGACAGAGATCATTAGCAAGAAATATATCCATCAGTCAGCCGCTAATGCTGTTGAGTTGATTCAGCTCATGATACGACTTTTAATTGCTGCATTAATACAGCCGAGGACACAAAAACAAGCAGGAACGCAACAAATTGAACACGCTGTTTTGTACTTTTCAACGCACAACCAATTGTAATACATGTTTGACATTTCATTACCTCAAAAACAGAAATAAAATGCAACAAAAGCAATCGATGAAGCGGTCGATGAGCTGATAAGGTTTGTGTAAGACAATTCCAAAAAGTCATTTACTTCAGAGTTTCTGCACCAGATCATTTTAGGAGTGTTTGTATTTGATGCCTTGCGTAAAGTGTCTGGTGTCATTACTTTACAGAGACACCAGCACAGCCAAATTGATCGTCTAAGTCGGCATTGTGTCATGATGAAATTGTCTCTCAAGCTGCTGTCCAGACCAAAGACTAATTGTTTTGTTGGCAGTCGACATGTCTACATAATGTCTTTCATCTAGAAGTGAAGTGTGCAGTTTCTCACCACAGGATTGTCTTTCAGGAATCTGTATATGGTGCGGCCTAATCAATGCAGCAAACGACAACGTTGCAATGTTTTTAAGACGGCGCTCGCATAATTAATAGTACTGGAATCAGGAAAATTTGTTGTTTGCTTATAATTTGCAATTATTCTTGTGTGAACATGATTGTATGTACAGTGTGTTACAACCTTAGAACTGCACGAATCTGGATAGTTTGAAAATTCTTGTTTCAAAACGGATCAGTCTTCTCCTACGATTCTGAACGGAGAACTATAACAACATAAGATGTATGTTTGCTAGAGGATTTGACAAAATTGCTGCAGTCCATTTAAAAATGTTTAATTAATCTGAATGAATCATTTTAAAAAAGGGAGTTTTAATGAATGATTCAATGACTCGTAAATACTGGATGAATACTGGATGTTTCATTTACTGGATGAACAGCATTTTTGAATGAATCTCTTGAATGATTCGATGACAAATACATTTTTTTAACAGTCAATTGACCGTTCGCGTAGACCTTTTAGTTACTGTTGCTATGTCCGACAAGCCATGCGCTCTCACGCCACACATCGTGTTCTCACGGAGTAAAAAAATCCATCGCGGAGCAAAGAGGACACTGACAACACGTCGACAGACAAGACAGAGCAGGTTACTTTTCATATGAAACAAAGTTTCAAATTTCAAATTTTTTTTTTTAAGAAGTTTAAACAATAAATAGCGTATAGTGTCGTGACAGATCGCTGTAGCTTCTTCAAGCGGCTCGTGAAGCGATCATCTCTTCATACTAGTTCACTTATAGCATCAAATAAACATGAATGAACATCAGAAGGAATGTTGTTTCAAGCGCGGAAAGACGTGAGTACACACAATTTAAGTTCAAGTTCACCAACGTTAATCTACTGCTTTGTTAGGCAAAATCGTGAATTCAGGGTTATGATTGGTTAGATCGCCTGTCAATCAAACTGCCGGCGAAGGGTCAGTTGTTGCCACCTAGTGACATAACAACGTAATCGAGTCGTTTTTTTAAAGTTGCATTCAAAAGCTGGTTTGCTCTATTTTGATCGCTACCATAGACATCAGTGTTTATATTCCAGCTATAAACTTTTATCACTTATGAGATCATTTTAATGTATGTAACATAGAAATAACTATATAGTATGGTTGGAAAGGAAGCCATTTCACACCTAAACATGACAACTGCTCTCCCTGGGTCTCTTTTCTTCCCGATTGTAGCATATATCCGAGTAAAACGGCATCTCAAACCAGACAAAATGTAAAGAGGGACTTGATTTTGTCCATTGAGAACTGATTGGATGGTTGTGGTTTGCTATTGGTCGATCTAATGTGAGTGACAGGTTGTCCCGCCCTCACGCCAGTAAACACATCATCAGAGAAGAGATGTTGCTGCAAGAAGGAAAGGAAGTTGTTTTGAGTAGATTTGGAGGGCACATGAATTTAAAAAAAAATCTACACTGATGAATCATTCATTTTAATCACTAATGTGGCAGGATTGCAGTACAGAGATCGTAATGCTATAGTACTTTGATATAAACATGGTACTTTTAAGCGTACCATTTTTTTTTTTTAAAAACTACAGTGACTGTATCTAAATACATTACACATTCAAGCATACCATGGTTTTACTATGTTAATTCAATCAAAAAATCAGATAATTGTCATTGGCTGTGTCTGAAATTGCATTCTCTCTTGAGTGGGTACTTATTTTGAATAAGTAATTACTTCACAACTACTAAAAATGTATATTCTATATAGTATGAATGTGTGTCAGTGCCATGTTGTCATTATCATGATTTGACCTACCAGAGTCAGTTGTGTCGCTTCACTGCCATTCACAAATCCTCTCCCGAGGCCTCATGGGAAAGTAAAGTGTCCATCAAAATCTCGCCGGAAGTAGCAGCCCATCCGGGGACTTTTGCCAAGTCTCTGAGTACTGTGAATTCAGACACGTTCCTTTTATCACAGCTTTCCATCTACTATATAGTATAGTATGCGACTTCTGATGCAGCCATTGTCTCATGCCATTTTTTGTAGTGTGTATAGGACATAATCGTCATTTAGGCTAAAAACAGCAACAAAAACTCATTAGTGCTATAGTTGGCATACCAGTAACTCTGCCGGCAGTAGTAAAATAAGGTTCGTCATTGCAGTATGTGTTGGTGTGAATGCCTTTTACTTCAGCGGGAACTTTCATGCCCAGCGGGACTCTTTTGTTTGTATAATGCGTAAATGAGCTAGTCAGTTAAGAGTGGCTCAAAATATTAGCTCCCTGCCGACTTGGCGTACCCAAGGCAATGGTGGAAAGAGTATTATGGCTTACGTTCTGGTCACTCCAGGGTAATTTTGCAAGGAAAACAGTGTGACTGTGCAGTGCATCTGACACATAAGCTGTTTTACAGCCACAACACACTAGCTGCCTAATAATGGGATGGCATGCTTTGCTTCATAATAGCATTAGATACTCTGGTCTCCTCAGGCACTAGAGTCATCTTGCAGGACAACAAAAAATATCACGTTATTAAAGTGCTTTCGGACATGCTTACATCGCAATGCCACGGTCGGGCATCTACCCATGTTTTTGCACATGTACAAAGCTAATTCTGTGGAATGCGTTTGCCAAGGCTGAAATTATTTAAACAAAAATACAGTAAAAAGAGTGATATTCTGAAATTTTACCATTTAAAATAACTGTTTTCTATTTGAATGTATTTTAAAAAGTAATTTATTCCTGTGACGCAAAGCTGAATTTTCAGCATCATTACTCCAGTCTTCAGTGTCACATGATCCTTCAGAAATTATTCGGAGATGATGGTTTAAAGAAACATCTCAATGTTGATACCATTAAAAAACAAAATTTAAAAGACATTTATAATATTTCTGAAGCCAAAATGGTTAGAATGATTTTCTCCTATATAATATTAAAATTATGGCTGTTTAACATAAAAATATTGCTGGATACAGCAATTACAGGACCGAGCTCATGAGATTAGATGTTAATCACTTTATTGTTGCATGAAACAATGTGTGCTTCTATTAGTTTGAGATTTATTTATTGAGTATTTAAAAGTGTAGTCACCTTTAAAAGATAATTTATGAAATACAGCAAAATTAAAAAAAAAAAAAAAGTTTTGCTTTTGCAAATAAACTGAAATATTCCTGAAAAAGTCACTGTTTTTTAATTAATTAATTAAATTAAAAAAGTAATATAAAAAAATCATTTAATTTTTTTTTTTACAATTTAAACAAAAATAATTAGGACTGTTTAAATGTTTAATTTGGTTTGATTGTATAAAAACACAACAAACACAACATGTTTAATTTTTAGATTGAAAGAAAAATTGTGAACTTCTCGTTCAAAAGCAGATGGGAATGGTGTAGTATTTGGTCCGGCGTGTGCTTGTTTTGAAATTTAGGCATGTCTGATCAGATCTTATGATGATGGGTTGTAGCGGTGATTCTGGAAATGAAAGCAAGATGATGGGTACTAGATGGAGTATTATGGCATGAGATGGGTGTAAAGATGCCTTTGCTGTTCCGACTGAGTAGCATAGGGGTGAGCCGAAATGAGATGGACCTGAGATGGAGTGATTTGGGAATGAAATGTATAGATGTGGCATTGATTTAGTGCTGCAGAGAGAGAGATGGAGCGAGCCAAAGCAGAATGTCCTGAGTCCCTTTCCTTTCCATCTTAGTCACACACCCAACAGCTGCCCACACTAATGAGCTTGTTTCTGCCAGCCAGGAGTCTGAATCGCTCTAAACAGAAACAGCAAACCAAAAGCATCTAATTTCTCAGGCTAAGGTTTTTTTTTTTACTGGACTAAATTATACTTTTAAAAGCCTTCTAGTGGACATGTTCTTTTTAATTCTTCTTTAAAGCCAAAGTGCATCAGGGAAGCCTTTATTAGACCAACAGTGTGTTTCTTCTTAAGTGAAATCACGTACCTCTATTAGAAGTTTATTTTCAGCGTTAGATTCCATCTCTATTTGAGAAATTACCTTTAAGGTGGCCGCAAATGCAATATTGGCAATGTAATAAGATATCAAGCTGAAGGAAGTGTCAGGTTAGCCAGGGTGTTACCGTTTTTTTTTTAGAATGAGTATGAATATATAATATATATGTATATATGTGTGTGTATGTGTATGTATGTATGTATGTATATATATATATATATATATATGTGTGTGTGTGTGTGTATATATATATATATATATATATATATATATATATATATATATATATATATATATATATATATATATATACACTCATTTTCTGAATAAACATGTACATTAAATAAAATGTGCATTATTTAATTTTTTATATTATATATTTAAGCAGCATATGGATGGATGGATGGATGCATTGAAATAATTATTTTATATTTTAAATAATTATTATATATAGTATATACATATATATTTATTTATTTATTTATTAATTATAAAAAAAGTTTTATATATATATCTCTTAATCCGATCCAGTTGAATGCTGGCTAAAATCGTGAATTAAAAATAAAAGGTAAAATTGGACTTATGGATCAATGTCAAACACTTCCTCTAGACTTCTTGATTGATCATCCTAATTTAAAATTGAACACTGTGTTTCAGGGTTTGTCACTGACAGTTTATTACCCATATGTTAAATTGCCAGAGAGTGTTTATTTTATTAATGCCATATTTCAAAAGTTGCGTTATAAATCACTCGATCATTATGATGGATTCCTTTCATTGTGAACCTAAAATAGCATCAAATTGTTTCACGGTAGTGAAAAATACACAGGAAATGTCTTCGCATCATCAGGACGTAAATCCATCCATCAGACAGTTGATGTCGCGAACCCGGTGAAAAATCCCAAAAGATTTGAGAAGGTCTTCTGAAGGTCTTTTTTCTATTGTTTTCTATATTGGTTTTCTACTGATTAACAAATGAGGCCTCACAGCCTTTCCAAACAGTGTGACCTTGTGTCTCGTATTACATTCCTATGCACAAGGCTTCTGTTTCCCATAATGCTCCAACAGATCTATAGCACATCTCAGTCTGTTCAGGCACTTCCAGGATTTTGTTACCACTTCAGAGTAAACCGAGATTTCCCCAAATGATGCGTCCCCTTTCATACGGCTGATTAAAATCTTCACTTCCTGGTCTGGTATCTTTTCATATACTTTAATACATCCTGTGGTGTGACAATCTAACCAGTTATTGCATGAGCAAACATTGAAATCTCTTTGAAAGTATTTGTAATGAATTTAGATTGTGATTAATACTCCTGGGTCGAACATTTGGCCATTATGTTCTCACCTAATGAGGTTTAATTTGTGTCTGATGCAACCTGGGATGTTAATGCAGCCCGGCTGTGGATGTAATAGTCTGCTGATGGTCATTTCGGATGAAATCATATCAGCATCTGTGTCGCTATGTGAAATTAATACGACGAGGCTCAGCTGTGGTCTGTCTGATTCAATGGACAAGTGCCTAATTTGATCAATAGCTCTTTCGCGAGCAATATTGTCGGGCCTTTTGAACATTTGTCATGATGTTGTGTTATGCTCTGGCACAGACGGTAATGTAATGATATTCCGACTTCACAACTTGCCAACACAAGCACAAGTGTGGCACATTAAAGGAATCTTCAGGTTTCAATACATGCTTTCTTGATCACATTTGTGAGCCAGAAAATAATTTCCTGTCACTCAAATCATAATCATATTTACAGTGACGCACTAACAGTGAAAGTCATAATTAAAATGCATAATGTTACAATTGTTGTCAAAAGCTGAAACGTCATGTTTTGACAAGCCTATCGACATTGCTAATTGTGTGCATTTACTGTAAATGTGATTTTTGCTTTTGTTTTTAACCTGCAATATTCACTAAAAGTCATTCAGTGCACATTATACATACAAAATGTATGTTTATTTATATACACTCACCTAAAGGATTATTAGGAACACCTGTTCAATTTCTCATTAATGCAATTATCTAATCAACCAATCACATGGCAGTTGCCTCAATGCATTTAGGGCTGTGGTCCTGGACAAGACAATCTCCTGAACTCCAAACTGAATGTCAGAATGGGAAAGAAAGGTGATTTAAGCAATTTTGAGCGTGGCATGGTTGTTGGTGCCAGACGGGCCGGTCTGAGTATTTCACAATCTGCTCAGTTACTGGGATTTTCACGCACAACCATTTCTACTGTTTACAAAGAACGGTGTGAAAAGGGAAAAACATCCAGTATGCGGCAGTCCTGTGGGCGAAAATGCCTTGTTGATGCTAGAGGTCAGAGGAGAATGGGCCAACTGATTCAAGCTGATAGAAGAGCAACTTTGACTGAAATAACCACTCGTTACAACCGAGGTATGCAGCAAAGCATTTGTGAAGCCACAATACACAAAACCTTGAGGCGGATGGGCTACAACAGCAGAAGACCCCACCGGGTACCACTCATCTCCACTACAAATAGGAAAAAGAGGCTACATTTGCACGAGCTCACCAAAATTGGACAGTTGAAGACTGGAAAAATGTTGCCTGATCTGATGAGTCTCGATTCAGATGGTAGAGTCAGAATTTGGCGTAAACAGAATGAGAACATGGATCCATCATGCCTTGTTACCACTGTGCAGGCTGGTGGTGGTGGTGGTGGTGTAATGGTGTGGGGGATGATTCTTGCCACACTTTAGGCCCTTTAGTGCCAATTGGGCATCGTTTAAATGCCACAGCCTACCTGAGCATTGTTTCTGACCATGTCCATCCCTTCATGACCACCATGTACTCATCCTCTGATGGCTACTTCCAGCAGGATAATGCACCATGTCACAAAGCTCGAATCATTTTGAATTGGTTTCTTGAAGATGACAATGAGTTCACTGTACTAAAATTGCCCCCACAGTCACCAGATCTCAACCCAATAGAGCATCTTTGGAATGTGGTGGAACGGGAGCTTCGTGCCCTGGATGTGCATCCCACAAATCTCCATCAACTGCAAGATGCTATCCTATCAATCTGGGCCAACATTTCTAAAGAATGCTTTCAGCACCTTGCTGAATCAATGCCACGAAAAAATAAGGCAGTTCTGAAGGCGAAAGGGGGTCAAACACAGTATTAGTATGGTGTTCCTAATAATCCTTTAGGTGAGTGTATGTGTGTGTGTAATATATATATATATATATATATATATATATAAAATACATTTACATTTTCATTACATTGTAAAAATTATTTTTTTATGTCTCATAATATATGTAGCCCTCTGATCTTAAATGATCTCGACTGAAGGATTGTAGGGCAATAGAAGATCAGTTAAATACACAGAAGATGAACCATTTAGTGCCTTATAGGTCAGTAGCAATACTTTACAATTGATATGGCACTTAATAGGTAACCAGTGTAGAAATGATAAAATAGGTGTTATATGATCATATTTTCTTGACCTAGTAAGAACTTTTGGACTAATCTTTGCTTTTTTTATTGAGGATGCAGGACAACCAGCCAGTAATGCATTACAGTAATCTAGTCTAAAGAATGCATAAACTAACCTTTCTGCATCAGAAAATATAGCATGTATCAGTGTTTCTGAGGTGGAAGGCTGTTTTTGTAACATATGAAATATGATTTTCGAAGGACATGTTGCTGTCTACTAAAACGCCTATGTCTTTAACTGTAGAGGATGAAGTAACATCCCTCTAAATGCAGAGGGAGATTCTGTGTACAGGTTTTTGGACCAATAAGTAATACCGGAGACTTATTTGAATTTAATAGAAAAAAATAATGGGTCGTCCAATATTTTATATCTTTAACACACACTGTCAACTTGGATAATTTAGATTTCATCATCGGCATAGCCGTGGAAACTAAATCCATGTTTTCTTACAATATTACCAATTGGCAGCATATATATTGAAAATAGCAGAGGGCCTAACACGGATCCTTGCGGCACTCTATAATTTACTGATTTTATCTTCTATTTTTTTTTCACCCGTTTAAATAAACAAAATGGTGACTGTCTGATCTAAAGCGCCTTAATGCCAATCCCTGAATACCAATGTAATTTTGTAGGCGATATAAGAGTATTTTATGACCTATAATGTCGAATGCAGCCTTGGTCAGAGGCTAAATGTAAGTAATTTGCCATTTTAACAAGCGCACTTTCTGTGCTATGATGAGGCCTGACTGAATTTTTTCATAGATATTGTTTTGCGAGAAGGAGCACAGTTTTTTTTTTAATGGTTTTTTGTTATTTTTATATTTATTTAGTTTTATGCCTCATATAATGTCAGTATTAAGACTTTAAATAATTCCAAATTTTACAAAAAAGTTTGATGTCACAATCCCCTACTTTTCAATCTCCCTTCTTCCTTTTTTATTTATTTACTTATTTATTTATTTTTAATTCTAGTATGTAATACCTACTTTTCACAGTCCAGTCTTGCAAAAGTTTTTTTTTTTTTTTAATCAGAATATCCCATATGCAAATGCATATGCCATTTTATGTGAGTAAACTGGGTTGTAAATGCCATTTTGAGTGCCTAAACATGTTGAGTTTAGGGTGCATGTCAAGATTTTAAGTGAACTACCCATTTTAGTATGGCTTCTGAAGATTTTACATATAGCACAGATTCTCATACACCTTTTTTATGTTTTTTTTTTTTTTTTTTTTTTAAATTTATAAAGCTTCATTTATTGTAATTGCATAGAAAAAATGACCAGTACATTATTCAGATCATATCCTATTGTATTTAATGAATATGAAATAAAAGTCATACGGGATGCGAGAGACTTGGCAGTATTTTCATTTTCAGTATTTTCACTGATCCTTCAAGAGAGTCCAGCCTTTCGAAACGAACTCCAAATCTTGAGGTTGCTTGAGTATAAAACCTGAGGGAAGCTGTTCATGGTGTGTGAGTGACAGAACAGGTCTGTTCCTTCTCCTGATTGTGCTCTGTGCTGCTCTCTCATTCGGGAGTCGCGGAACAAGGCCCTGGGTTTGAAGAAAACAGCATCTGTTATTTACTGATACAGACACACTCATCTCCCAGCAGACTCTGCGTTTGGGGAATACAGAAGCAGCCAGGCAGCGCTGTAACTCATTTGATTCCTCCACTGGCTTCTGACTCGTTGAATCATTTCTCCCTTTAACAGCTTTAAAATGTTTCTGCTTTGATCACTGTTTGTAAGCAACATTTTAACATGTTGCAGTTATTAGCTGCTGGCGCTTGGGGAGCGCACTTGTTTGGTTTGAATTTGTGATGTTTTCGGGGGAAATTAAAAGGATTTTTTTTTTTTCCTTTTAAAGGAGGCTTTCACAAAGTGTCTTTTGTCATAGTAACATTAATCATTTACAACACAAGTCAGCATTTACCTAGTGCTATGTGAGAAGTATGGCCACAAGATGGCGCTGTTACCAAAGATATTTTCCACAGCAAACAAACGTACAGTGTGACTGTACTTCAGATGCATAAACTGCACTATAAATGCTATTTTAGCCCGATTTCTGGACTTGTTTGACAATGGAGATGTGAATGAAGAAGCTGGTTGTTGGATAAGGTTTGTGCATTTGTGAACTTGATATTTGGATTAAACTGATTAATCATGCTGTTTTGTTTTAGCAAGGAAACTTGAAGTTATTTTTCAGTCTTATCTGGTTTTAGCTGGTCTCCTAACCTGGTCAGGAAGGTTTTCAATTGGTTAAGAACTCTCACAACCTTGAATCCAGACCAGTAGGACCAGTGGCCATGTAAATCCAACAATCACATTAGTCTGGTTTAAGATGTTTTTCAGCAGGGTTTGATATGAATACTTTTTCATTCCCTTTTTTTTTTGATGAAATCTGAACATATAAAAACTTGTTTCGTATCTATATAAAATTGCAGATAAATCCTACTGTATAGGCCATAAACTGCAAAGATCCAGCAATCAATAGTTGCCTCAAATGTTTTTTTAAGGTCATTGTAAATAGAGATGAATCAGTTGTGATCCCTGATCCCCAGTTTCACAAGAAGACAGGTCGTGCTTGTCTGTTTCCGCTCGCTCTGGTTCATTCTGATACACACTTCACTAGTCTGAGCGCAGTCTCCCTGTAAAGCTCACACACGAATGGGGATGTGATTTTTAAAATTTCATCGACGTCCCACCGCAGATACATGACATGATTTAGTGATGTGCAGCGGGACGGACCGCCTGTTGAAATGTGAGCGCTGCTCCTGTCAAATCTCTCACACATGTGTGCTGGTTTGATGCACTCAATAAAACTGCTATGATAAAAGTCTTGAAATATGGAGCTTGGGCCCAATGATTTAGTTTCAGGATTTATCTGGTTTGGCATTAGTCTTATATTGGCTTCAACAGTGCTAAAACCATTTGATTTGTTGTTGTTTTTTTCTCACAAAGAAAAACTGGTAACACTTTACAATAAGGTTCGTTAGTTAACATGAACTAATAATGAACTGCACGTATCCAGCATTTATTAATCTTTGTTCATGTTCATTTCAACATTTACTAATACATTATTAAAATCTTGTTAAGATTAGTTAATGCGCTGTGAACAAACGATGAACAACTGTGTTTCCATTAACTAACATGAACGAAGATTAGTAAATACAGTAACAAATGTGTTGCTCATGGTTAGTTTGTGTTTGTCAACAGGGCTGGGTGGGTTACTTTTAAAATGCATTTCACTACAGATTACAAAATACATGCTTTAAAAAGTCATTTGTAACGTATTTGGTTACATTACTCAAGTTTAGTAACTTAATCTAAATACTTTAGAATACTTTGGAATACTAATAAGTGGAACAAACACAAAAAGGTAATTGTTTTTATCTCACAATTCTGACTTTTTACCCTCAAAATTGTGTGATATAAAGTTGCAATTGCGAGTTATAAAGTCGGAATTTTGAGATATAAACTCACAATCTTGAGAAATCAAAAATATGAGATATAATTCTGACTTTTCTCAATATTTTCAGTTTATATCTCATAATTCTGACTTTTCTCAATATTGTGAGTTTGTATGTCATAATTTGGACTTTTCTCAATATTGTGAGTTTATATCTCATATTTTTGACTTTTTCCCAATATTTTCTCGCAATATTGAGAAAAGTCAGAATTATGAGATATAAACTCACATACTAAATTCACAAATTGCAAGACAAAAAGTCAGTATTGCAAGTTTATATCTCCTAATTGCAAATGCAAACTCACAATTGTGAGGGGAAAAAAAAATGTGAGAAAAAGTTGCAGTGACGAGTGAATTATAAAATGACTCACAAAACATGAAAACAGTCGTGGATCATCAGGTCATGATAGGACAGTTAAGTTGACAGTTGGGGAATTTTTTTTTATAAATTCAGTCATTTTTTCTTGTTCAGGACAGAACTAAATAAAAATAAAAAATTTTATGATCTCTCTTAAAAGTATTAAAATGTTGATGAAACTTAACTCCGCTTTTTCAGACTGTCAGAGTCAGAAAATCACCAATTGCTGTTTAAATGACATTAAAATTCAAAGTAATCCCTTTGGTAAATACTTTTCAGATGTAACTGTAATCTGATTACCACCCATTTAAAATGTAACTGTAATGAAATACAGTTACTCAAATTTTGTATTTTAAATATGTAATTAAGTTACTTGTATTTCGTTACTCCCCAACCCTGTTAGTCAATGCATTAACTAATGATTAACTAATGAACCTTATTGTAAAGGGTTACCGAAAAACTAAAAAAAATAAAGTGAAATGTTATTTTAAGGACTTGTATAGTATATCTTTAAAAAAAAAAAAAGTTTATTTAACAATTTTGAGTAAAACTGACAATCTAAAATAATTAAATTAAGCGAAATAAGTGATTTAAAGTAGTTTAGAGCTTATGAAATGCCAAAATGATTAAACATACAGAAAAACCGCTGCATTATTCTTTAAAGTGGTTATTTTAAATAAGCATGTGCTTAAATAGGAATGTAAATTGTCCCTTTAGCTCCCTTTTTAAAATTATTTTTAATCTTCTTTGAACGTCTTCATACACAAATATTGAAATTAAGTATTCAGGCTTTGTTTCCATATATTTAGGGAGCAGAAAAAAAATTCTTTGTTATTTAGCTTTGGGTTATTTTTATGTATAGTAGCCGTGAACACTTACTTACTCGAGTTAATACACGTTAACACTCATTTGCTCTGGCGACGCAGAAGTAGCGCTTATTGCTCCACTCGAGCTCATTAAAATTCTGTTTTCAAATTAGTGCTTAAGCACATGTATTTTATTGAATGAAATCTCATATAAAGTTCACAGTGCCACTCTAATATAATTATGCATTACAGAACCAGCAGATGTCCTTAGGGACATTAACAGGACGTACCCTGAGAAAAGGTACTAATGCGAGAGCAGATTGTAATTCACATATGTTCTGTAAAGGTTGGTCAGGTGACTTTTATTCCCTGAAACTCCTTGATAATTAAAGTTTGGAGTGCTGAGGTATATTACCAAACGGTTGTAAATCGTAAACGTTTACAGATTGTAAATATGTCAATTTGGCTCTTGGCATTAAAGCATTCATTTGTTAAATAACCTAAAGAGTGATCCAAGACTGTGTAACAGACTCATTTGTCACTCACTGATCCAGTTCAGCAGTACTCCAGCAGTAATTGGCCAGTGCCGTCATAAATGTCCACGATCAGCTGCAATGCAATGGAAATTGACAGTGGGACAGGTGGAAACGGTAGCAGGCATATTTAGACCTGTCTGCACGATTGCTCAGCCATCATCGTATCTCTTTCAATTACCCGTCCTAAGGAGGAGCATATCTGATGGTGGTTCAAGATCTAGCTTTTAAGACCCAGTAGGGTTGATTCATGAACTATCATCTCATACCATTAAACAAGGCTTTTAACCCTGAGCTGTTGTAGAGGGAATCATCCTTGCACACTCATATTTCTCCGGTAATTCATCAACACGTGTATTTCCTTGGTGCACTGAACCAAAAACAGACAATATTATTGACCACTCTAGATTTAATGTTTGCGTTTGGACTATAACTGCTGTTAAACATTTCCCACAGATACCCGAGACATCTCCGTTCGAGCGGGTTCATCATTATTCTTCTGCAAAATGCTCCGGATTTAAAGGCTTCCACCTTTTGACTGCTTTTTTTCGGATCTCTTCATTTGTATTCAATGGGATGTGGGTCTGGATTTATTGCTTGCCGTTTCAGAAAAGGCCAATGATTTGTTTTCAACCATTACAAGATGCTTGCTTTAGATTTGGAGTTTGTCATGCTGGAGGACATGAAGCATGATCAGATGTAATCTGTGGATGTTTTCTGCTTTTTCTTTGCTGATTTTGGGGGGAAAATATGGGTAATTCTGTGGAATGAAATTAACAATCAATGAGGGGTACTCTTTTAGTCACATAAGCTGAAAGCAGGATCAGTATTGGCCTACATATTTAATAACATTGCCATTTACATGTTTGATTGAGGTTTTGAATGGGAGACCCTCCAATTCTGTAGATGTATGGAAAATGCAACAACTTTTATTTAATCCAACTTCTGTAAAAATGTAATTTTTGCCAATGATCATACAGTAAAAAAGCTTGCTGATCTAATGCGAAGTGGCTGACCACTTCAACTTTGGGATTTCATTTGATTTATTCATGTCACCTTTAAGTTTTTTTGGGACAAATGGCTTCAGGTAAGAAAGTTTGGGAAATGATCACTCCAGTCAGAATGAACTTCAGAAAGCATTCTTTATATGACCAAACTGCAAGTTTTCCGATCTGATCATTATTTTAGAAATTGGGCTCGCAGGAATAAGAAAACGATCTCAGTTTATGTGAATACATATACGACGGACCACAAAACCGGCTGGTTTTTGGAGTTCTTGCAGTTTTGCCTCTGAAAGATGAATTAATCCACAAGGCTTAATGACCCTCGACGGAGAAATATTGACTGTGGCTCCAGTGCAACTTGAAGAAAATTAGCCGCCACTGAGAGACCTGACTCTCATCTATATTTATATCAACGTTCACTGAAAAATGTTACCGGAACAAGAAATACAGATAGTTCTTCATTCCTGAGCAGTCAAATAAACACAGGAATGGAATATTATGGATTACAGCTGGAATATTATGAAAAAACGATTCCGCTCTTGACTGAGATATAAAGTTGTAGACATTTTATTGAATAGAAGATTAGTGTCTTTTCAGCTCAAGCTTCAGGAGCTGAACCAGTTTCATAGCTGTTCTCTGCAGGTCTAGAATCAGCATATTGGCGAAACAGGTTTTGGTATTTGCTTTCTTGAGAGCGTCAAAGGTTTCTTTTTACAACATAGCATCGGTGGCATTGGCTTCCATGCAGTATACTTGCTTTTCTGTTGAAATTATACAGGTTTGCGAATGTAGCCACTTTAATAACAAATAAATTATCGAGAGTGTTTATGCTGGGATGTGTTTGTTGTTGCTAGGAAACATGTAACTTGAAACCATTTCATGACTTTCTATTTAAATGTGTTGGTAAAGAGGAAGCGGATCTCCTAAGCCTTCTGGTTTGGGGCATGTAGAGAACTAGATATCCATGGGTATCACTTTATATTTGCCACATTGTTTCAAAGTTATGCCTATGAAATAGTCTGTATTTGTTACTTTTGGATGTACGTAAATTCTGATCACGTCGACTACGGGTGTTTTTGAGTTTTCCACAGTAGGTTATTCTTGTGGCATCCTCAAAACGGCACAAAAACTCAAACAGTGGTTGGTCGCATTACATTTAGGTCACACAATCTGTCTCTTTCTGTCCAAGTGGGTGGTTCTTTATGCAGATAGTCAAAAAGTCCAATGACTGATAAAAGGAGCATGATAAACTGGGTTTGGTTTTTCCGGGGCTGATCGGATGCAATGACAGGCGAACGAGGGCAGAATGCAATCAAACTTTTTTCATTTGCAGTGATAAATAGTTAAAGATGGGATTTTTATACTCCAAAATGCCCTTTGAATGCCCTTTTTTTTTGCCATTCAACTGTTTAGTTCATGCAGTTCTGGATCAGGTGAGTATTATTTTGAAGACGTATAAAAACACACGCAGCTGAAGCTGATAATGCCACTGATGTATGAAATTAACTTAGTTTTATATAAGTCATATTTATGGGCGTTTTCTTTCGGGAAGGCAAGGAAGTAGATTGAGCAACAAAGTAATAAAGCGCGAGCATAAATAGAAATTTAACCAGACTTATGCAGATGAGAATGTATGAAAATACTTGCCTGGTGTCTTTATTTCAATGCATTAACAGCCTGAAAACATGGTAGATTGTTCATGATAATGTCTGAGATTACTTGTGAAATCTCATTCTATGACGCATTCATTTTTAATTCTAATTATATTATCACCATAATTTGAGTGTAAAGATCAGATTCAATTTTTGCTTCTTTTTTTCCAGGTTCAATTGAAAAAAAAAATCCCATATTTTTAATGTCATCTCAGACTTTTTGGACCCTACTGTACATATAGACTTTAATATATATCATACATCAATAAAACTGCTTGGGATGCGCCGATATGAAAATAACCGATTACCGATATTTTGGCTCATAAATTTAAATGCAAATTTTTATATAATCCTTGACACCCTGATTACAAAAACACAACTCTCACCATTAATGTACACAATTATAATGTTCTCATTATGATTTTATCCAGCCTATACTTGCGCTGTACTTGTTGCACTTTCCCTTTTGAAGTGATTTCAGTAATAATTTCAAGCAATTCAAAACCATCATTGCGAACAGTGCATATCCCTCTCAGCTGAAAGAAATTATACATTATTTATCGGCTTTATTATATCTGCCAAAGTTTCTTATCGGGCCAATAACAATAACATTAAAATGAACTGATATTGTGGCCGATTTATCGTGCATCCTTAAAAATGTCAGTTTATGATGTCCTACAGGTGTCAGCACAGGATTTTGTAAAGGAAAGATCAGCTGCTTGTATAATTTTTTCCATCATGCATCCAACATAAACAACTGATCTCATCTGATCCATTAATTCACATGTACATTTATAATATGACGACTGAAATATGTCCCATGCGAATACTGTTAATGTTAATGTAAAACAAACAACTGTGAAAGGCCCCCAAAAGCATCAAGCCTGGGTCTGATAAATAACATGACCTCCGGGAATCTCTCTCTTAGTTGGTCATTTTTTACTTTTAATACAAGAAATATTCAAGCTTCTGGGTTTCCTGATTCAGGAATGCAAGAAGCAGGGACAAATGGATCTATATGCCTGCTGCAAATCCATCGACAGAATAATTTGAGCGGAGCGGGAGGGGCTGAGCTCTCTCACACAAAGGGGAAAGCAACAAGAATCTGCAGCCAGCCTCACATAGTTGTTCTGTACAAAAAAAATGAAGCTGAAGAAGAAAGAAGAGGTGAAAGATGAGAGAAGAAACTCATTCTGATCCGTTCAAACGGCTTCACTGAAACACAAATCAACCTGAGGATCCTCTGCGCCGTGAATGAGACTGACGTTTAGTGTATTTGTCTTCATGAGCTTTGTTGGATCACAACTTGGTAATGTACAAATCTTTTTTTCCTCCCTTTTATTTATTTATATGTAGTTTTCCTTTTGCATGGACTAGCAATGATATAGAATATTAAAGCTTAATGAATTCGTTCAGATTTTGCGGACGCTTTACAATAAGGCTCCATTTGTTGACATTAGTGAACATTAACACAATTCGAAATCATTTATTCATCTTAGTTAATATTAATGTCAGCATTTACTAATGCGTGATTAAAATTCAAAGTTATATCTGTTGGTATCAATTAAGTAATCTGAGTTAGCATACTAACTGTCGTGATTTATTAACTCACATTTAAAAAGATGAATAAATACTCTGATAGCGCGCATACATCTCGGAGACGTCTATTTGATGTGCACGTTTACATCTGGAAGACTTAATTTTTAGAGTGTTTGCTCATCTGCAATTCATTCATAGGACGTTTCCTCTCGGATGTCAAATAGACATTCGGAAATGTCTTTAAGATGTTTTAGAATGCATGTAAAACTGACATCTTAAAGACGTCTATTAGATGTTTGTAAACGGCAGATGCTTTCCAGATGAAGCGATCTTGACTTAACGCATTATCTAATGGGACCCTATTGTAAATTGTTGCCTTGATTTTTTTTTTTTTTTATTTGTATTGGTTTGATTCATGTGATTATCATCAATCACAGGATCATGTTTCCACATTGAGACCGTATTTGAAAGAGTTTAACAGCATTATGGAGGAGATGTCCGCATCCAATCAGGAGACAATAAACAAAGACTCTCTGATGGATGATGCCAAGAGTCGCAGCAGCCGCCGGAAACTCAAAATGACTTTAACCCACAGCGCTAAGGATGTTACAACCTCGTTTGTTCTTAGAACAAAAGTCCATGGGCTGAAACACGCATTCTCGCCACACAAATCTAAAATCCAGCGCTTGTTTTGGCTCCTGGCCCTCTTTGTTTGCCTGGGGCTGCTCTTCACGTGGTCGTGGAACCGAATCCTGTATCTTCTCTCCTACCCAGCTGTGACCAAGATCTACATGGTTTGGTCTCGCAGCATGACGTTTCCGGCTGTTACCTTCTGCAACCAGAACCTCTTCCGAGTGTCCAGCCTCACCAAAGCGGACGTCTACCACAGCGGCTACTGGATGGACATCATGCACCTGAACCACACGGTCAACCGACAGAGCGTTTCTATGCTCAAACACAGTCGACACGGAGAGAGGTTGCTGCATCTTCTCGACTTCTCCAACTACAGCCCACCTCCTGACCACCAGCTCAACACCACAGAGATGATTGACAGGCTGGGCCACCAATTAGAAGACATGCTGCTGGAATGCAGGTTCCGGGGAGAAAACTGCACTTACAAGAACTTCAGTCCTGTATGTAAACATCACGGTCATGCTTAGCACTTTTAGACATTAGCAAGTTTATAAGCTGTCCACATTTGAGATGCCACATTTTTATTTAACATTCGTTACTCAGGATAAAGGCAGGAAAGCAAGTCACAGTTGTAATTAACCAAAGCTATTAAAGCAATTAATTAGACTACCTGAATAAACCTAGCTGAGGGGTTTTTTGTTGGGTTTCTAAGAATGCCTAGTTGCGTCTTCTGGGAAAAGTGCAGGCAAGGTGTTTAAATGGATTGGAAATAAGAGTGATTCACATTTTAACAGGTCAGAGTCTATCAGAAGAGATCGCAAAACCATTTCCACTGCTTTAATGAGTTTTGTGTGTGTGTCTGTGTGTGTGTGTGTGTGTGTGTGTGTGTGTGTGTGTGTGTGTGCAGATGGCTAAATCTCACAGAAAAAACATGTGTAGGTCACATGACAAAGTGGTAGTTTTTTTATATTATTTTATATAGATAGTAAATATATAGATATTTAAGTCGCTTTGGATAAAAGCATCTGCCAAATGTTTAAATGTAAATGTAGATATATTTATATTTTGCATAAATATAATGTGTTTTTTTAGTGCTGCTGTCAAATTGATTAATAAATTATTATTAATAATTAAAGTTTATAGTGTGTGTATTTATATACAATATATATATATATATATATATATATACACACATATTCATAGATATATTTATGTAATACATTTGTACACACATATATATTATATAAAAAAACTTTTATGTTAGATGCGAATAATCGTGATTAATCTATTTGACAGCCATCATTTTTTTATATTAATAAATGAAGTGAAATTTTCTTTTGAGTTATATGTAATTACCATTATTCTCAATGGTATTTTTCAGATTCTCATTACTGTACAGTCATTCTTATCTATTCCTACTGTAAATGCTGTAATATATTTAAAAATAAGCATGAATTAACGTAATAAACACTGCCATTCTGTATAAATAATATTGGTAATGTATGAATTTTTTTTCTATTTTAATCTTTTATTTTATTATATAGTATAATGTGTGCAATAACAAGTAACAAGAATGAGCATTTTTTTGCACTTCAGTAATAAAAATGAGTTTTGATATTGGGGTAAAATATGAACCGCACATGTTCATGACAGGTTTTCACCCTTGTATGTTTTTATAAGTATAATGTTCTCTTCCAATCATCTATTTACAAAATTGCCAGCTGCATTCGTCATCAGCGTCCACTCTTTTCTTTTGCAGAAATGTGTGGCAGGTTTAGAGGACTGTTAACAGAAACCCTGAGGCGAAAATCTCAGTAACATCTACTGGCACAGAAACTGCTCCCTGACAAATTTCTGGGTAGAAGACGCATGAATTATTAAAAAGCTCTGGTTGCTTTGCACAGATGTGCTTAAAACCTGCCTCCAGCTAAACTCCATTGCTCAATATCTTGATCCTCTTTTTCTCCATTATCAGATAGAAAACCAGTCTACCTCTTATAATCCCAAAA
The DNA here is from genome assembly GCA_037194245.1 of Opsariichthys bidens. NCBI lineage: Eukaryota > Metazoa > Chordata > Actinopteri > Cypriniformes > Xenocyprididae > Opsariichthys > Opsariichthys bidens. Next base: position 12,273,563 of record CM074301.1, on the reverse strand, counting down.
TCCCTTCCAGTGTTTAAACATATGAAATTGTACGCCAGAATCTGCTGTGAAATCAACATGACTGCTTTCCACGATTCTGCGCTCACTTGCAGATTACATATGCACAAAGCTCTGAATCATCAGTCTAAATGAGTTCTCGCCTGGTGCGGCGCGCTTCCCTTCAGAATGAATGAAGTTAATTACTTGGGAAACAGGGAGGAGAGAGAGGCTTCAACTATTGTTGGAAAACAATGTGCTCATTCGGTGTGTTTTGGTAAACCGTGAACTCGGCATGGCAAACACAAATCCTCTGTGATGCCTCGACATGCTGACAACAACGTTTCATTTTAGCTCGAAGCGCTTTCGTGTTAATTGAGATTTTGAGATACTCCATCTCAACCTCACATCTCTCTCTTCAGATGCTTGATAAGAATGTGGGAACAGCGATTGTAGCTGTGATAGTGTCAGAATGATTCATTTGATTGTATGTCCTTTTTAAAGGTCAAGTGTACAATCTTGTGGCACTGAACAAGACTGCAAAAAAAAAAAAAAAGATAGATTTTAATATCATCTTGCTCATGCAAAATGCTGCGAAAGTGCTTTTTGGGAGGTTGTTGGGGTGTTGCTATGCAGTTGCTAAGGTATTTTGAGTCATTTATAATGTTTGTGTGCAGTTGCTCTGTCGTTCTGGGAGGTTGTTAGGGTGTTGCTATGCACTTTCCAAAGAATTTGGAGTCATTTTAGAATGTTTGTGTGCAGTTGCACTGGTGTTCTGGGAGGTTGTTGCAGTGTTGCTATGCAGTTGCTAAGGTATTCTGAGTCATTTTAGAATGTTTGTGTGCAGTTGCTCTGGTGTTCTGGGAGGTTGTTGCAGTGTTGCTATGCAGTTGCTAAGGTATTCTGAGTCCTTTTAGAATGTTTGTGTGCAGTTGCTCTGGTGTTCTGGGAGGTTGTTAGGGTGTTGCTATGCACTTTCCAAAGTATTTGGAGTCATTTTAGAATATTTGTGTGCAGTTGCACTGGTGTTCTGGGAGGTTGTCGGGGTGTTGCTATGCAGTTGCTAAGGTATTTTGAGTCATTTATAATGTTTGTGTGCAGTTGCTCTGTCGTTCTGGGAGGTTGTTAGGGTGTTGCTATGCACTTTCCAAAGTATTTGGAGTCATTTTAGAATGTTTGTGTGCAGTTGCACTGGTGTTCTGGGAGGTTGTCGGGGTGTTGCTATGCAGTTGCTAAGGTATTCTGAGTCATTTATAATGTTTGTGTGCAGTTCCACTGGTGTTCTGGGAGGTTGTCGGGGTGTTGCTATGCAGTTGCTAAGGTATTCTGAGTCATTTATAATGTTTGTGTGCAGTTCCACTGGTGTTCTGGGAGGTTGTCGGGGTGTTGCTATGCAGTTGCTAAGGTATTCTGAGTCATTTATAATGTTTGTGTGCAGTTGCTCTGTCGTTCTGGGAGGTTGTTAGGGTGTTGCTATGCACTTTCCAAAGAATTTGGAGTCATTTTAGAATGTTTGTGTGCAGTTGCACTGGTGTTCTGGGAGGTTGTTGCAGTGTTGCTATGCAGTTGCTAAGGTATTCTGAGTCATTTTAGAATGTTTGTGTGCAGTTGCTCTGGTGTTCTGGGAGGTTGTTGCAGTGTTGCTATGCAGTTGCTAAGGTATTCTGAGTCCTTTTAGAATGTTTGTGTGCAGTTGCTCTGGTGTTCTGGGAGGTTGTTAGGGTGTTGCTATGCACTTTCCAAAGTATTTGGAGTCATTTTAGAATATTTGTGTGCAGTTGCACTGGTGTTCTGGGAGGTTGTCGGGGTGTTGCTATGCAGTTGCTAAGGTATTTTGAGTCATTTATAATGTTTGTGTGCAGTTGCTCTGTCGTTCTGGGAGGTTGTTAGGGTGTTGCTATGCACTTTCCAAAGTATTTGGAGTCATTTTATAATGTTTGTGTGCAGTTGCACTGGTGTTCTGGGAGGTTGTCGGGGTGTTGCTATGCAGTTGCTAAGGTATTCTGAGTCATTTATAATGTTTGTGTGCAGTTCCACTGGTGTTCTGGGAGGTTGTCGGGGTGTTGCTATGCAGTTGCTAAGGTATTCTGAGTCATTTATAATGTTTGTGTGCAGTTCCACTGGTGTTCTGGGAGGTTGTCGGGGTGTTGCTATGCAGTTGCTAAGGTATTCTGAGTCATTTATAATGTTTGTGTGCAGTTGCTCTGTCGTTCTGGGAGGTTGTTAGGGTGTTGCTATGCACTTTCCAAAGAATTTGGAGTCATTTTAGAATGTTTGTGTGCAGTTGCACTGGTGTTCTGGGAGGTTGTTGCAGTGTTGCTATGCAGTTGCTAAGGTATTCTGAGTCATTTTAGAATGTTTGTGTGCAGTTGCTCTGGTGTTCTGGGAGGTTGTTGCAGTGTTGCTATGCAGTTGCTAAGGTATTCTGAGTCCTTTTAGAATGTTTGTGTGCAGTTGCTCTGGTGTTCTGGGAGGTTGTTAGGGTGTTGCTATGCACTTTCCAAAGTATTTGGAGTCATTTTAGAATGTTTGTGTGCAGTTGCTCTGGTGTTCTGGGAGGTTGTTGCAGTGTTGCTATGCAGTTGCTAAGGTATTCTGAGTCCTTTTAGAATGTTTGTGTGCAGTTGCTCTGGTGTTCTGGGAGGTTGTTAGGGTGTTGCTATGCACTTTCCAAAGTATTTGGAGTCATTTTAGAATATTTGTGTGCAGTTGCACTGGTGTTCTGGGAGGTTGTCGGGGTGTTGCTATGCAGTTGCTAAGGTATTCTGAGTCATTTATAATGTTTGTGTGCAGTTCCACTGGTGTTCTGGGAGGTTGTCGGGGTGTTGCTATGCAGTTGCTAAGGTATTCTGAGTCATTTATAATGTTTGTGTGCAGTTCCACTGGTGTTCTGGGAGGTTGTTGGGGTGTTGCTATGCAGTTGCTAAGGTATTTTGAGTCATTTATAATGTTTGTGTGCAGTTGCTCTGTCGTTCTGGGAGGTTGTTAGGGTGTTGCTATGCACTTTCCAAAGAATTTGGAGTCATTTTAGAATGTTTGTGTGCAGTTGCACTGGTGTTCTGGGAGGTTGTTGGGGTGTTGCTATGCAGTTGCTAAGGTATTTTGAGTCATTTATAATGTTTGTGTGCAGTTGCTCTGTCGTTCTGGGAGGTTGTTAGGGTGTTGCTATGCAGTTGCTAAGGTATTCTGAGTCATTTTAGAATATTTGTGTGCAGTTGCACTGGTGTTCTGGGAGGTTGTCAGGGTGTTGCTATGCAGTTGCTAAGGTATTCTGAGTCATTTTAGAATGTTTGTGTGCAGTTGCTCTGGTGTTCTGGGAGGTTGTTAGGGTGTTGCTATGCACTTTCCAAAGTATTTGGAGTCATTTTAGAATGTTTGTGTGCAGTTGCACTGGTGTTCTGGGAGGTTGTCGGGGTGTTGCTATGCAGTTGCTAAGGTATTCTGAGTCATTTTAGAATGTTTGTGTGCAGTTGCTCTGGTGTTCTGGGAGGTTGTTAGGGTGTTGCTATGCACTTTGCAAAGTATTTGGAGTCATTTTAGAATATTTGTGGGCAGTTGCACTGGTGTTCTGGGAGTTTGTTTGGGTGTTGCTATGCAGTTGCTAAGGTATTTTGAGTTGTTTAGAATGTTTGTGTACAGTTGCACTGGTGTTCTGGGAGGTTGTTAAGGTGTTGCTATGCACTTTCCAAAGTATTTGGAGTCATTTTAGAATGTTTGTGTGAAGTTGCTCCGGTGTTCTGGGAGGTTGTTAGGGCGTTGCTATGCACTTTCCAAAGTATTTGGAGTCATTTTAGAATGTTGCTATGCAGTTGCTTAGATGTTCTGAGAAGTATAGCATGTTTGTGTTTTGTTACTAGGGTGTTGCTATAAAGTTGCTAAGGCATTCTGAGTAGTGTAGTGTTTGTATGCGTTTGCCAGTGGGTTCTGGGAATTTGCTGGGTGATGCTCTTCTAGTGTTCATGTGCATTTGCTAGGGAGTTCTGGGAGGTTGTCAGGGTGTTGCTATGCAGTTGTTCTGCAGAATTTAGTGTGATTGTATGTGGTTGTTAAGGTGTTTCGGAAGGTTGCTAGGCAATTGCTAACGTATTCTGCATAATTTGTGTGTTTGTAGTTGATTGCAAGTTATTTTGAAGGAAATTGTGCTCTTTTGAATGGTGTACTTAAAGTAATCTGTTTACATTTTAACTGTGATGGCAGAACCTATTTTAACACCAAACAAATGGAAAAACATCATCTTTCAGGACATCAGATGTTCATATTCAACTGCACTGTTTGCCCTTAATTATCCTGTTTTTATATATCATTCTCATGTTGAAATACCTCAGAACCAACCGAGTTCAAAATGTAGCTTTACCTTTTTGTTTCAGTATTTTGTGTGCTGTCAAGGTCTGGCTTGTTTCCTGCGGTCTCAAAGCTGAGCAGAGAGCGTGAGTGTGAGACAGTCCTTGTTGAAGCCCTAGAGCTGAAAGATCTACCGCTCATTAGTGTCACAGCGGGGTCAGGAAACCATGACTGAACTCATCTGTGTGGCCAGTGTCTCTCGCTTCATCACTGTCAAAACACTGCCAAGACCATCATATTTCAGGCAGCTATTATCTGCAAAAGGGATGAAGCCTGTTCTTTAAATTGCTGTTAGTTAATTGGATTTCCTTCCAGTGAAAGTGTCAACATCAACAGTTAACTTTTTTTTTTTCTGGCTTTGAATATGTGAGGAATCGCAAACATATAATATCATATAATTAATTTGATTGCATTATATATATATTACCATTACTACTGGTCAAAGTTTGAGATGAAATGAGATGATTTTTTTAATGCTCACCAATATTGCATTTATTTGATCAAAAATGCAGTAAAAACAGAAATATTACTGTTTTATATTTGAATAGGATATGTTTTAAAATGTAATTTATTCCTGTGATCAAAGCTGAATTTTCAGCATCATCACTCCAGTCTTCAGTGTCACATGATCTCTCAGAAATGATTTACTGTTCAAGAAACATTTCTGATTAATGTCGAGATGAGTTGTGCTGCTCAATATTTTTGTGGAAAATCATGACACATTTTTCTTTAAATAGAAAGTTAAAAAAAAAAAACATTTATTTGATGCGTCTTTAATGCAATTTAATGTATTGTTTCTCAAAGAATGAACATCTTTTAAAAAAAACTGGCTCAAAAATTTTGAGCAGTTTTGTGTGTGTATGTATACATTAAAGTATATTTCTTATATTATTATTGTTTTGCGTTCTTATATTTGTTACAATTCTTTTTTTTTTTTTTTTTTTTTTGGGTCCTCCCACAGATTTACACCAGATACGGGAAATGTTACACATTCAACTCCGGACTAGATGGAAACCCCTTGTTGACGACTTTAAAAGGCGGAACAGGAAATGGGCTGGAAATCATGCTGGATATTCAACAGGATGAGTACTTGCCAGTTTGGGGTGACACAGGTAAACAATATATTAAGCAATATAAAAGACATCAGTGATTTGATTTACAAAAACATTAATTATGCAAAGCACGTGTTTCTTCAATAATTTTATTGATTCAAAAGTTTCAGACAGAAAAATGCTGCTTTAATGTGCCCATATTATGTTCTATTAAAGGTTCCTAATTTTGTTTTAATGCATACCATTACAGCATCACCTCTTTTTCTCACAGTGTCTGAAACAGTACGATAAAAGATTCGGTCTCTCTAAACCCCTCCTTTCCGAGAGCCTGCTCTGCTCTGATTGGTCAGATGGCCCAGACTGTCGAGATTGGTCGACCGCTTAAAGTGCGTGTCAGAAACGAAACGCCCATTACCATATCTGAGTTTCAGCTTCAGCGCTTGATGCACAGTGATACGAACATTAACGATGACGTCGGTTTTATTCAATTAGAGTGCACATAAAGTCGATTTGCTTTCACAGCACAGAAATGATATCTTCTCGTCATGTCGACAGCACGAATCAAACTCTTCCAGGCCTCAGCTACAACTACAGTGTTTGAGGGTCGAAGTAGACGGCAGCCAACGAAGCCTGGCATTATGCAAATTTGTTACAAATAGGTAGTAACAGGAAGTGAGAGTGAAATTGCTGAGTTTCAGCAGTTCAGAATCAGTTCGTTATTTTGGCAGACAATTATTTTTTTGTGCACTTTGATTTTAAAAGCTTTTACATTCATAAACAGCAATATTTCTCACTATATGAACGGCAATATTTGGAAAAAGCATAATAGGGGCACTTTAAATGAAACCTTACGACAATATGCATCACTCTGGGGTTGAAACGCTGCCACATTTGAAATAATATACTTGCAGTACAGGTTCTTTGGTTGAATTATGTTCCAACTCTGTCCAAAAATGATATTTCAAAAAGACAAGATATGGGTTCTGCATCATATCTGAAGGAATTGCACATTAGCATAATTTACCCATAAGTGGTCGCACCAAAATGATTTAGCTCGAGGTGGAACATATAGATGCTGAGATAACAAGGTTAGGACTCTTTCTTGGTCGTTTTTTACTGAATACACCTGCCCCATTTCTGCTGTGTCAGTCGCCTCATTCATTTTCTGTGGCACGCTGCAATTTTTCAGCATAATCATGCACAGAAAATAAACATGAAACCGAAAGAATTACAAATATCAAAGTGTAATTCAATCAACTGTGGATGGCATGCGGTCAGGGTTCAGAATTGATGTACCCACATGCTAGTGAAGATTATGTATTTATAATCTATTAATCTTGGTCATTTTAATGGCTTTTATATCGAGAGGCATTATGGAAGCAGTAACATGTATTGGCATTCTGGATAAAGTAATTATAAAGTTCATTATAAAGTCATTATATTTATGCCTCGAGGCGGCAGACATCAAATCGCCCGCTCTGTAAATATTCTTCTTTAATGTCTCCCCACAGATGAAACCTCATATGAAGCAGGCATCAAAGTTCAGATCCACAGCCAGGATGAGCCGCCCTTCATAGATCAGCTGGGATTTGGTGTGGCCCCTGGTTTTCAAACTTTTGTGTCTTGTCAGCAGCAACTGGTACCTAACGCTAAACATATTGCATTTATCACACGTCCCTATATCAGCTGACCTGCTTATTAAGAGCTCCATCCACATCATCATCTCTGTAAACCTGGAGAAAACCAGTCAGGCTTTGCATACACTGCAAAAGTTTGGGGTCAGTAAGATTTATGTTTGAAATATTTATTCATTATTTTGAAAGAAAGATACTTTAATTGCCATTCTTTTGAAATTTCTATCAAAGAATCCTGAACATAGTGACAGCAGAGATAATGGTATGTTTTAAATCAACTGGCAAATGAATAAAGAAAAGCAACTGGCTAATGTTTTTTTTTTTTTTTTTTAAATCTAATATAAAAGGTGCATTTTAATTTATTATTTTATCAATTTTATTTAGCTACATATAAAGTATGCCATAGCTTCTGTTTTTCATTTTTAAAATAATTTATTTATTGTTGCATTTTATCACAAACTATTTAATTTTTTTTTTAAATATACTCAAAATTAGTCACAATGAGCAAATTTTCAAAAATGAATTAATCTATTGGTTTAAAGTAATGTATGATTTGTTGCAATCCGTCAAAAAATGACCTACACTTGTTTGAAGTCGATAGGCACAGTCAATTCCTAGCAATCATACCTTAAAATCCCTCTAAATTACTCCTAATTTGGCACACACCTCGTCAAAGCCAAATATCTATAGGAAAATGTCAAGTCAAGTCATCTTTATTTATATAGCGCTTTTTACAATGCAAATTGTAATAGCTTTACATTAATAAGAAAATGGTGTCATTGTGCAGCTTATTCTATATATTATTGATTCATTCCATTGCAAATATCAATAGTTATTAGTCTAGTTAATTTAGGTATAGCAGCACTGGAGAAAACAGTGACGTAATCGTCCGGCTCAGCTCAGTTCGCATACAACGGCGCCAATGCAGGCATATCAAAAACACTGCTGAATATCAAGCAAGTGTCCCCAACGTAAGCAAGCCAAAGGACACAGCGGCAAGGAACCAAAACTCCAACAAATGGAGAAAAAAACCTCGGGAGAAACCAGGCTTAGTCGGGGGGCCAGTTCTCCTCTGGCCAACAGTGAACACTTGTCCGATACTCAGGCAGAGTTACAGGTCATTAAACCGATTTGGAATCGCTACAGTCAAAATATTTAATCTAGTTCCATCTAGTTTAAGAACGGTTTGTTGGGATATGCGCCACTGGCCGATGAGTCGGTAAGGTCTTAACAAAGGATGAAGATGTATATATTCAGTTTTTTTTTTCAATATTTTGAAGTAGCATACTGTAATACTGTTTATATGTGTGCGCGAGTAAGATCGATTTCTGTTCGTTAGCATGAGTTGAAAATCACATTTCATTGCTTCAGACGCATGCCATCAAAACGTCGCTATGAATATTCACAAAGTTGGAGTGCTGCTCTTTAAAACAATACCAAACTTTGACTAATGAGGAAGCTGCTGCGGGGAAGAGTGCAGAGGAAAGCTACTCCTCTCAGAAAACATACTAAAAAGGATGCTTTTAGATGTTTAATTGCTATTTGGGTCAGCTTAATGAACTTATTTTTGTGAAAACCTCAAATATTTGACTTGTTTTAGCTGTAGCTCCTAATTATGTATTCCTACCATGATCCCGGCTCATTTTGCCAGCGCAGGTCAGATATGTGTGTTAATTAGTGTATTTAAAAAGTGATTTCAATATTCAGCTTTAAAATTAAGTTGATAATTGATTCATTTATATTTCATTTTCAAGTGTTACTCCTTGTATGCGTTGTGTGCGCTGAGGTCACATGACTCCTCATGAGTATCTAATTCAGTTCCTGTGGAGAACTAATTGGCAGGAGGTCAAGAAAAGCGCTCGTTTACAGCCTTCAGTGGATCAAAGGCAAAAGCAGCTCTCACGGCCAAGATCAATATGTCTTCATTCATCGACTCTTAGCAATAGATCAATTAGCTGAAATAATCAAGTGCTAAAGGGAACTGCACGCTCCTAATCTCGCTTTCAATTTACTGACCCACATTTTCTACTTCCTCTTCCTTTTGAACATCAAAGCACTCCGAATCCGTCATAAACGCATGTATTATGTGATGCTTTTTGCAGTCGACTTCAAAAAAGGGACTTAATTTAATGGGAGGATTATCTTCTCTACTGGTGCCATTAGATATGCAAAATGATATAAAATCCAATTATATTTTTATACGATTCTTATTAAAAGGCTCTTAAATTGAATCAGAAGTGCATAATATCATTTTAATGACTTGAGAAATGAGCAGTAATGTCGCTTTCGGTATGTGAGCCTTTGCTAAGCCCCACCTTAAAAATGTTTCCGACCAATCCTACCTTAGCAACTGTTGCCACCCACCATTAGACAAGCTTGTTTGTTCTTTTCAAATGGATCTGTGTGTTGGTAATCGCTTTCTAATGAGACTTTTCTCTTTTTAATTGATTCAGAAGCGCTCGACTCGATTCTGATTGACGGTCGCCGCTGTGCAATTTGTCGATTTAAAAATAAACGGTAGATAAAAAATGTCGCACTTCATTTCAGCCCACGAAAACGAATTAAAAACAACATCCATTCCTATCTCTGGTTTTCTCCAGGTTTCAACTAACTCTGATTTCCCGCATGTATTTCTGTGGAATATTGCGTTTGAAACCCACATGCTTTTCTACAGTGTGAAAAGTGTCTGATTGCACTGTGGGTTTTGTTATGTTCAGCCGATGTCCTCCGCCGTCAGTCCTTTGATTGCTGCGCAATTTGGCTCGGCTTAGAGTGTTTTGATTAGATATTGAGCAGCTTTATCCTGCCTGTAATGAATGAAACTTTATGTTCTAGCTCCAGTATCTTCCTCCGCCGTGGGGCGACTGCAGATCCGCCCCGATGGACTCCGAATACTTCTCCACCTACAGCATCACAGCCTGTCGCATCGACTGCGAGACCCGCTACCTGCTAGAAAACTGCAACTGCAGAATGGTGCACATGCCAGGTGAGGAGACAACAGACCAGAACTTTACTGCGTTAGCATTTAAACTGAAATCCACAGTAGAATGAAGCAAGAATACTCACCATGTCATGTTTATATTTTGAATGTATCACACAAAAAAGTAGCGTGCCCATATTAACAGGTTCAACTTTTTTTTTTCTTTGAAAGATTTTTATGCAATGTAAAAAAATATATATCATTAAAATAAAAATATTATTTATATAATTTTTTATTTTATAAATATTTTATTTTATTTATTTGTATCTATTTTTTATACCAACAGAATTTTATTCAACTGCACCTAGTTTTATTCATGTATTTTTTTTTTTTTTTTTTTTTTTAAATATTCCTGATGCTTTTATAATATTACTCCTCATGCTTTCTTATTTACACCTACAGAATTTTGTACAAAGTTTTATTTTATCATTTTATTTATTATTTTAAATGTAATGTCTTTCCTCATGCTTGCCTACTCACACCTACAGAATTTTATTCTCAATTGTACCTAATTTTTAATTTATTTAATTTTCTTATATATATATTTTTTAGGCGCATCTCTTCTCATGCTTTCTTATTCACACGTACAGATTTATTTATCTATTTTATTTTATAAATGTACACTTGTACACAACTATTGAATGTAATAAAATGTACACAATTTTTTTTATTATTATTATTGTCTTATTAAATATTATGTTGATATTTTATAAATGTACACTTGCTTATTTACACCTACAGAATCTTTTTCTCAATTGTACCTAGTATTTTATTTCATTTTTTATTTATTTTGTATATATTTTTTATTTAATTTTATATTTTTTATTTTATTTATTTATTTTATTTTATATATATTTTTTATTTAATTTTATATTTTTTATTTTATTTATTTATTTATTTTATTTTATTTTATTTTTATTTTATCAGTTAAAACAGTGTGGAGTGAGAAACTATTTTATCAAGTTTAGTCTCACCTGTAATATCTGTCACAGGCACCTCTACGGTCTGCACACCCGAGCAGTACAAAGACTGTGCTGATCCAGCTTTAGGTGAGAGGCCGTATGGCGTGATGCGTGACCATGTATTTCTATCACTACTTAATAATGTTTAAGACCATGTCAGACTTTTGCAGCATCAATATGATGATGTAATTAAAATATGCTTCACGATTTCTCGCTAATTTTCCTTTTAATAACCACCACAAAAATAATCGACAGATTTTCTTGTGGAGAAGGACAACGATTATTGCGTCTGCGACACGCCATGCAACATGACTCGATACGGCAAAGAGCTGTCCATGGTGAAAATACCCAGCAAGGCTTCTGCCAAATATCTCGCCAAGAAGTTCAACAAAACAGAACAGTACATTGCGTGAGTTTACGTTTAAATTTAAGTTAGTTCCACACCGAGTTTGATTTCATTTCTGTGTTGTTTTTTATGTCCTAGAAGTTGTTCAATGTGCGTCACTTTACAGGGACAACATCCTGGTCCTGGACATCTTTTTTGAGGCTCTGAACTACGAGAAAATCGAACAAAAGAAGGCGTATGAAGTTGCTGGATTACTTGGTAAGTGCGGCAAAAAATGAGTAAATACTGCTCCGATACGAAAAATAACTTATTACTTGTATTGCCAATCCATGTTGCCTTCTGCTTCAATATTTCATTCTATTTTTATGTTCTTCCAGGTGATATTGGTGGTCAGATGGGTCTGTTTATAGGAGCCAGTGTTTTGACAATATTGGAGATATTTGATTATTTGTATGAGGTCCGTTGGGTTCTTGCTTGTCTAATTTGTACTTTTCCCGTAATGTGCTCAAGATTACAAATAATTTTCGGTAAACAGTAATTTACTGACAGTATATTTAAAGAACGTGGCACCATTTTTCATTTTGCAGGTTTTTAAGGACAAAGTGCTGGGATATTTTCTACGCAAGAGACGGCCACATCGGAGCGCTAGTGACAATCTGGTAATTGTGCTTCCTGTGTTGCTCTGAATGTGAGCGTGTTGGTTTTGTTCATATTTTCAGTCGTTCTTTTTTTTTGGTTTGGATTTTACTCTTGAATGCTGCATGCATCTAGTTGCCTTTTGTCTTTGGCTCAAATTCTGGGAAATGATTGATGAAGATGGCCTTTCCACAAAAGACATTAGCTGTTCGAATATGAACAAATATCAAAACAAGAAATGGGCAAGTTTTAGAAATGTTAAGCATGTCTATCACCCTTCGCTTGTGACAAACCTTGTATCAGATTTAGATCTGACAGTGACAAATTAGCAGATGATCTGCTTTTCATTAAATCAATTAGTACTTCTGAGAGTTATGAGAATTTTATCATTTCATTTTTGCCTTTATTTTACAGTGTAGACAGAAAAGTAGGGATGAGACTTCGTTTGTATGATCTGTTAGTAAAGTCGTGTTCATTTTATTTATTGACTTATTTTTACTTAAAACATTTCTTTATTTAAGGAAGTTGCATTTTGGTTTCAGAGTTTCTTCTGGGACAGTTTCCACACTGAATTATAACATTTCTTTCCATGACAGGATAATATTTCATCCAATAAGTCGCTTTCTTTTTTCCACGTTTACAAAAAAAGGTTCACTCAAAAATGTCATCATTTACTCACCCTCATGTCTTTCAAATCCTGTATGACTTTTTCTGCAGGATGTTCATGTTCTTTTCCATAAACAAAAGAATATAATCATCTATCACTGCTGTTAATAAGGACAAAAATGCACCTGAAAGTGCTTCATACTTCCACAGTAGTGGCCAAAAGTCATGTCCAGCCTAAAAAAATGACTTCTTCACCCTTTATTCAAATATCTTTCAAAATTTTCAAAGCATATTGCACCGTTGTGTTTGATGTTTTAGCTCTGATAACGCACTGACACATCCCAAATTGTGCTGAGATCATTTTTGGCCAGGCTGTCATACAAAGAAATTATGAATACATGCAAAAAATGAGAGAACCAGTGAAATATTAATAGCTGATTATGCTGTAGTCGGTGCTAAAATAAAATAATAGTAGTTTTGTAGTTTTTTCCCCTCCGGACATCACTGCTGTCCAGTGACTTTAGAAGACGTTCGGACTCATTTTATAGTGCTTTTGTCATGTTTGAAACATGACAGCTGTTTAGATGTTGCGTAATAAGAGCTGTTGAAGAAGCTGAGTAAATGATGACCGAAAGAGCAAAATTTAGTATGACAGGACGATTAAATACCACTACATCAGCAACGTTCACCATTACTGTACCATATCATACCATAACAGACAACACAAGCCATCATTTCCCCCTTTGAGTCCTTCCCAGCATGCACCAGGACATCACTCATCAAACATTAAAGGTACACTGTGTAACTTTTAGACCTCTAGTGGTTATAAAACCGGCTTAAAGTGTTAGTTCACCCCAAAAATTGTGTCATTTATTCCTCCCCCTCATGTCGTTCTACACCCGTAAGACCTTCGTTCATCTTCAGAACACAAATGAAGATATTTTTGATGAAATCCGTTGGATCAGTGAGATAATGAATACTTTGAGATGGCCAGAAAGACACTAAAACATATTTAAAACAGTTCATGTGAGTGCAGTGGTTCAACCTTAATATTATAAAGCGACGAGAATACTTTTTGTGCGCCAAAAAAAACACACAAAATAGCAACTTTTCAATATTATCTACTGATGGGCGATTTCAAAACACTGCTTCATGAACCCAGGTTTACTGAAATCACGTGACTTTGTCACTCTGAACCATTGATTCGAAACAAAAGCTTCGTTATGTCATAAGTGGTTCGAAATTTTAATCGTTCGTGAATTTGGCAGTTTGATACACGATCCGAACCACTGATTTGAATCAAAAGATTCGTAAAGCTTTGAAGCAGTGTTTTGAAATCGGCCATCACTAGATATTGTTGAAAAGTCGTTATTTTGGGGGGTTCTTTTGGCACAAAAAATATTCTCGTCGCTTTATAATATTAAGGTTGAACCACTGCACTCACATGAACTGTTTTAAATATGTTTTAGTGTCTTTCTGGGCATCTGAAAGTGTTCATTATCTCACTGATCCAACGGATTTCATCAAAAATATCTTCATTTGTGTTCTGAGGATGAAGGAAGGTCTTACGGGTGTAGAACGACACGAGGGGGAGGAATAAATGACACAATTTTTGGGGTGAATAATGGGCTTTGATAAATCTGCCTGCATTTTGCAGAAGAACATTGTGTTGGTTGTGCTTGGGCTCTGCGGGAGTGTCCGGATGAATACGACTCTTCTCTTTACAGTGAACTCTGTTAGAGAGCTATATATGGCAATTAATCTGTTCATTAAAGGTGCGTTCACACTTGTAGTTCGGTTGGTTTGTCTGGACCAAAAAACAAAAACAAAACATATGGTCCTGGTCCGGTTAGCGTTCACACTGGCATTTTTAACAGCAAACCTAAAGTTACCGAACCAAAGGCATCGGGATACGGTCACGACCGGATTGGTCGGCTTTTCTGACGTATATTTCGCGACGGAGCTCGCTTACCGAACATTCAAAACAATGTGTGCTGGATTAAACGCCATCAATTTATGTGTGTACATATGCTTTATTTTTACCATCTGAGAACTCACGAAGAGCTCATGAAATGTTCAAAACAGAACCAGGATTTCTTCCGTTGTATGCAGAAACAAATATTGATGAGGCACTTTACCTCCTCGTTGCTCCACGTTTGCCTTCGACTCATTTTGGATACACCGATCTTCCCGCGTCGTCAAATCGGCTGACTTGTAGCTTCGCATCTTGTGACATCACGTCCTGTTTTTGGTTCGTTTACGTGTCTTTGGTCCGTGTTGCGTTCATATATCAATCGATCCGCACCAGAGTTCGTTTGGAAGCGGACCGAGACCCATCTTTTTAGCGGTCTCGGTGCGCACTAGGGTTCGGATGGCAGCGTTCACATATGTTCAAACGAACCGCACTAACTGAGCAATCGCACCAGGGTTCGTTTTAATCGAACCAAACATGACAAGTGTGAACGCACCCTAAAATGCATTACTCATCTCCACGTCGCTTTTACGACATTTCAAATCCCTCAGTTCTCTCCATCTTTGAATGTTGATTCTTGTTTTATTACGCGCTCTGCCTCGTTCTCAGCACACTCTCCTCTGTTCAGCGTTCGTTCGTTTAAAACGGGTGATTCCCTGGAGGTTGGAGATTCGTCCCGCTCCATGTCAAACTTTCTCGCTCTTTGTGGCAACTAACCTCTGCCACTCACACACCAAACATCAATGTAGCCGGAGCAACTTTTCTCCAGCGATCACAATTTCCCACAAATACCAGGTCTAAAATAGTGAATGTGGGTAAGACAGAAACACGTTATGGAAGACGGATTGATGACTCATTATTTACATTTTGTTCATTTTGAACAAGCAAAACTTACATGGTGTACCTTTTTAGGATGCGCTAACGAACTTGGAGACTTCGGAATGAATGTATTCAGTTTTGATATTCAACACTTTTACCTCAGTCATGATTTTTGTTCTGATTTAAATAGATTTAACCATCCAACATCAGTGAGATTCCATATAAAATGTATATTTTAGGGAAACAACATGTTTTTTAACCAGCTGAACCATTGCTTTTTCAGCACTGTATTATTTTGTCATGAATCTGGTGGAGGTCAATTCAGTTTCAAATCAAATGTGTAATATTTCAAATATTTCTATTTTATATAAATGTATTTAATTAGTAAATATATGAAGGTGATTAACGAGAAATATTGAATTTCAGTCTTGCATACTACTGTACAGTTGGAGCTGAATTGGCCTCAGCCTGGGTTTGGTCATCTTCATCTCTTTCCATCATGTTTATTCCAGGATTTCCCCGAGAATTCCACCAGCCCTGGTGTCACGCCTAACCATGTCCCCAGGTAGCGCCGCCATTAATAATATTGCCGAAGCATTTCATTGTGTCCTTCTTTAAAATCCTTGCATTATTCACGCCATTTAGAGTCTAATCCCTTCGTGACATTTAATGTCAGTAGTTCTAGACATGAACAAATGTCATTGTTTCGCATTCTAAGATCCCTTTTTCAAAACCCTGTAGCTTTCAAGATGGAGATGATGTTTTGCAGAAGTTCAGGTAAAACAACACCTGTAGCTTTCATTTGCTTTTATTTTGGTTTTTCTTCTTTCTGTTTTCCACCCAACAATTCATGTTTTGTTCTCTTTCACCAAAACGATGCCATTTTACATCAGATATATATATTTATGTGTCTTAGTTTCACTGCTATTTAAAAGTTTGGGGTCAGTAAGATTCAATACTTTTGAATTAATTTAATAATATTTGTATTAAATGAATCACGAGTGACATTTCTAGTGTTAATAATAATGTTAATGTTATGAACTTTTTTATTCATCAAAGAATCACAAAAATCCACAAAAATATTAAGCAGTGGAACTATTTTCAACAATAATAATAAATGTTTCTTGAGCAGCAAATCAGCATATTAGAATGATTTCTGAAGGGTCATGTGACACTGAGTTATGATGCTGAAAATTCAGCTTTGATCACAGGAATAAATTACATTTTAAAATATATTCAAATAGAAAACAGTTATTTTAAATTCTAATAATATTTCACAATATTACCGTTTTTTTTTTTACTGTATTTTTGATCAAATAAATGCAGCTTTAGTGAGCAGAAGAAAACGTATGAAGACATTTTACTGACCTCAAACTTTTGAATGGTGGTGTGTAAATACGGTCTGCAAAAAATTATTAGCAAAAATGTTTGAAACGTGGAAAACATCCACATCATCATGTTTCAGATGGGGGGGGGGGGGTGCACATATTATTTTTTTAGTTTGTCATTATTTACTCGTCCTCATGCCGCTCCATGTATTTTTTCTGTGGACCAATAAGGAGATTTTTTTTTTTCATAGTTTCTATATAAAATCAGTGTTTTATATTTCTGATTCTCTATTTATAATGACGACACCAGGGCGACATTATAATGTCAACAATATGCTTTATGCTGTACTGAAAGGTTTGTCTAAGTGAAAGGTCAAGATTTAGAAAATCAATGTGTATTTGGTGGAAGTTTGTGCTGTTTTGGAAGACTTTATGATCTTTGATAATCAGAACGATGATGAAACAAGGTGGAAATATGATGGAAAAGCACGTCTTATAAGAGAAAGTTCCCATTTATATCGCTCTTGCTTTGAATGCGGCTCATCGCATGAATTTTTAACACAGCCATGTGAAATAAACTTGTGTGTAGTCAAAATGTATTAGACTGTGATCCAAGAACTAATTTGAATGTTATAGTCATAAACAAAGCAAAGAAATGTTAAGATGATATAGGAAACAAGCGCTCCAGAGCTGCAGCTTTATTGGTTTATTTCAGACAGGGCAATTATTTTTTACCCAAAGACACCTTTCAAGTCTGCCTACAAGCCTCGGCTCATGAAATAGGAAAAATAAGCCTACTTGCCCGGGGAATTAGCACTACTGTGTTTCTTTGTGAAACTGCCGTTTTTATCTTTTCCCAAACGTTTACAGGTTCAGGTGACGCTGTATTGATTCCGATAATGTCAATCCATCCATCAGTTCATGTACCTGGATAAACATCACAATACACGCTGTTTGAAACTTTATTAATCAGATAAACTCAAATAAAGCACATTTTTATATAGATTATAATTAATTGAATGCTTTAACACCTATACAAGAACATTGTTCAGTTTTTTTCTTGCTTTTACATTATGTGGTCTATTTAAAAATAGTTTTATTTATAATGAAATTTATTATAAAATAAATAATAAACATTTATAAAGTTCATTTTTATACAGGTCACAATAGAAAGCTTGAACAAAAATAAAAGCTGCACATTTTTATTGTAAATTTAATTCCTTTTCATTATTTATAGTCTATTCTATTCTATTCTTGTTTGCACAATTATTATGTGCTCATCAGCAGCATGAAATTCTATTTTATTTTATTTGCTATTCTATTTTGTGCAAACTGAAGAACCGATTCAAAGATCGACGGCATTACAGCAGCAATTTTATTCTGTTTTATTCTATTCTAGCTTGTTCAAACTCAATGACAAGCATGACGGCTGCAATTGCTACCATGAAAATATAGAAATGTGGGAATTACAAAAATTGTAATTTACAACCGTCTACTTTTATTCGGTAACGCTTTATTTTACAGTGCCGTAGTTACACGTTACTACATGTACCTACTATAGTAATAACAGTAAATAATGCATAATTACAAGTAACTAACCCTAACCGTAACTCTACAGTATGTAGTTAATTAACAGTACTCAGTACTTCTTTGAGTAATTACAATGTAACTACGGCAATTTATTGTAACTTAATAGTTAAGTTTATGCAAACAATTTAACATCATATTTAAAATTTAAAATGGAGAAGGTAAATCCGGAGATTTATCCAAATTTGAGCCTGAAAGGCTAAAATGGCTTCTTCCATTGTTTCATTGTGATGAGACCCGTGTCCAATAACATCACTAGATGCATCTCTTTGTGGTGTCATCACTGGTCTACATCCAACGAGTACGACCGCAACGAATTATTTCCATGCAGAGCTCCAGAATCCAGACTAAGAAAACCTCTTCCTTCCCCACTCCCCTTCATCCATACCTTTTATCCATGAATTCTCCCTCCTTTCTTTTATCAAATTTGACACGTATGCTTCTGTTTGCTCTTGTCTATTTCACTCCCATATTTGTTTATTTCCATTGTTATAAATGTGTCTCGGTGTCACTGACGTGAATTCATCTCTAACGCCTCATCTCGTATCCTTCCCACCCCCCACCCCCCGAAATGTTCCGTTTCCTCTCTTGCAGAGCACATGCGACACACTCCGGAGTCACTCGGACAGTCTCGGATTCGCGCCGAACGTGCTACCTAGTCACCCGGCTATAGGCAACTTCGAGGAATTCGCTTGTTGATGACGCAGGCGACGGGACGGTTTAGGATATGACGGAAAACTGTGAAATATATCGGATAGACTCCTAAAGAAGTGTAAGTCCACGAAAATGTACATGTTAAATAGTTTAAAAAACAAAGATAAAAAAACAATCTGACACCTGAATAGAATCGATTTATCATCATCAAAGTACAACTAGGCAACACTTCCAGAACAAAACTCAGGTTTTATGAACATCACAGCCACTGTTTGTTTGACATCGTGGAAAATCCTGGTAGATTTCATGACGTTTCTTTTCGAACGATTTCAAACGTACAAATACTGTGAGGGTATTTCATCTGAGAGAGTATTTTTTTTTTTCCTCTGTGCTTTTCTTGAATCCTGTTTGAACACTGTGGGCCTAATTTGATCAAGCCGCCTTAAACAAATCTGAAAAAGAAAGCATTTTAATGTTGCACAAAAATTGTTATAGATACAGTCAGTTTGGCCAAAGTTGAATCTATTTTGGCACTTTTTTGTACAATAATCATGCAAGCTTTAACTGCGGATTGACTGAATTCAGCCCTGTGATAGTACTCGAAAATGTGTAATCATTCAGAATGTATGTCTCTGTTCATATTTTGTGTATATAAGTGCAATAATATGCATAATGTGTTAATGAAAACCGTATATTACCTTCAAGTCTTAATTATTAGCTGTCAGGTAAACAGAAGGATCGAGATGCTTTACCAGCAGTTTGCTCTTCACGCTGTTTTATCACGACACGCTAATGCTACTCTATTTATTTCGACTTCCATCTACTAGGCAGTGACGAGATGGGATGTTGCTGAATAATATTTAGATTTATGAATGATGCATCGTATGAAATCTTCATATCCAATCCCAAATTTCAGACGACCCGTGAAGCCATTCACTAGTTTGTTTTCATTATTTTAAGTGGCAAAGACTGTACGCGACGTGAAAAAGACTTACACGCTCATGTTAATGATAACGAGCATTAAAAATCCCCGCTTATAGATCATGGTTCCTCATCCACTTGGAAATATTCAGTTATTTTAGATGATACGGTTTGATTCTTTTATGTTTTGGGGGTCTACCTAGAAGTTACAGGTGTCTTCCTTTTTCTACCATATATATATATATATATATCTACACATGTTCAAAAATACTCCAGAAAGAGATTTGGACACTTAAGCAACACTTAAAAATGTCTCGATGTCATTGCATTAGATACAAAGGTTCCACTTAAGACATTCTACTAACTATAAGTAACTTTGTAACTACAACTCAGAGTATTAGTAGACTGTGAGGTTAGGCTTGTAGAATGATCTTACATGTACGTTAGTTAATTATAAACATAAGTTACTCAGACGTCACGCCCACGGACCGTTAATGGAACGTTGCTGCGATACGTCAACGCGTCCGCCATATTGCTGAGGGCAAGACTGCACAGTAAACAAATTTTTTTGGATAAAAACGAAAATAACGTTTACATTTATCAACCGATTTCAGTGGTTTATGATGTACAAAAAGTTCCATCTCTGGTTATTTAAAACCTCGATAGTAGACTTTAAAAAAAAAATATTTATTTTAATAGTCGAAGCTCAGATCGTCCTGTATTTGGCTGCTTTATTCTTGGATAAGAATTGTGAAGACGCCCATAATGAGATCATTTAAATTTTCACATTCTTATTGTGGGAAAGGTATTTTGTCTTTTAACCCATTTTAGCTTTTCTTGTGTTTAGAATTGACCTCCATTGTGAAAATGAAGCAAATCGTCAAACACAAATCACAACACGCTGGAAAAAACTTCCCTTCTTACAGCCACTTCCCACCTCAACTCTTTGTGTCTGGGAAACCTTCAAAGTGTGAGAAAAGTTAGCGAGCCAACTAACTAACGTTACAGTAATTCAAAACGTCAGTCACCTGACCGAAACGAGTGCTTGTCTCAAAAGGTTGGTTTTTGACTCCGTTGGCCAACTATTATCAACATAATTATATAATGACCGAATTCAACCAAACACAAATGTTCAGCCTGTGAAAGGTTATTCCCCGAGACCTGTATTCAATTGTACAGCACACGAAACGGGTATTTTTCTCAATTCCAGTAATGGGAACGTTGCCCTGCACAATATGGCGGCGCCGTTGACGTACGATCCAGAGGCCAATGCGGCGTCTATGCTTTATGTATTTATTATGTCTATGGATGCAACCCTTCAGGAGTCTCGAAGTCGTCATCTGATTGGTAGAATTCTACAGGTGTGTTGCGTTCTTTAACGGTCCGCCTGAAAACACAGACGCCACATGGAAGAAGAAGTCGTGTTTACAACTGAGACAATGAGAGATTATGAGCACCAAAAGTATGTAAAGTTCTGAGAAATGCATCCAAGAGTTTTTGCAGGGACTTCGACGTCACATTTTCACGCCGCTAAACATGACGCGGAACAAAATGAACTGTGATTGGTTGCTTTACATGTCAGTCAGATGTCCTCTGGGCCGTCTTTGGCCAATGAAAGCTGCTATGGAGGCTACGCGAGACCACTTATAGAGCATCAAAATAAAGTGTTCGCAGATATTCAAATCTCTAATGACTGCTAGCTGACATGGAGTTGCAACGTTACTTATAGTTAGTAGGATCTCTAAAGTGGACTATCGAAATAACATGTTACCGATTTAAAATATCAAACCAAATGGCATAAGCACAAGCACACTAATGCAAAATAATGACAAAAGGCATTTCAAATCTCCTGTTTGTAGTTAACGTGAATGACCTGTTGTTTAAAAAAACGGCTCGGAAGAGTAATGTAATGTGATGACATTTTAGTGACCATTTTACGTGTAATTGAAGTGTCCACATTCATTTTGGGGGTGCTTCAGCTTCACTACAGCGCATTGCAATATGGTAAAACGCAAGATATCATCTTCCGTCATGTTTTCTGCACTCAGCAACAATGTATTATTGTATTGTTTTATATAAACTACAATGGGATTTCTAGTACAGGTATCACAATTTTAAAATGGAGTTGTGACGTAAATGATCCAGTATAATAAACAATATATTTAATCATCTCTTAACGTGTTGTCCGTCTGTTGATTCTGTACGTAATTCAGTGCTACTTTTGTCTGTTTATGTGTTGATGTTTTAGCCTGACAGTGACTAAAACTGATAAAAATCATTTTTGGTTATCGAAATAAAGCTATAAATAAATAGAATAGAAATATTAGATGAAGAAATTTGTTACTTTATTGCCAGGGAAATCATTTTTTTTTAAGTAAAAGCTACACAAAGCTAAAAAACAAACAAACAAACTAACATTAAGCATATAACAAAAATAATAGCTAATTAAAACTGAAAATATAAAAATGAAATCTAATTAAAAATATTAAGAAAAAATAATATATAAATTAGATGACAAACGTGTTTAATTCCAAATAAAAGCAAAATTCAAACTAAAAAAAAATGACAGACTAACCTTAAGCAAATACTCAATTAAATTAGAATTTAAATGAAAACTGAAAATATACAAACAAAAGCTAATTTGAGATATTAAGAAATATCTCTTTTTTCATATTCAAATATTAGATGAAAATATTTAAACCTATTTTAGTTTATAGCCAAGGCAATATTTCAACTTTAATTTAAAAGTTACAAAATACTTAAGTTTCAAATGTGTGTAAATAACAGACTGAAATAAAACAGGATAAATACAAAAAAAAAAGGCTAAAATGGCAAACTAACCCTATACTCAAATTAAAAATAGAAGCTAATTCAAAATATTAATAAATACTATAATCACATAAATATTAGATGAATGTTCCTTTCCAAATAAAAGCTAACATATAAAAAAAAAAAAACTAAATAAAATTAGACTGAAAATGAAAACGTGTTTTTATTTACTCACTTCATTCAAAATGAAATACTATAATTCTATAAAAATAGCACCGATGCCTGAAAAGATAAACCACGACAGCAAATACGGGTTTTGGTATGGTTTATTTTTTGATAGTGTTATTTCGATCAGACAAAAGTCAAAATCCAACAAAAAGAGACATATCGAAACAAATTAAATATACAAATATATATATATATATATATATATATAGCACCTGGCACAGTCCGACTCCAGACTGTTTAAACAGAACTTTAAGATAGCAGAGCTGTAAAACAGTCTTGTGTGGAAAACCCCCCAGAATCCCGTAACACTGCAAACTGCGCGTCTGCGATAGCTTGTCGTGACGACAGCAACAACATCATCATCCTGATCGTGTTCGTTCGATAACGTCACACGCACACAAATAAATACTGTACATATGCGGTCTTCAGGTACACTGGGAGGTATTTCAGTGGGTATGATATTGATGCCTTATTAATTACCTTATTCGAGCTACTCTCTAACATCCATTTACTGCAGTTTTCAAGTAGGTGATTTCTGAAAGCTTCTAACACGCTCCGGCCACAGGAAGGACTGTGCGTCATTCGGGCCAGAGCTTCATATAGCACGTGTAAACTGTCAAAAAGCCCTCAGGCTCTCGTGATAGTGATATATTACAGAGGCGACCCTTCCTGCGCTTTCAGAGCACATTAATTAAAAACTATTTGTTCTACGGCGGATTCTAGTTTAAAAACTGATCGAACTGGTGCCGCCGGCACCACACAAACCACACTTACCCTTCAGTTTTGGGTCTACACTGACTCGGACACGAGACATTAACTGCTTAAACTGACGAATTCTGGGATACGGCTCGAAAGATCATCTGTCAGATGTGTAATATTTAATTCAACACGCTGGAAGAGACCGTTAACGGTCGGGCACATAGTACAAATCCAAAAACATGACACTATTAACAGCTTTAAAGCGAGTTTTACCTTGAATAGTCACTATTTTAAGTGGTTAAAAAATTTCATACGCCGTTTACAAGTAGCCTAGAAGTCATATTGAAATGGGTGTGAACTGAGACTAATGTCTGGCTTTTGAACAAAATTCCTTTCAATTTATTAGTTTTTCAAACATATCTTCATTCTTATAGCATTAGCATCACTTAAATAAGCAGAAATCCTTTAATGCAGTCATGTGATCATACTGGGATTTGATGTGACTGCAAAAATAAGACTTGAACTTTGTTCCCCTGCAAATCAAACCCTTTTAGGTAAAGTGTGATGAATTGTATTGCTAACATTTTAAAATTAAATAATTTAGGCTAAGAGGTTATTAGGCAAAAATTACCCTATATATTATATTTTCTGTAAGGGAAAAAAAAAAAAATGATAATTTTATGTTAAATAATAGATTTTTTTACGAGGCAACTGGCATCATTTTACATTCAGTAATGTTTTCTCTGTCCGTCGGTGTTGTAACGCAAAAACGAAACTGGCAATACTACGATAAAAGGATGTTTTCATCCCAAGGCAGCGCTTCAAAAGTTAACGCTGCCGGCGCAGACGAAGTAACTTGCTCTAACAAAAGAAAATGACATGGAAATAAATACTGTAAAACAAGTGTCATCCTGTCGTGTCGTGAACAAAACAAAAAACATACACTCCAACACACACACACACACAGCAGTCTTAAATTTAAATGTAATTAAAGTGAGGGAAAGTGGCAGACATACTCTTGCAGTCCATTACGTCAGTTCCTCTGAACTGGAAGACGGTGCGTCCAGAGAAGCGAGCGTCTCCGGCGGGCTCCTGGAACGGCATGCTTGATCAAAAGGTTTCAAAGCAAGGCCACAACTCCCAGAAATCAACACAAAACCTGCAAAAAAACAGAGAAAGATGTTAAACCATGGAATACAAGTCATTTAACACACTGACTAGTTTTTTATATTTTAAGTGATTCCCTCCTGAATTGAATGTGTCATTGATGTGGTGTGAAACACACCATACAGGTTGAAGGCACTTCAGCTGCTCCCTCTGCTGGTTTGATCCGGCACAGGGTTGCTGTTTATCTCCTCCTCGTCTCCCTGCTGCTCCTCCTCCTCTTCCTCTTCAGCCCAGCCACCCAAGCGGCCAGAAACGGGCGACACCAAGTTGACTGACTGTAAGGACTGTGTCTGAGGACCTTGAGCTGAAAGAGAAGCGGCTTCAGATCCTTTTACAGAGTAATAACATGAGCAGGTATCCAAAATGATCAACCCAAAAATTCAACATGTGATATCAGATGGATCTGTTGACAGCGTATTCTGGCCAAGAAACACTCACGTATTGACTGAATAAAATGTTAAGTGACCAAAATACATTTATTAGTCCAATTCCCAAGTAAAACAGCACTTTAAATTTGTCATATATAAATAAACATTTCAAGTTGTGAATTATTTTATATTTATAAAAATGTATTATTCATTCATAATCAATTAAATTCATGAAAAATATTTTTTGAAAGTTCACGATATTAGATTACTAAATGCTATAAAAAGTATTTGTTGTGAGTTTGATTCCTAATGCTTACAAATGTAATATTATTACAAAGTGTATAATATTGCTAATTAATGTTTATTAATTACCCCACTCCCTGGTAAAACGGTAGCATTTTACAATAAGGTTAAATTTGTCAACGTTAGTTAATGTATTTGCTGTCATGAACTTGCAAAAGAAAAAAACTTTTGCAGCAGTTGTTAATTTCTAATATTAACATATTAAGTTGTTTGATTGGCAATTTATAGTAAATAAATAGTAAAACTGATGATGAATTAATGAAAAAGTACATTTATTTATAAATTAATATTTAATATGCAAGTATAAAGATGCTGTAAAAGAGTTTTAGTTTGATACCAAATGCTAAGACTCATAAAGCGTTTAGTCAAACACGATTTGGCAAGTATACGATTATTTAATGCTCAGCTTGTCAGAGCTGTACGGCTTTGTAGTAAACACTTGTCCATGTGAAAGCCAGAGGGCGTTCTTGCGCAGAAACTCAAAATAAGCCCTGCAGCAGAAGAAGATGACACTCATATCTCTGTAGCTGAGTAAACAGAACATTGAAACGCTTTGATTGATTAAACATGATTAATAAACACACGACTGCCTTATTCTGAATAAGAAACCACATCATCTCACAGAAGAATGCATAACTGTGGTTATGAAGTGAGTTTGGAGTAAAAACATCTTATTAAATGTTGTTGGACAAGACGTTAATAAACGCTTCTCGTGTCTGGAAAGACGTTTGACACGTTGCTTTTTCAAATGTACGTCATTAGCGACTCAAACTCGCAGTGCTTTCAGATGGATTAGCATTCGGAGCCGTACTTCATTGACGAGCTGCGCATAAAAAAATAATCGCAGCCTTTGCGATTTCACAATCGCACTAAGAATCGTGTTCAAGTTCAATGTTATTTTTCGTATCTAATATGCTAATTAATTTTTTTTAACATTTTTCAAAAATATCTCAAAATAATTTTGCATTGTGACTTCGCCTTCCGTAGGGACAAATTAAATATTTATTTTTTCATCAAATCAGTCTTATCGTTAATAAATGCACTAGTGTGATGGGACGATGCACCAATGGACGTGCCGCCAAACAGCAATATTTCAATTCCAATTGGTATATTTGATTTTTTTTTTTTTTTTTTATGCTGTTTTTGAGTGTACTCAACAAATTACTCAAAATGGCCATCACTATCTGATGCATTTTGATAAATCCATTTTTGTGTGTGATATCCATCAGACCGTTAGGATGACTCTATGGTTCACTCACCACTGTTGGTGCTCAAGTCCCTCATTGGGACAGGGGCCTGAGACAGTCCAGATGCATGCTGGGTCTTCTGCTGATGCACCTGAGGGAATGACCAACAAACCATACTGGATTATGAAGGATTGTTTTTAATATTTGAGTATATTGGGGTCACTGCGAGTACCGTGCGCTCACCTCATGCATGTAAATAGCGTGCAGGCTCATCTCGGCAGATGCAAACTCTGACGCCAGGGCCGAATGAGACTGGCTGAGCACCTTGGAGTCACTTGCGGACATGCTAAAGAAAAGGTAACATTGATTACGTCAGTCTTAACCTTATCTGAATCTAACAGTGTGGGTGATTTACACATACATTGCTAAAGGTTTTATGACCGTTACCTGTCGCCCACAGTGTGGTCGCTGCAGTACATGAGGCCGTCGTGCTGCTGTCGGGATTGTAGAAGAGTGTGTGAGCGAGAACGTCCAGCATGGGGCTGCTGAGACGCCGAGAGGGACGCCAGGACACTGGCCGCAGCCGAAGCCGCGCTGCTCGGAGAGATGAAGCGCCGATTCCTTCCAGGCAGTCCGGAGGCGGTCAGTACGGGGTGAGCCAACACGCTGGCTAACAGGTTATCAGGCTGAAGCCGAAAAATAATGCAAAACATATGCATCTCATTGAGGGAAGTGAAAAATGAGCTGGCAATGTGATAAGGCAGATGTAACCCTGCAGACGCAGATGGCTGAAGGATTATGATCTGTGAAATAACCAATCTGGCAGCAAGCGCTGAAACAATGCAGAGGCATAAAATTAAATGTCAATATTTCTTGTCTTTCCTGGCAGGTTTTTTAATATCCTGAATGCCACAGGAAATGTTTTTTTTTCCCTTTCATTTTCCCTTCGTAATGGAGTGTTTCTATGTGAGTCCCACTCAATAAATGAGATCTGTACTCTGTAGGTTTAACCACTGAACCACCACAACTAGACAGTAAAATACAATGCTTACCTACCTCACATTGTTGTACTGATATTCCTAACCCAAAAATCATTATTTATGAGGTTATGAGAAGGTAAACACACCTTTTTTTTTTTTTTTAAATACATCTATTTTTTCTGACAAAGAATTATTTAATAATATAATCATAATAATATTATGATATTTACACTTCTGTTCAAACGCTCGGGGTCAGTAAGTTCTTTTAAATTGCAACATTTCATTATATTACTACTGTTACTTACTGTATTTAAATAACTGTAGCCTTGGCGAACATAAGAGACTTCAAAAACAAGAATCTTTTGAATGGTAATATATATCTATGATTTTATTTTAAATATTACATTAAGTATCCCTAATATGATTTTGAATGATTTATCAATGCACACTATTTTATTTCACTTACTTTTATATATATATATATATATATATATATATATATATATATATATATATATATATATATATATATGTATGTATGTGTGTATATATATATATATTTATATATAAAATAAATAAATAAATATATATTTTTATATATTTATATATATATACATACATACATATATATATAAATAAAAGTAAGTGAAATAAAATAGTGTGTATTGATAA
Source organism: Opsariichthys bidens (assembly GCA_037194245.1). Lineage (NCBI taxonomy): Eukaryota > Metazoa > Chordata > Actinopteri > Cypriniformes > Xenocyprididae > Opsariichthys > Opsariichthys bidens. The sequence continues at coordinate 12,245,376 of CM074301.1, read as the reverse complement.
ATCATTCAAAATCATAAAATAAATAAATACATTTTATATATATATATATATATATATATATATAAATAAATGATTAATATGCAGGGAATTGCGTGTATTGTACATAATTTGACTAATTCCTGCAGATTTGCACACAGGCACCTCTCAGCACTAAAGTTATGTTTCACTACTTATTGCGCTTAAACAGTCAAATACCCACAAAATAATGTCCAAATGCGGGACTTGAGTATTCACATAAACACAGTCAGTTATGTTTGAATTGAGCGTAAACAGTTGAGAAAGAAAACGCTTGTGTAACAGTATATTGGATCCGTGCATCAGGTCTTAAAGTGACAGAAGCCTAATAAACCTGCTGCCTAATTATGAGATATTAAACATATCTATATGGCAGTTTTCCCCTCCATGGTATCGATTTCAAAATTGTGGCAAGTGAAAATGCTGAGTGGTTGGTGAGCAAAAAAGTTAATGTCAAGCCGTGTGTATGTCATTAATAAGACCTAATCAAATCCTGATCCATACAGTTCTGCCCTACATTATAACTAACTGTGTTGTGAATGCTGTTAAAAAAGCAGCACTGATTGGAACATAATAGGGATCCTAATAATAAAGTGGCAAACGTAATAAAGTACGACTCACCCCCGTGGCAGATTCATTGGACAGCAGCGAGGTACAAAGAGGAGCCTCGGACAGCAGCAGCTGAGGCGACGGTCCCGTCTGAGCGTCCTGATGCACCTTCTCCTTCAGGTGGCTGATAAACACAGAGCTCTCCTGCGGGGGCTGCCAGCGTGGGTTTTTGATGGTGAAATGCATCAAAGACAGCTCCGTCTTACCGTTCTCAGCCTGCTGGTACACAGAAGCCTCCGTTTGACCTTCAGACATCCACTGAGCGAGAGGGGGAAAAAAAAACAAACATCATTGAGTCTTTGGGGTTCACGTAACGACACGAGGGCACCGAATTATTGTATAAAACATGTATGTGTTCTTTGATGCGCATATACCTGTGGGTTGCCATGGCGCCTGATGTCCATCTGGGCGAATGAGCAAATGTCTCCCACCCCTGCCACATCTACAGTGAAGTTACGGAAGAAGTCGATGATTTCTAAAGACTTGCTCCGCAGGGGGAAGATGAGGATGAAGGGGGTAATTATGGGACTCAGAAGCTCCTCCAAAATAAAGACCTGCAGGACAGGTGCACGAAAATGAGAGAAACTCAGTGAGTGGAACTCCTAAAATCAGCTGCACGGCTAAGAATTAGTCCTAGAGAACAGATGCACCGAAGATTAAAACCTAAAGAACAGGTGTGCAAAATCAGACACGCTCCTAGACAACAGGTGCAGAACGGTAAGGTGTAATTTCATACTTGAAATAACACAGAAAACTCAACTGTTCAACTTCCTGTGGTAAACAATCAGCCAAACTCATTTTCAGCTGTCAGACTTTGTGTTTTGTATCTCTCTGTATTATAACAGTAAGATACAGACTAGTCAAGGCTATAGCTATTATTTTAATTATTTTGCTTTAAACACAACAAATATTTAAATATTTTATATATAATTTCAGCAACCATGTTATTTAAATAACTGATTATTAATCATTTGGTCATGTTTGTTTTTCTGTCTTTTAATAAGTGCTAATTAGGTTTTTTAACGGAAATATTTACACATACTTGCTTACGTATACCATATGCAAACAAGTATGCTTGATTTCAAAATCAAATTACTAGCTAGTGGCTGAACTAAAGCCTAAATATTATATGGAAAATATTTCATTTGCATCAAGTTAGCATACTTTCATCATGAAGACGTCTGCAAGATGTATTTTTTAGATCTTTAATATTTTTTTTACATCTGCACACCTAAGGCGTTTCCTGTCAGATGTTAAATAGATATTGAGAAAATGCCTTTAAGATGTTTATGATTTAGAATATATGTAAAACTGCTTTTTCCAAGACGTTTATCAGATGTTCGAGATGTTTTCCTGATTAAGCTCTCTTTATAAGACATCTTAGAGACGTACCTGGCCTATCTGGGTCCTCTTTATATTCATTATTAGATGAACATTTAAATTGTAAATGTTTTCCTTTTATTGGTATAACACTTTCATGATATAATATCATTCCAAAGCAACTGCAGGAAAATATTGCCATACATCTAGCTAAAAGTGACAATGGTTTTTTGTTTGTTTATTCTCATTGTTAGTTTTTTCTCAGAAAACTAATTGCATGTGCGGGTGCTATAGGCTTTCAAAATAAAATGTCATTTTTAAACTTTGAAAACCCCTGTATTCATTTATTAATTTAATCACTAATTTATTTACGGTGTGTTTTTATGTATGTACGCTACTGTTAAAAAATTTGAGGTCAGTAAGATTTTTAATTCGTTTTTTAAAGAAGTCTCTTATGCTTTTATTTGACTAAAAATACAGTAAGAACAGAAATATTGTGATATTACAATTTAAAATAGCTTCATATTTTAATATATAGTAAACAATTTGTTTTAAATGAAGTCTTCAGTCTTCACGTGATCCTTCAGAAATCGTTCTAATATGCCGATTTGCTGCTCAAGAAACATTTATTATTACCAATGTTACACAGTTGTGCTGCTTCATATTTTTGTGGAAACTGTGAAACATTTTTTTCAGAATTCAAGTTCAACAGAACAGCATTTCTTTGAAACAGAAGTCATTTGTAACATAACTGTCACTTGTGATCATTTTAATATGTAGCTGCTGAATCAAAGTATTAATTTCTTTAAAAAACAAAAAAATCTTCCCAACCCCAAATTTTTTAACGGCAGTGTATATTAATAAATGAATGAACAAAATAAGACAATGTCTAACAATAATGACGTGACTATGTCATGCAGCTCTCACCGCTTTATATTGGAAAAGCTGTGCCATCTCATCGCGGGTCTCGCTCTTGTTGGCATTGCCCTTCCAGTGGTCAGGCATATAGTGAATGTGGGCCAGGACACACTGCAGCAGCTGTTCAGGACACCACACCATATGTTCATCTGGAATAAAGGACCTGTAAGAGATTCAGATGGCATTACTGAAGTCCAGGTCAGACTAACAGGTGCTGAGAGCATGCCGTTTAACGTACAGGTCAGAATTACAACGCTTAGGTGAAACAAGGTCAGCTGAACACATGTTCTTTGACCTGATGCCAGCTGGGGAGAGCTGCGGAGAGTAATTGTCTTTTACTTCACGTAGTCCGGAAGAAGCCATTTGACTAACGTCAACATTTTGTTCTGTTCAATGTCATGTTTAGGGGCATCTAAATGTGGCTACAATAACAGACCAGTGTGCTTGGACAGACTATCGTACTTTCATGTTTACCTGCATACGCTGCAGAAATTCCTTCTCGGTAAAGTACTTCACATTCATCGTCTATTAACCATGTAAGAGGAATCGCAACTAATCAATTAAAATCACTCGGGAATCTAAAAGGTCGGCCAAGCTCAGAAAATAGTACTTTGAGTTCTATTAAGTTATAGTTTTTTTAACTAAATGCCTCAAACATTTAAAAACACACAAGCTATTATCTTCAGAAATGTATGCCGTTCTCACAAAAATAAATGAAAGCTGAATAGAAATATTTTTTTTAAAAATGATAAAAGCACATTATATAATTCCTTAGTTCAAATAACTACTAGTTCTGTATGGGATTCCACAGGGCTCAATTTTGGGTCCCGTTTTATTTTCCTTATACATGCTTCCTCTGTATACCATTTTTAGGAATTATAATGTCTCATGCTACTGTTGCGCAGATGATACTCATTCCCTTGCATACAAAAGATGCTTCAAGTCTACAGTGTTTATTTGATTGTCTGAGAGATGTTAAACACTGGATGTCAGCCAACTTTCTTCAGATAAACGGAGCAAAGATGGAAGTCTTAATTTTCGCACCCTCTGCCTCTACAGAGATGGTTGCCAGTAATCTAGGACCTCTATCTGGTAACCTTCATACACATGCTTGAAAGTTAGGTGATACTTTTGATTCTGCTTTGACTTTTGATAAACAGATCAATGCTGTGGTCAGAAGTTGTTTCTATCTGAAGTAAACAGCTAAGTTATTCTTATAATATATGCGTTCATTCCATCCAGATGGTATTATTGTAATGTATTGTACTTGGGTGCTTCACAGGAACAAAGAAGACGGAACATATTTCACCAGTGCTGGTCTCTCGGTATTCAGTTTAAAGCATTACTGTTTGTTTACAAGGGTCTGCACGGTTTGACTCCTCCATATATTTCTGATCTTCTGTCATTTCATCATAATACATCCAGAGACGTCAGTTTAAAGTTGACTGTTCCAAGGACGCATCTCAAACCGAAAGGAGATTGCGTCACAGCACTGGAATAATTTGCCTATTCATATAAAATCTGCACCACCATATAATGATTTTAAATCTCTTCTCAAAACTCATCTATCTATTATTGCATAAGATTATAAGCAGGTGCAGTGGTAAAATAGTGTTTCGTGTCCTTATTTTAATTATGCTATTTGTTTAAACTCTGGCCAACAGCTGTTGTTTTTAAATGTGCTTCTTACATAAATATGACAAAAGTCAAAATGAAAACTGAACATATAAAAAGTGAATTGAAAATATTAAAGGCTACAGTAGTATATAATAATACTAAGATAACACATCAATTTTTTTTCCAATGAGCAGTGCAAAGCTACCTTAGCTTTTGGCACCTTAAAAGTCAACATACATGTTGTAGCCCACCTACCAGTCTTGTTAGCATGTCTATAAGTGCCTGCTAAATAAATATAAAAGTCTCGCCGTACCTGGTGATGGTGATGACCACGCCAAGCACGGTGATGGCCGTCAGGATGTGCTGCACGGTCAGCACGTCTTCGTCGTACACTGTCAGAGCGATGAGCACAGCGAACACCGAGCCGGAGAAGAAAGCCACGTTCTTGGCCAGCACCGCCAACAGAGGAGAAACGAAAGCGTTCATGTACTTGGCGGCGGGTTTGTACCCACGGCCCATCCTGCCTTGCAGCTCGTGATCCAGCTCGTTAAAGTGCCGCAGGTAGAGACGGCCATACAGCGACCAGCGCCGGGCTCCCAAACTTCCCGGCTCCCGCTTGATGACTTCAGCGTAGCTAAAGAACGCATACAGCACCTGCCACACCAGCACAAAAGGGCACAGCAGCAGATTGACTAGACCTGTCAACAGTATGATGTGGCTCAGCTGCTTGGCGAGCTCCTGCCGGTTTGCCGCCCGTTTGTATTTAGGATGCAAGCTCCATTTGTTCTGGAAGAGTGAGAGAGGTCCCCAGAACAGAATGAACTCAAAGTTGTATTTGAGGCCCTGCGTGAGGAAGATCGTGTCGCCGAAGAAGGGCACACGCAGTCTGACGGGCAGCAGGGACTTGTTGATCATAGCCACCGTGTAGTTTTTAAAGCGCAGGATGCGATGGTAGATGTCTAGTTCGGAAAGTTCACGCTTCTGGACGCACATGGGATGCTCGCGCTGCAGGTGAATCAAACGAACTTGAACTTCTTGCCAGGTGAAGTCGCACAACTCATCCTAACATACGTGAAAAACAAAAGTGTTTAAATAAATAGTTTAATACCGATATAAATATTTAATTTATCATCAAAAATACATATATAAATATATATATATATATATATATGTCTGTGTGTATGTAAATTTACATGTTACATATATGCACTTTAATGTAAAATTTCAAAACAATCACGGAATGTGTTTATCATGAATGCATCTCTTACCATCTGTATTTTCAGTGCTTTAATGTAAAATTGCCGGATCTCCCAGTAGCTGAGGACGTTGCAGATCATCTTCACGAGCCGATAGACCCAGAAAATGGCTGCCATTATCAATAGAAAGATGATCCAGCTGTTTCCTTGAATCCTGTTTGAGAGTGAAAGATCATCACTATTATGGTAAAAAAAAATGTTTAAATGTTTAAAAATTGATCATTTTCTATTCATTAAAGAATCCTGAAAAAATAAATAACCGTTTTCAACATCGATAATAGGAAATATTTCTTGAGCAGCAATTCCGCATATTAGAATGATTTGTGAAGGATCATGTGACACTGACGACTGGAGTAATGATGCAGAAAATTCAGCTTTGATCACAGGAATAAATTACATTTGAAAATATATTAAAATACAAAAACATTTATTTAAAATGGTGATAATGTCACAATTGATCAAAAAAATGCAGCCTTGGTAAGCAGAAGAGACTTCTTTCAAAACCGTAAAACCCCAAACGTTTGAACCTCTAAAACAATTAACAAAATGTAGGGCAAACGCAGTTTGTTGCAAAACAGAATGAAAGCAGATATTGAAACTAATATGACCAACCAAATGAGAATGTTTACCAAGACCTAATTACTGTAGGAGAGCACAAGACGTTCCTGAACATCCTGAATCTCACTCTTGTGAGTCAACTGTGATCTTAATATGTTTGTGTTGCGCATCTGAGTCGGTGAACAACACATTTGTAAAAATATATTTTTCCTCTGACTATCTGTCCATGAAAAGGGTTCCCGAGTAAAAATCTGGGAAACAAGGAAAAGAGCAATCCAAATGGACCAAAACAGCACACACTCAATGTCTATTTAAAACACATGCGCTCTGCGTAATACAAAGTTTCGGGATCATCTACGCTCACAGAAATAGAATAGCATCCCTCTGCTGATGTTCCAACAGGTGCTTGTTTACAGCCTGCTTATTTTGGAGCCAATGTCTGAGAAGTAGGAAACCAATCAGGCCGAGGTTTTGAACTTCACGTTCACGTGAATTTCACCGTAAGGCTGAATGGAGTCCAAGTGTGACGCAATGGATCATATACACGAAAACAGCATTCACACCCAGAGCTCCAGGGCACGTTTGAACTCGGGCAACTAGAAAAATCGAGCTAGACATGACAAGAAAACGGCAATAACAAATCAACCTACAACTCTGAAAAATGAATGCAAAATGTGTTGCATTACAGTACGGTCCAAACCTTAAGTGAAATAAACGTTGAGTGGCACATTATGATAAAAGTTCACATGCGATATCAAAACATCTTGTTTATAATATCAGAAACTGGCTGTTACAATGCGGGATGTAAAAATAGATTTCATATATTACTCAAGCACTAAAACCTGGTTTTAATTCTGAACTAGGGCTGTCACTAATGCTTATTTTGGTAATGGAGTAATAGGATAAATTGAAGTGAACAAAAGAACAAATAAGTGAACTTATTTACAGTACAAATTATAACAAATTTTTGTACTCAAATTGAATCGAGGAATCTTGACAGCACTATTCTGACCTTTGCTTGATTCATTAAATACAAATTTAGACTGTAAAAGATTTTCTGTAAAAATAAAACATAATAGAAATTGGTCCAGAGTTATTTTAATAACATTTATATACTATCACAGTATTTATTAATATTTTGAATGAGCTTTGTTTTTATATTTTCAGTTTTCATTTTAGTTTCAGTACTTTAATTATTATGCGCTTCATTTTTATTAGTTTTTGTTTTATTTGACTATTTCTATTCAGCTTTAATAAATTTATTCATCTTTAGTCATTTTAGTACTTTAACTTAACATTATTTCAGTTAGTTGCAAAGGAAACATTTTTAGAAATGTAATTTTTCATCTAATATTTATATTTTATTTTTATCTTTATTCAAATGAATCATTTTAGTTGACGAATATGATTTATTGATGAATAATTTCAGTGTAAACGCATCAAATTCAGCTTTATTCAAATGAATGAAAACGATTTGTAATCATTTTAGTTAATGATAAGAACACCGAATTGTTCAAGGATGCAATTTGTTAATAAAATTTCAGTATAACCACAGATTTCCACAAGCAAAGCCAACTTCAATTCACAATATAAGGACGTTCAGCACCTCTCAGTGCAAACGCCAGTATAAAACGGACACACTGACCTCTCAGTGCACTGCTCGCTGGGTAAAATAGCATCAGGAAGGGTGACCTTGTTCCTGTCCAGAGGACCGAGGCTCTGACCCGTGTGGTTGACCACTCGGTTGGCAAAGAGAACATCATATTCCACACAGTTGAAGAGGAAAGTTGTAAACGTGACCACAAACAGGAATTGCCTGAAAACGGAAAAGCAGACATGATTAGTTCTTGAGTGATACAAATCCAAACCTGAACATCCGGCGAAAAGTAAATACGACTTACACAAGCTCAAAAAACTCTGACAACACCATACAGGCGAATCCATTCTTCTGATGAAAATGGTAGATGTGAGCATGAAAATTAAGGCTTCCTTCATTCCAGTAATAGTTGAATTACAGCACTGTTTAGCCATGAAAGTAGCCATAGCGTAACAAAACATTAATGCCTTACGGTGAACAGAGACAGTGTGTTCTCATGAAAAAGAAGAACGCATTGAAGCATTTACAACATTTTCCTATTCAGCCTATGAAATGCATTTTTAAATGTTTTTAAAGGATATTCTTGTGAAGAAGTTGTCGAGGTTCTTGATGTGATGCCACGGGTCTGCAATGTAACAAAGACGCAATTCAAATTGATAAAGAAATTGAACAGTTTTTGGTAACACTTTATTTTACAGTGTCACCGTTACACATTTTACATGTATTTACTGTAGTAATAATTAGGAAATAAGCATAAAAACACCCTAAACCTATAGTAATTACATTGTTATTACTGAGTAACTAAATGTATAATTACACTGTAATACTGACAGCTTAAAATAAAGTGTAACCTAGTTTTTTATGTATGTAAAAGAACATATACTGTATGATGATAAAGTGAACGATAGTTACCGCCTCTGCCCTCTGGCACGTGGATGAGTAAATCTTCCTCTCCTGGAGGCGAGTCTTCGTCACATTCTTCTATCCGCTGATACTCCTGGTACGTTTCAAAACCAGCCATCGTGTTTTACATTCTACCACTCTATAATATTCACTATAGGTCCTGAAAAACATATATAAATGATTAGTCATGAATACATACTACAAACAAATCTTATACCATTTGTAAATGAACCAACTCAAACTGACTAAGTTCACTTGTACTCACAAGACTGTTATTGTCTCTATTTTATTATAAAACCCCAATCACGTGGTCAGTTTATGGATAGTTGAGTCAAGGACAGATTGATTTCATCATTATAAACTGACATGTTGTCATCACAGATCACGATGACGTGCAAATGTACCGATTATTAATGAGAACACAACTGATTATTAAACCATGTTTATGACATGTCTGCTGACAGGAGCGAGTTTAACAGATGACCACCACACATTCACCTCAGCCTGACAAAAAAACCGCTCATTATTTGCTTAAATCGTCTGTTTGAAATGTCATTATTGAAAACATTTCTATTAAAAGGCAACTGAGATGATTTAAATATGTAAAGCGCTCACCATTCGAGCAAAGATGATCCTCGCCTTTGCTCTTCACAACAAAAACAGATATGACAACAAACATCGCCTGCCGTCACTTTGGTTTCTAGCGGCGTCACTTCCGGGGGGACTTTTATGTGATGCAAAATTATGATATATATATAAAATATGACGTTTGACATTTTTACAATAGTCTCTATGTTCGTTCTATTTAAGTTCTGTTTAATCAAAGTAATTTCTAAAATAGGTAAATGTTTTTTTTTTTTTTAAATACATAATTTAAAATATTTTAGTACATTGTTAACATTTATAACCTATAATAAAATATAAACTGTTTATTTAAATGAAAATCGGAATAAATGAAAGCGCGCACGCAAATTACAGTTCATCAAACAAGTACAAATTTCAAACGGAAAAGTTATACCAAATAAAACAATAGCTAGTGGTGATTAAAAATAGCCATATTTCTTTTAATTCAAAATTAAACTATTTATACACATAAAAAGTGGAATAAAACAAGCTTTTTTTTTTAATTAGCCAGACAAGTACACAATATGCAGAAATTTACATATTACATATACAAAAAACAAAAACAAATACACATGCCAGAGTGTACTGACCATTGATTCATTAAACAAAAACTGAACATTCATTAAAAATATGAGTCTTCCTTGCCTTTTTATTTATAATGTTCTCCAAGCTTGTGCAGTAGTCCTTCGTCTCCTGAAGAAAATGAATAAAATTTGGTTTGGATCCTGACCATTTTTTCTTGCGTATGTGAAATTTTCCCAAAATAATAAACAGTTGTACAATAAAAGTAAAATTATTATTATTATTGTCATTGGAATAATACATACATATATGAAAATTACTTAATTTAAATATAACATTTGTTTTCCTCCTAATGAAATTTTCCACATCCACCCAAAAAATCTTTGTGTAGATACAATTACAAAATAGATGGACAATAGATTCTTTTTCCATAGAACAAAAATCACATGAATAGTCGATCTCTAAATGAAACCTCTCTAACGAATAAAACAAGCTAACTAACGTATTTTACGCAGCCATGACGTAAGCGCAAGCGTGACGACGCACGCTGGGATTGCGTAAACATGGCGGCTTACATATTAATCCTTGAGTGCATTTAGCTTCATGAATAAACTTTCTCTTGTCATTTTAAAACACTACTAAATCATGTTTCATTTTGCACGTTGCAGTCGATTGACACGCGGCACTGTCTCGACAGATCGATTTTTGAGCTCCCAAAAAACAAGAGATTTCTTGATCCACCACCTCAATAGGTACACAATATTTCTCTATATTATTGTTTTGGATGAAAACTAACCTTCTGCACAACACAGTCATTTCCATGTTGGTTTGGTTGAGGTCATGAGATGCTCTGTCATCATTTTGCATATAAGCACAATGGATGTAATCAAATAGACGTTGCATGTGTAGAAATATAGAAGTATATACCAAATATGATTCATAAGGTCTAAAGTCAAAGTATTGCTCAATAGTCGTGGCATAACAAGTACACTTTAGCATACTTTTAAAAGAGTACTTATTATGGAAACAGTGCACTTGTACATGTGTAAGTGCAAAATCAATGTAATGTGAAATTGAGCTAAAATGTATTATTTACATTTTTATTAAATGCAATTAGTTGAACTTTTTTGACCTAGACCTACTTATATTTAATTTCATTATTTCTTCTAAAACCTTGAAACATGGTGAAAGTGTAAAGCTGAATTTATGGCAAACTAAAATGCGAGATGTATTAAAACACATTTGCAATTTAGTGCATTTAAAATATATTATCTGCACGTGTAATACCAAAGAACACGCTACAGTTAAAATTATAACCAGCTACTTTACATATGATCTAATATAAGTGTACTTTATTGATTTAAAAATGTACGTTTTATGACATGATTACAGAAGAAATATAGTCATAAATGTATTCTAGTTTAAGGTCACATGAAGTGGACTATTATTTAATTCATCTACTATCTGCAAGTATAACTTTTAAGATCAATACAACTTTTTTTCTCAAGGGATAACTTGAACGAACTGCATAAATTGTATATTTAAATGTTCAGAATATTATGCGCTTGGAGAATTTTCTGTACATGCCATGATTATGAATACGGTGAGCGTTCATGAATATCAGTGTATCATGCAACACTGTCCTTGTCCTTTATCTCTTGTATTGTAGACGTGGCCAGCACACGGTACCATGGGGCAGTTCACAAATCCCAAGCACACCGCTCACCGGCAGTGCTTCTGTTCGCATATGGAGACAAGCTCAAAAAGCGCTGCGTCTGGCATCCAGACGGCAGCCGAGGACACCAAACGTCTCTCTGAAATTCATTTTAGGACCAGCTGCTTTCACGGTCACAGCACGCTTGCTTGGTGCTGTAGCTCATTGCGAAGCGGATGCGAACAATAATGTCCCGGTGAACGAGAAGATTCCTGAATTCAGCTGGGCCGTCCTGTGGGAGTTTGTTCGGCCACATCTTCTTGCTCTAATAGGAGCCATTATCGTAAGTATACGTTTAAACTATTTGCACGTGTGCTAAATTGAATTTAATATCCATTTTTGACCATATTATTTCTCTTTCAGCTGGCGTTCGGAGCGGCCGCCCTTAATATTCAGATTCCTCTGATGTTGGGGGATCTGGTGAACGTCGTCGCTCGCCACATGAGAGAACAAGCAGGTCACTACGTGAGAGACATAAAAGCGCCTGCAATGAAGCTGCTTGCACTGTATGGTTTACAGGTACGTTAAGTCACACGTTGAGCAACATTTGACTTGCTTCTGATGATTTCTAAGACTGTCACTATTCAAAAGTTTGGGGTCAGTAAGATTTTTGAAAGAAGTTAAACCTTTTATTCAGCCAGGATACATTAAATTGATCAAAGGTCAATATGACAGACTGCAAAAAAAAAAAATTATTCCACATTTTTCATAAAAATATGACGCAGAACAGCTATTTCCAACATTTATAATGATAAGAAATGTTCCTTGAGCTCCAAATCAGCATATTAGATTGATTTCTGATGGATCACGTGACACTGAAAGACTTGAGAATGATGCTGAAAAATCAGCTTTTTCTATTTTAATGTATTTTTGATCAAATAAATGCAGTTTTGGTGAGCATAGAGATTCCTTTCAAAAATCGGTAACACTTTACTTGAAGGGGTGTGCATAATGTCATGAACATGAAGTGTCATTCGCTCAGTTGTGTCATTTTTAATGCAAAGATGGCATTGTTTGAGATGTCTTTGTTATGACAACTTGACATAAACCAATGCATCAGTATCTTTGTCATGACAAACACATATAACAGCGTCATGAATATTTTTCTTGACTTAAACTACAGTGGTATTTTAAAAAGAAATTATGAAATGAAAAATATTCATGACACAGAGTATTAACATTTAATGACAAATTCAATGACAAAATTCAAATTCAATGACAAAATAAATTTGTACCACTGGAGAAAAAAAAAAAAAAAAGTGGTTCATGACACACTGTCTCATGACAGCCAGCTTCACAACCAACCACATGACATGTTAACCCATAAAAGTAAAAAACCCCAAAGTAGTTTCTCAAGTTTTATAATTGATCTGTCATGTCATGTTTATGACAAATGTATGACAGGTTATAATGTATTGGTACAAACCAATGCCACCTTTGCATTAAAAATGACATAATTGAGCGAATAACACTTCACGTCAGTTGTCATAAACCATCCGTCATATTCATGACATCTCAACGTCAGTCTAATGCACACCCCTTCACGTAAAGTGTGAAGTCCCAAAAATCTAATCAACCCTAAACTTTTTAATGGCGGTTTCTAGCAAAAATCTGTTTTTATTTGTCTTTCAGGGTCTGTTGACCAGTGGCTACATCATTCTGCTGTCCAGAGTTGGAGAGAGAGTGGCTGCCGACATGAGGACAACTCTCTTCATGTCCTTGCTTAGGTTTGTACATTTTATGTACATACAGATGTACTATATTTGCTGAAGGGGCACTCATACACTTTATTTAAATGGAACAAAAAATCCAATTATCTTTCGTAAATGTCATGTTACAGACAAGACGTTGCATTTTTTGATGCAAACAAGACCGGGCAGCTGGTTAATCGCCTCACGTCAGACATCCAGGAGTTTAAATCTTCCTTCAAGCTGGTTATTTCCCAGGTAGGATGTTTTTTTGTTATTGTTTTAATGGTGTGTGAGTTGCTGTTTGGGCATGAAAAAGGTCACTCCGAAGCACAAAGTCAGTGCGCAGAGTTTTTGAACTCCCTAAAACCTCGTTTGTAGTCTTGAGTTTTCTTCCGGGAACAAACACGTCACAATATTCCTCATTTAAATAATTCTCGCGCAAGGCTTGTGCAAAATAAAGGGGGTGAGGCCTGGTTGAATTAGTTAGTAGTGTTTTAAAACTCACAGTTGTGGTAAGATATGGTATGATATCCAAAATGCACTCAATTCGGTTGACCACACACTGGTCCAGCGGACCAATCAGAGCACACTGTGCTTTTCGGAAGGAGAGACAGGAAATAAACAGAGCTCACAGATTGGGAAGAGAGGTCCTACCACAATGGAGGATATGTAAAAAATGTGTTTTTGAGTATTCAAGCATGAAAACGTCTAGTAGACCACAAAAACAAAATCCAGACTTTGAAAAGGGGCATAATAGGTCCTCTTTAAACTATAATCAATAATCAAGGCGCAGATGTTGTGTTTGAAAAGCCCCAGTGAGAATGTGCTGCTGTATCTGATTATGTGATGTGTTTTACAGGGTTTGCGAAGTGCCACTCAGACCGTGGGCTGTTTTGTCTCACTGTACATCATCTCCCCTAAACTCACGGGTCTCACTGTGGTCGTTCTTCCGTGTCTCGTGGGGGCTGGTGCTCTCATCGGTTCTTTTCTCCGTAAACTTTCACGGAAAGCACAGGAACAGGTAACGACGCTCTGACCGAGAATAGTTTACTTTTAGTTACTCTTTCTACGCTTACTGTCCCATTTTCCTCTTTCAGGTTGCTAAAGCTACAGGAGTGGCCGACGAGGCTCTCGGTAACGTACGGACAGTGAGGGCTTTTGCCATGGAGGATCGAGAGCTAGAGTACGACGTGTTGATTTTGAGAGAAAAATCGGCTGAATTCTGTGGAAAGAGTGAAAAATAGTTGATAATAATATATTATTATGGGAAAAAAAAAATAGTGTAATGGGGTGGCATATTCAAGCCTGTATATTTTATAACTCGGTATAATGTTAATTTAACAATCTACTTGAGCTACCAAAATCAGATTTTTACTGATAACCACATGATGAATCACCAAAGTTCATTGTAAGTGGTTAGTCTATGAAACATGGCCAAGACTTGTATATCGACAAAATATCATGAGGGTAACTTAATAAACTTGAACTAAATAACAGTAAACACTAATGTTCATTACTTATAACAAAAATAATAAGAAAAAAATATTCATTTTTGGTGGTGGTCATTTTTAATTGCAAAAACCATACATTTTGGTAGTATTTTACAGTAAAATGACATGTTTTGTTAAATCATTTACAGTTTCTCACCATATATGGTAAGATTAATTAACTTAACCAATTAACAGGTTTTTACTATATATATATATATATATATATATATATATATATATATATATATATATATATATATATTTTTTTTTTTTTTTTTTTTTATTCTGTAAAAGTTACAAATATTTCTTACTGTGTATGGTCTTTTTTGTCCAACATTATTACTTTTAGGAAATTAAAACTAATCAGGAAAAAAACAAGATTAATCACAT
The DNA here is from genome assembly GCA_037194245.1 of Opsariichthys bidens. NCBI lineage: Eukaryota > Metazoa > Chordata > Actinopteri > Cypriniformes > Xenocyprididae > Opsariichthys > Opsariichthys bidens. The sequence continues at coordinate 12,230,152 of CM074301.1, read as the reverse complement.
TTTTTCTGTGATTTATTTATACAAATTAACATATTTTATAATGTAATAATCTCACAGTTAATCTCCAAATTAATTTAGAAACAACATAAAGACAGTATATTATAAATACTTTTTTATTAATTTTTTTTTTATTCTGGTACTGATCTCTCAAT
>CM074301.1:12082500-12225000 GCA_037194245.1 Opsariichthys bidens | reverse complement strand
CTATTTTTCTGCAAAAAATGTAAAATCTTTAGGTGAACGTGGAGTCACTCTATCTGGGGGCCAAAAGCAGCGCATCGCAATCGCTCGAGCCCTGATCAAAAACCCCAGCATCTTGATTCTGGACGAGGCCACCAGTGCGTTGGATGCCGAGTCTGAGCGTGTGGTTCAGGAGGCTTTGGACAGAGCCACAACGGGTCGCACCGTTCTGATCATCGCTCACCGTCTCAGCACCATACGGGCGGCCGATCTCATCTGTGTCATGAGCAATGGCCGTATTGTCGAGGTTAGGAAGGACTTTATTAATGTACTTGCATACTGAATGTCTGAAACCTGTGATGTTTAATATTTGTTTTGTTTATTTATGTCTCCAAAGGCTGGAACACACCTGGAATTACTGAGCAAAGGAGGGCTGTATGCTGAACTAATAAAGAGACAACAATCCAATGGTCACAAATAAAATACTGTATTACTGAGCAGATTTCACTACGAGTTATTTTAAATCTTTTTTTTTTTTATCTCAGGTTATTTAAATTTTTAAATCTTTTTAAAGACAGGTGCTCTGTCATAGAAAACGGGTTTTAGTGAATGTTGTATTTTAAGTTTTAGGTATCATAATTAAATGTGAGTGTTGTGTAATGGTAGCCAATCTGTTTTATTTCCCCAAACTCTAGACTGAAAGTATTTTAATCTTTTCTTCGTTTTTTTAAATGAAAAGGTTTCAGTTAAGTGAGATTTTGAAATTATGTTATTTTTCAATACCATTGTGTTGATACTCTTGTCTTCCATGAAAATTGAGCTATAATAAAAGTATTTTCTTCCTGCATTCTCTACTCTTTATTTTGTCTGTCAGTTAGAAAACATGTCTATAAAAATTTTGATAAATGAACGACTAAACTCAAATGTTTTTTTATTTTTATTTTATTATTATAATTATTTATTGCAGTTCACAGCATTTGAAGTCCATTTACAAGCGAGGCTTTTATTTTGAAGTGTCTCTCCGTAAATCGCCATCTTGAAAACCCTTATTGCTGTCTTCATGTTGCGTACTACGCCCCTTGTTGATAAAAAAAACGACAGTAATCAGCTGTGTTATTTAAACGTTTATTTAAAACCTAGGAAAATAAGGAGCCAGGACGCTTTATTTAAAAGCTATTGTAACTGGCAAAAACCATGCAAAAGTATGAGAAGTTGGAGAAGATAGGAGAGGGTGAGTAAATGGATTGTCTGGCCTGAATGGCTGTCTGCATTGAAGGTTTATTGAGCATTAACAATCATGAAGGTTTGCTGTTATAGATCTTAAAGAGTCTGAAAGTCTTCTGTAAGCGTGTTTCGAGATTAAGCTAGCGCTAGCAAGCTCAAGCTGAGCAATTGAGATGATGCACCTGGCTTTAAATGAATCAAAACGGCATTTGCACACCTGTTAATGGCATCGCTGTTGTTCAGAGAAATGGAGCTTATCATGGCAACATAATTAGCAAGCTTCTCTTTGATTCTCGCAGAGCTGCAAATGTTAGTAGGTGATTTCTATAAAGTGTTTCTACCTCTAGGGGGCGCGTGGAGGCTCGCTGAACGATTAAATTGACAGACTAAAAAATATACAAATTGATTTTATTCGAAAGGGTACTTGAGTTATAGATAAAATACACGCTGAAAATCTTTAATAAATCTTAAATTTAAAAAAAAAACTGTATTAATCAAAAAGGACGGTGATTGGTCCATTGTAAAGGACGCTGAGAAAAGTAACGGTTACATCGTGACAACTCTCGTCCGTGATTAATTTAAATGACCGTTAAACTGCAAATCAAGCAATTGAGAATTATAAAATAGCCTAATTTTTATTCTAGAATATTCCACCTGACCAGGTTTTACCGATAGGCCACGCCCATTTGAGGATTTGTTTAATTCTTACTGACATTTTGCCAACTCGTCTAATTTCTATACTGATTTTTCTATCCCATGCCTTGAAGTCAAACTGATTTGTTTTTTATTCTTTTTATTTGTTTCTTATTAATAATTTTATAATTAGTTAATATTTAGTTATAATATAATATTTAGTTAATAATATTGTGTATAGTTAATATTTTTAATTAACCTGTCACCAGGTACATATGGGACTGTTTTCAAAGCTAAAAACAGAGAAACGCATGAGATCGTGGCCCTCAAACGAGTGAGACTGGACGATGATGATGAGGTAAGGATGAAGCACAAGCAAGTCATATTAAAAGCAAGCTATCATATTAATTTTCAATCCTGCCACAGGGGGTTCCAAGTTCAGCATTACGAGAAATTTGCCTCCTGAAAGAACTGAAGCATAAAAACATAGTAAGGTATGCATATTTAAGCTTGCATCATGCGTTTATATTTGCTTTTTTGTTTTTAGTGTATAGCATATTTCATCATACAGACTAAATGTTAAGTGTTTTCTTTATTATTGCATTTTTAATCTATTTAACCATATAAAATTAGTTTTTTTTTTTTTAAAGCAGCATTTCAAAATAATTATTGATGTAAATAAATGGTGGTGAAACAGAAGTGGTGCAGCTTGTCTTCTGCTCTTCTTGTTCTTGTAGGTTGCACGACGTCCTTCACAGTGACAAGAAGCTCACGTTAGTGTTTGAGTTCTGCGATCAGGTATGAGCGTCGGTATTTACCCCCGTTTCCAATGATCTTTGCCGCTTGAGCGAGTCTCGTGAGATGTGTTTTGTAACACGATTTTCGTTCATGCAGGATTTGAAGAAATACTTTGACAGCTGTAATGGTGACTTGGATCCGGAGATCGTCAAGGTTTGATTTGTTTGTTAACTCCGTATGAAGCCCTAAAAAGATTGAATCATCATGGAAGAGAAGACAGAGAGCATCTCTTGAGGATGTTTTTAATGTTTGAGGTATCAGATAATGCCGTTTTAATTCTCTCCTTGCAGTCCTTTATGTACCAGTTATTGAAGGGTCTTGCCTTCTGCCACAGCCGAAATGTTCTCCATCGAGACCTTAAACCACAAAATCTGCTCATCAACAGAGTAAGTAAATGACAGAAATTAAATAAGATTTTAAATATTCATTATTGATGCTTAGTGTATCTTTAAATTTATTTAATACATATATATGTGTATGTATGTATATGTGTGTATATATATGTATGTGTAATCTCTTTTTTATATTTATATATATATATATATATATATATATATATATATATATCTCTTTTATACACATATAATCTTTTATTTATTTATTTATATATATATATATATATATAAATATAAAAAAGAGATTATTTATTTATTTATATATATATATATATATATATATATGTATTAAATAAATTTAAAGATACACTAAGCATCAATAATGAATATTTAAATCTTATTTAATCTTATATATATATATATATATATATATATATATATACATACATACATACATACATACATATCTCTATCCAAACATGCTCCATGTTCCTTCCTTTCTGCTGTACTCCCAAAAATCCACTTTTTAAAATCAGTATTATTTTGTTGTCGTCAGAACGGTGAACTGAAGTTGGCTGACTTTGGCTTGGCCAGAGCGTTTGGGATACCTGTCCGATGTTATTCTGCTGAGGTAAGCTACACGGCTTCAGATGCAGCTTGGTCTTTTTCAGCGTTTCCCTTTCCCTCACTTCATGTTGATCGGCTTCAGGTGGTGACGTTGTGGTACAGGCCACCGGATGTGCTATTTGGTGCTAAGCTATACTCTACCTCTATTGACATGTGGTCTGCAGGGTGTATATTTGCAGGTAGGAAAAGCTCCATTTAAATTTGACTTAAATTTTTAGCAGGCTTTCCTTGCTGTATGTGAATTTGTTTTTTTTTTGTTTTTTTACAGAACTGGCAAATGCTGGACGGCCCTTATTTCCTGGTAATGATGTGGACGACCAGCTAAAGAGGATCTTTAGATATCCTTTACACTTCGTTCTTCTGGTTTAGATTTCTGTTGGGTTTATTGGTTTGGATTTGTGTATGTGTGTTGTTTTAGTATTATTTATTATTATATTATAATTGTATTCATATTTTTATGTATATACTGTTATTTGTTACAAGTTTTAGGTTTCATTATAATGTATTATTTGTTATTTATGTTAGTACGTCAACTTATAGGGTTAGTTCACCCAAAATTGAAAATTCTGTCATTAATTACTCGCCCTCGTGTCGTTCCAAACCTGAAATCTGAGGGATTTCTGTCCCTCCATTGACAGCTACACTTCAGAAAGTTCATAAAGAGATGGTAAAATTAATCCATATGAATTGAGCGCTTTAGTCCAAATTTTCTGAAGAGACTCGATGAACAGATTGAATTTAGGCTTTTATTCACATATAAACATGCTGAATAACACACGAGAATGAACCTCGTTGGTTCTCGCACTTCAAGCAAGAATGTTTGAACTTCCGTTTACCATTCCTGATGTGTGCGTTTATCAATGTTTATATGTGAATAAAAGCCTAAATTCAATCTGTTCATCATATAAAGCGATCGAGTCTCTTCGGAAAATTTGGACTAAACCGCTCAATTCATATGGATTAATTTTACGATCTCTATATGAACTTTTTGATGTGTCAAATTGGTAGTTGTGTAGCTGTCAATGGAGGGACAGAAATCCCTCAGATTTCAGTGTTTCAAAGATGAATGAAAGTCTTATGGCTTAGGAACGACATGAGGATGAGTAAATGATGACAGAATTTTCATTTTTTTGGGTGAACTAACTCTTTAATTCAGTAACTTGCCATAGTTACAATGCAGTACATGTTCCGACAATGCTAATTAAGCACTTAAATTTAAACAGTACTGTATGGAGCCCGTAAAGGGACACGCAGTTGGAAAAAATACATTTATAATCCTTTGCGTTTCCCCCAAAAAACTTTTTGCGCTCACTCTCAACCAACTCGAAACATTTGCGAGAGAACGCAAAAGCATTGATGCATAACTTTTCCTCCCATCTCATATTTTTCCCATCGCCATAAGCCTTTAGGGGCTCTTTAGTAATGTAATTACAAGTAATATAATTAAGTTGCCAAGCAATGCATGTCGTACCTTGGCACGTTAAGCCAAGTTGCATTGAGCTGATTAACTTTAACATTTTGGCACATTGCTGGGAACACCGACAGAAGAACAATGGCAGACTATGAATAAACTTCCAGATTATAAGGTACGACGTTTATTGTGTTTTTAAGAAATCCTCTACAATTGGCTGTTTAGTAAAGCCTCGCTTTATTATCGTCCGTTTTTATTCTGCATTCCTTTCTCTTTTTTTTGATAGCCGTACCCAATGTACCCAGCTACTACATCACTTGTGAATGTCGTCCCGAAACTCAGCAGCACTGGCAGAGACCTTCTACAGGTACAATATTCTCATCATGGAAACAGTTAGTTCAAGCTTTCATGCTGCACAGATTAGCTGGATTTTTCTGTTTTGCAGAATCTTCTGAAATGCAATCCAGTACAGCGAATTTCAGCAGAGGAAGCCCTACAGCACCCTTACTTTGCCGATTTCTGCCCACCCTAAATGTCAGATCGCCGCAACTTTATTTAGGAGCAGATGATGGGCCAATCTTACCTCGTGAAACCTCTTCAACACGTCCATCTTTCGGTTCCGCGCGCATTTGCTAGATAGAGGGACCATGAAACACTCCTCCCCCTTAAAGGGTTAGTTCACACAAAAATGACATTTCTGTCATTAATTCCTCGCCCTCATGTTGACCTTCGTTCATCTTCAGAACACCAATTAAGATATTTTCCATGAAATCCGACGAACCACACACAGGCAGCAACGTCATTGCACCTTACGAGGTCCAGAAAGGTAGTAAAAACATGGATAAAATGGTCAACGTGAGTACAGCGGTTCAACCTTAATGTTATGAAGCGGCGAGAATACTTTTTGTGCGCAGAAATAAAAGAAAAATAACAACTTTATGCATCAATTTGATCCATTGTTCTGCGTAGTTGATGTAGAGAACTGGAAGTGCGGGCTTCCTTGTTTATGCCAACTTCGAATGGCAGTGGTTCAAACTGATTAATAAAGTTATTTTTGTTTAGTTTTTGCATACAAAAAGTATTCTCGCTGCTTCATAACAAAAATAGCAATTGAACCACTGTAGTCAACAGTCTGTAATCGACTATTTTAACCATGTTTTTACCTTTCTGGACCTCAAAAGGTGCAATGATGTAGCTGTCTATGTGTGGTTCAGAAACCCTCAGATTTCATCAAAAATATCTTAATTTGTGTTCTGAAGATGAACGAAGGTCTTACAGATGTGGAGGTGAGGAATTAATGACAGAAATGTCATTTTTGGGTGAACTAAGGCTTTAAAGTTAATGATTTGGTCATATGGATGTGATTTATGATGGTGACGCTCTGATGCAGAGTGTGGTGCTGTTATCCTACATAAACCATGTGTTTGACTAGAGTCTCCAAAAATACCTTTATTATGTGAGTGTGTTCTTAAAGCAACAGTTCACCCAAAAATAAACATTCCGCACATGAAATAAGCTGCGAGAGTTTTCCTCTGCATACAGGCGGAACGACTTGAGGGCGAGTAAATGTTGACCAGATTTCCATTTTTGGGCGAACTATTGTTTAAACGTTGAACATGCTGATCAAAATTTCAGTCCCGGCCCTACGCGCTTCATTTCGTTGATTGCCAAATGTGCTTCATAGGTCTTTAATGGTTTACAAAATGCTGCCGCGAAGACTACTGAAAGCAGCGTTTCTCTTTTTGCTAAAGATCAAATCCGCAGTATCATTTAATAAGGTACAGCACACATACTTGATTTAGCATATTACAATATATAGTATTTAAAAAAAAGTTACTTTTGTGTTGTACATTTGGTAAGGGTATGGGGGGGGGGGGGGGAGTAGAGTCCTTATTGTGAGACTAATTTTGCCATTTTCTATAAATGAGATTTTAGTGGTATTTTTAAACAATTCGGATAATGTTTTGTTTTTGAGTTTTTCCCCCTCCTCCCTCAAATTTAAGCAAATCTAGTATTTCAAATGGACTTTTTTCATTAGGAAAAAGCTGCTTGGATTCAAATGTTCACATGGATCGAGAGAGGGTGTTCTTCTTGCAAAGTGGACCACAAAAATTGCCTTTAACAGTCGGAGCAATAGATGTGTGTTATATTTGAAGCATTCATACTTCAATGCATGCCAGTGTTGTCATTTACACTCGTGATGTTGCACGTGTAGCTTATGGAAGAGTCGTGTCATTGGATAATTTGCGTCCAGATGGCCCTGAAGTCTGTGAAATATAAGATAAAACTTAAATTTTCCCTTCTTTTGCTTTGCTTCTCTCATCAGCTGTAGTAAATGTGGATTATGTTCTCTAACAATGTACAACACAACTTTCAGGCCTTTCATAATGATTTCATGGTATTGATATGAAGTACTATTGTTATCTGAAAACGGTTTAGATTGCGTTGAGATAGTGAGTGGTTGCATTTTTTTTTTTTTTCTTCAGTTTTTTAAACACTGTGTGAAAATGCTTTTATTTATTCATATAATAATGTGATAAATCAATAGGTTTAAGTTTCAAATTAGGTGGATTTGGAGGCTCGGTAAGGGACCATTCCTGACACGTGGACAGATTTTTCATGATACACCTAGCATGTTAAACATTTTTATTTATAACCAACATAAGATTTGTTTTGGAGACAAAAATAAAAGTTGCTATAGTGCTTATAGGATATTAGCAACAAGCTTGTAAATAATGTGTGAAAACAACCTTGTACGTTTCTGATACGTTGTTATCAAGAATGTAGCAGAATTCTGTTTGCAACCCACCATCAAGACAACACTGATTTTTTTCATAGTGTACTTTATGATTATCTGTAAACCATGTGTAAAATTTGAAGAGCGGTGCACCAGTTGATTAAAAATGTTTTGTCTAAATAAAGTGTCATTCATGTCCAGCATGAATGAAATCAGGAACGATGGGCTGTTGCACAGATGTTGAACTTGAATGCTCTTGATTTCATGTTGAATTTAAAGGCACAGTAATTTTTGAGAGAAGATATATTTGAAACTACCAAAATATATACGCACCTGCCCTAAAGGGTCACGCTTCTGTCTTGATAGCTCCGCCCCAAATTCACTTATCCACACCTCCCCTCATGAGTGGACACGCCCTTCACTGCTGATTGGCTACAAGTGTGTTGTGGCACTCGGTCCGATCCTCTTTCAACAGCATTTCTCATAAATCACACACGCAACCTTTTAATATGGAGGACTTGGCATTCACTGAAGGATTTAACAGGTAATTAAAGGGTTAATTCACCCAATAATGAAAATTCAGTATTTAATTCCTCACCCTCGTGTCGTTCTACACCCATAAGACCTTCGTTCATCTTCAGAACACAAATGAAGATATTTTTGATGAAATCCGTTGGATCAGTGAGATAATGAACACTTTCAAATGTCCAGACAGATACTAAAACATATTTAAAACAGTTCATGTGAGTACAGTGGTTCAACCTTCATATCATAAAGCGACAAGAATACTTTTTGTGTGCCCAAAAAATCCCCCAACATAACGACTTTTCAACAAAATCTAGCGAAGCTTTACGAATCTTTTGTTTCGAATCAGTGGTTCGGAGCTCCAAAGTCACGTGATTTCAGTAAACGAGGCTTCGTTACATCATAAGTGATTCGAATTTTCAATAGTTCACGAGTCCGATAGTTTGATATATGAACCGAATCACTGATTCAAAACAAAAGATTCGTAAAGCTTCGAGGCAGTTTTGAAATCGCCTATTATGAAATATTGCTGAATGAAGCTATATATATATATTTTTTTATAATATTACTTTATAATATTAAGGTTGAACAACCGTACTCACATTATATGTTTTATGTCTATGTATCTTCTGGGCATCTGAAAGTGTTCATTATCTTGCTTGTCAATAAAGACCCACTGAACCATGAACGAAGATCTTACGGGTGTAGAATAACATGAAGGTGAGGAATTAATGACTGAATTTTCATTTTTGGGTGAATTAACCCTTTAAGGCTGTTTCACAGGCATTGGTTCATATTGTCTTCTTTAGTGGTGGGAAGCTCAGCAATTTCACACAAATTGATTGAATTGTCATTACCCCCCATCTATTACTAATGAAGCACCTTGCTTGGGTTGTTCTGGATTACTGCAACTCTGTCGACCTTTATTGGATTTCCTCCATCCCAAGAGGGCAAACAAGGTAACCTGCTCATCATGGCTTGCTGTCTTTTGTGGGATAAGGGTTAAGCTGTCTTCATAGATTTCGTTGAGGCCCTGGTGGAGGCGCTGCTGCATGTGATTTTGCTTGTGATCAAATACACCAGCTTCATGTTCCTTAACATTTTTGTTTTCAATTGCAAAAATAGTTTCTCCTATTCTAGCCTAATATTCAACCATTAACCCTGTAAAGCCTGACATGAAATATTAGTTAAAAAAATAGTTTGTTTAATTGAAAAGTTTAAAAAAATATAATAAATCTAAAACAAGTGCTCTTGAGTATAGGCTACACCAAGCTTTTATGGCTCATATAGTACGATATGATAATATGAAGCTCATACCTATTCAGAAAATATGTCATTTAGTTCAGTTATTGATATTTATATGGCCAAAAAGTAATTCTGATTGTAATGTAAATAAGATTTTAGTAACCGTATAACGGACTACTTTCATATAATATGTATAATTGTCACTCCATATCTCCCAATATAGTATTCCTTTTTAAAATATTTAAAGTCTTATAGTTTTATTATCAAAGATAGATGTTATCGTGGGGGGCAAAACATAACGCAGGAGATAAATGTTAAAAAGTTGCTTAAAAAGTGTAAACTATCTGTTGATTGCTGAAAAACCTGTTGTACACAAAGTTTTGATCATTTAGAGGTCTTAGACATTTGTATCAAATATGACATGATTTAGAGGTTCATGATATACAGTGTTACTGAACTTTCTATGTACCATAATGTAGACATCATTATAGAAGTCCGTTTCTGCCTCAGAGAAACTTTATAGCTCACTTTGAGACTATTTTAAATGTTTTATGATGTGTTTTAAATGTAACAAACAAAAAAGACGGGCTCCTATACATGTTTGATTTTATTACAGGAATGGACACTATTGACAGTTGTCCATATACCAGGGTCTTTCTGCCCTTAACCAAGCTATTATTATTATTATTATTATTATTATTATTAACTAAGCTATTGGCAATTTTGATATTTTAGTTACTGTTATAACAAAAACTGTTTGTATACCTTCTAAAACAATGACTTCTCTGTCCAATGCGGTTTCCTCAACTTTTGCATACCTGGTTAATCTAGGATAGGGATTTTGAGTTTTTCCTTGTGTGTTTATGGGAGCAGGTTCTTCATGGCTGAACGTTTGTTATAGTAGATTTGATCTGTCTGATCATGGAGAGAGTTGTGCTCCTTCATGTGTGAGTTACTGTAAATCCTCTCCACACTCTACCAGGTAGAATGTTTCTCCCTGAAATCAAGATGCAATGTCATATTTTCAGTGATCTCTAACAGCTGTTTCCTTTTCTTTTTGAACGCCAGGCTTAAGTTTCTGAACAATATGATGTGTTTTGCATCGCATTTATTCTGACATGATGTAATCAGGGGCGCTGCTAAAATATTTGTGATAAATCCTTGTCTGATGAACCATTTTCCCTGATAATATTTCAGCAATCATGTAATGTTCTCTTTCCGTTAGGACTGCAACTAACAATTATTTTTCCGATAATTTTTCCCGATTAATCTGAATTAAATTTTCTTTCCGTTTTTATTGACAAAAACACACTATTGCACATCCTGCCCAATGTCCTTCAAACAAACGTGCCGATTGAATGCTATGAAAACATACAGTGCTTAATATCTTAGACAACCTGGCACAGAAAAGAGAGAACGTCAAATATTTTAGGGATCTTGTCAAAAAGTCATAATTCACATAATTATCCAGCGGCAGATGATTTTTTTTCTGAAACCTTTTATTTGGATGTTAGTCAGAGGCTTCAGAGAACATCCCATAATACTTGCAAAATGATAAAATAGCCTTAATGTTTTCTCTAAAGTTTACCAAGCAAACTTTTCCGAAATTCAGAATATACAGAAATATCATTTTCATAACTTGTGGGCACTTCGAACATTTTTGTTAGCTGGAGTGTGTCTGCGATGAAGCAGCTCTTCATTTCAATGCAGTAACGCAAAGACAATATATATCCATTTATCCAAAACATATATAATAAAGAGGAGCAAAATATGGGGACGCTTTTTGATGGGCCACGTAACCTGCATGATTCCGCTGTACTTTTGATTTAGTTTTGTATCATCGTCTGTATGTTTGTGTATTATAGTGGCAGATGCTGAAGTAACTGTAACTGCAGCTGTTTTTGTTTCTGTTTAAACAAATTGGTTTGTAATTCTAAAATCTGTTTCATGGCCTATTTTATGAATACATTGATTATATTCAGAATTTATTTCGTTTTCACAGGAGGTTTTTAACGGATCACATCTATGTCGTCTTCTTTAACCTAACAAGAAACCAGATTCGATTCATCACAGTTTGGAGGAAAGTTACTTTTTTAAAGTAAAAAATTGGATTACTTAGTTACTGTTTCTTTTGCTTGTTTGTTTGTTTGTTTCTAACACTATATATACACACTATTATATATAACAATATATAAAGGAGAGCAGAATTGAAATGAATAAGCCTCAGACTGAAGGAAATGCATATTCACGCCTGTACAGAAGAAAGTTCAAAACTCTTGTTTCAGCAACAAAAAAAAGAAAGAAACAAATGTTATGTTTATCTAAAGTCATTTTTTCATATGTTTGGGTCATCAAAGGTCAAAGACATTGGTTAAAAAAGTGAGATGAATATCTGACTTTGCATTTCCAGGAATACTGAATCTGTTTTCGTGAGATGAGTAAATGCTTTCTCGCACATTTAGTCTAGAACTAAGGAAACCATCAAGTTCACACATCGCACACAACACATCTGTACTTAACCTATTCCTTATTTCTCTCAACACTAGGGGCAAAGTAAACTGCATTACTTATTTAAAAAAGCATCTTAGATATTTTCTTGTAAAAGGAATGCATTATTTTGCTAGTTACTTGGAAAAGTAATCTGATTACATTACTTACATTACCTGTAATGCGTTACCCCCAACTCTGATACTCAGTTAGGGAAAAATACACATGATTGTATTGAACTTTCAATGACTATGACTATACATTATTTACTTGTACACTTTAGAAATGTAGGTAATGTTTTTTATGAATAATATGAATTTCACTACCTCTTCACATGTTTGATCTATTTTAATTCTAATGTTTTTAATGTGATTGTGCATTTTTGTAAAAGTAAAAAATGACTTATATATACCTTATATTATCAGTCATCAGAATAGAGGCTTTGACTGCATCACGATGTGGTTTTAGCCTTTGAGCACACAAACTGTGTCAGTGGGTTAGTGATTAATGGCTGAATCAATAAAAAAGGATTATTCTATACACATCATTTACACACATTTTGATACGATCAGCAACTAGAAAACTAGCTTCCGTTTAACATCTTCCAAAACATGAAAGGGAAGCACTGAAATTTGTGTTTGTGTCCTTAGACGATATGTACACAATAATAATGTTTTTAGTTTGCTTATTTTTCATTTTTCCCCCCATTTTGAATCTATTTTGTCACTTTATTGAATATTATTTACCAAATGAAGTTCTGTGACAGTGAATGATCAATATGAAATGAAGATTGCTGTAGTAAGTATGCACTATATGCACTAGAAAGTGTGCATGCTGCTAAAAGCACACTACATTTAGAAATCAATAGATGCTATTAGGGTTATTGGTCAATCTGACAAATGAGTCTTCCATAGTGACAAAAAAACCAGAAAATGAACCAGAACTGATAGAGTATTTACAGCTGATGGCTTAGTGATGCTCACTTACGTTTTCAGTTACAATGTCATTTAGTTCTGTAGAAGTTTAACAGCACAGACTCTGTAGCCTTATAGTCGGAAGAGTGAAGTTCTAACAAATAGAACACTGTAACCACACAAGCAGTACAAAATACGGGGCGTAGGATGCTATATGATTTTGAAAGATCATTATTTTGTTTATTAAGTGTATAGGTTGCTTTAATGCTCAAAATCACATTATTTTCCCACTTTACATTATTGCAGCTCCTCAATTGCCATGTCTTTCTGAAACGCACAGATTTCTACTAGTGCTCTGCGTTAAGATTATGTGTCAGAAATGTAACGCCCCTAAAAAAAAGCCTAAATTTTCAAATGTATAGTGATCGAGACTCTTCGGAAAATTTGGACTAAACCGCTTGATTCATATGGATTAGTTTTACGATCTCTTTATGAAACAAAGTTTCAGTCGCGAAGCTGTCTTTGGAGGGACTGAAGTCTCAGACTTCATCAAAAAAATCTTCATTCGCGTTCCAAAGATGAACGAAAGTCTTACAGGTTTGGAACGACTTGAGGGTGAGTAAATGATGACAGAATTTTCATTTTTGGGTGAACTATCCCTTTAAAAAGCATCACATGACCCTTTAAAACTTAAACAAAGATGTCATTAACTCAATTGACCCTTCGCAAACGGTTTGATTGACAGGCGATCTGACCAATCATAACACTGAATCCGCCGTTTTGTCCGTCAAAGCAGTCAGGGGAGTTAGTAGATTAACGTTGGTGAACTTGAAAAATTGTGTGTACTCACGTCTTTCCGCGGTTGAAACAACATTCCTTCTGATGTTCATTCATGTTTATTTGATGCTATAAATGAACTAGTATGAAGAGATGATCGCTTCACGAGGAGCTACAGCCATCTGTCACGACACATTAAACACACACTAGACGCTATTTATTGATTAAACTTCTTTAAAAAAATTATTTTAAATATGAAATTGTTTCATATGTCTGTCGAAGCATTGTCAGTGTCCTCTTTCCTCTGCGATGTATTTTTCACTCCGTGAGAACATGATGTGTGGCGTGAGAGCGCATGGCTTGTCGGACATAGCAACAGTAACTAAAGGGTCTTTGCGAACGGTCAATTGTGAACTGAAAAAAAAAACAGCTGCACGAGACATTCTAAAATGATTGGTGATTGTTCTGGATAGTTTGGAGGAATATAAACGGTCACATACTGCAGGTTGAGCGGCAGTGATTGTCTGGTTTTTGTAACTCGGTCTATTAAATGTCTGTCGGTGAGATCAATAGTGTACTTGTGTTGCCTCAGGATCAATATCGACACCACCAATACAGCTGGAGCATCCAGACCAAATTATGATGAACACCCCTGCAGCAAAGCATTTAGATAAGGTGCATCTGCAATTACATATATATATATATATATATATATATATATATAGGTTATCAAAAACCAACCAACATTTCATGAGGATTTACTGTGTATTACTGCATTATTTGTGTTTTAATCCTTCAATGGCCTCTTGTGTGTATATTTGACAAACTGCATTTAAATGGAGCTGTCATTAAACAACAAAAAACGTCATAATAGGTCACAGTTCTAAAGTATTTGATGGTTTGTGCATCTGGGGAAAATAAGCCATTAATCTGCATTTCAAAACAGATTATAGAAACCTTTTGACTATTGCATCATTATTACTCTCACCAAACATTGCATTGAAACACAGCATGTGCAGCTGTTCTGTTAAAGTTAGTTAAAGAAACGGTTCACGCAAAAATAAAAATTCTGTCTTTATTTGCAGCTCTTTTCTGCACAGCGACAGTTCATGCTAAGTCTATAAAAAGTACCACAAAAGTAGTTTACATGATTACATCAAGGTGAAAAAGGAAAGGGGAAGATAGAGAAAATATTATAATAATAAAAATTATAGAAATAATGTATGTTTTTAATATTATAACAATTATAATAATTATTAACAATAATAATTAAGTAAGAAAATTCCGAAAATATATATAAATAATATATATATAAATAAATAAATATATTTATATGCTTATAGGCATGTGTAAAACATTCTGATTCTGATGTCAAATATCCAGGAAAACTATATATATATATATATATATATATATATATATACACACACATATATATAAAGGGTTATTATTGTTAAATAATACTAAAATATTTTATTTTATTATATTAAAAAATAATAAAACTACAGGTAATAGAAATGACAAAAAAACAGCAAAATTAATAAAACTGTAAATAAAATTAAAATGAAAACGGATTAATTCAAAATATGAATCAAAATTATAATAGGCAAAGATATTAAAATTGCACTGCCGTGTAAACACTAAATGGAAAATTAAATAATTAATATTAGCCTGATATAACTAATTTCACAAGCCCACCACCACACACATTCTGATTGAGATATGATTGCCAAATGAAAATGAGCTGAACTGCATATTAATAATGACTCAACTGTAGGCTTGCCGATTTTTAGGGGTCCTGCGTTTCCTCCGGGAATTGGGGGAGGTGGTTCAGGAGTCACGTGACTCCAACCCATCCGTGCCGACCCTTTGTTGTGGGGATTTTGGGCAAGGAGATTCGCGATATTGCCCCGAAACGAGCGGATTTCAAAGTGAACGGAGAACGCACGCTTTCTAAAGGCGTCAAACAGTCGATACGCGTCGGTTTGTTCCTCACATCTAGCGAAACAGACGCGCGAGAGATGCACACAAAGACAGCGCGAGAGGCATCCGCGAGCTGTTAGTGAGACGCGCACGAGCTCATGCAACACAACAGCGAGTCCGTGCGAATGTGCTTGTGATCGAAATGCAACCGGAGTGATGCTCACAAGGCTCAGTCGGCCTTTCTGGGACACAAACACGTTTTAAAAGGGGAAGCGTTGGAATATTTTCCGCATCATCCACAGATTGCTCCTCTGTTGTCCCCCTGCAGCTTTATTAAACAGGAGGAGATACAGATACATCATGTCGCTGGGCACCAGGCTTGTAAGGAGGACCGGACCAGAACTGTCGGTGTTCTGCCTGCTGACCATCATCATCCTCAGCCCAGCGCTGGGATCCGTCCAGTCATCCCACCCGCAGAACAGTGACTGTGTGTCCGGCAAAGGAAAAGGCTGTCTAGGTATGAATCCACTATTTAATATGTTGCATGGAAATAAAAGCATGCTCACTTTGTGTCTTCGTTGCAGATATTGCACATTTGTTGTGTGCATCTTGAAGATTCAAGCATGGCCTCTGGAGGCAGGGAGTGTAGGGATGCTAAATAAACTGAGCTATTTGGACTTCTTTGCATATATTAACTGCTTTTTGAATGGGGATGCACGGGCATCCATCTTCTGATGCACCAGATCAGGTGAGACAACATAAAGGGAAGTGTGAACCCCACCCTAAAACATCACTCTCATCAGGGGGCTGTGGGGACCACACATCCTCATAAACTAGGGAAACTGATTGTTTTTAATGAATCAGATTCTACTTGGCTTTTTTTAAAAAAAAAAATAGCCATTTGTATGGTTATCTCTCTCTCTGGCCAATTTTAAGCCACGTTAATCCTGCACGGGAAGTCCGTACTGTCCCGTATGGTGACCGATGGGGGGCTTTCAGGATCAAGGTCTGTTTGAAAAGCCTTATTTATTGTCTAATAAGTCCTGCGAGACTTTTATAAACATGTGTTCATTGTCCTGTGGATTGCATTTTGATCTTTCCAACTACATGCAAGTGACATCCAAGCACATTATTGCAGTGATTTTTAGGTTGTAAGATGTAATGCATGTTTGTTAGTATAGTTGCATGGATTTATCCACGTTTTTAGGCCTTGTTGACATTTTTACAAACTGTTGACTCACATGCACCTGATGACTTTTCACACACGGTCTGCAAGCGAGATATCAAAATAAGTAGCCGTTTAAAATGTAACCTTTTAACATAATGCACATCTCTGTCTTTTGGGTCATTATTTATAGTGTAAACTCTCCAGATGGGCTTTTTTTTTTCCTGGCTGTCTTTCTTTTTTAAATCCTGACACCCTTTTTGTCACCTAGAATTAATAGAAGGAAAAGCAGCTGACAATAGTGGCCATTGTGCGCCAGTGTTTTCAGATTCAAAGCTCCAGGCACCAGTGGTTTAATCAGTGGCCGTCCTGCATAAGCGCCGGGCTGGTTTTGTAAAAGGCAGGAACACAATGGAGCGAGTCTCAGGGGCATCAGAATTGCCTTCAGCAGTTGGATACTGACCACAGCCAGAAAAAGCACCCTTCATCCTCTTTAGTGTCACTAATTTAGTAGACATCCTATTTTTGACCGCAGCATTAATGGTTGCTTTTATTAAAGGGCAAGTTGGTAATTTCGCAAACCTCTTTTATAAAACATAAAACCCGGCTATGATTTCTGTGTTGACGATGTTCCTGGAATTTGATCGAGGATCTCAGGAAATCAATATTTGCTTGTCAGTAAATGATATCACAATTATTTCACCCTCACATTTTAGATCATATAAAATTATATGGTTTTGCCTGAGGAACTTGATTTTGATGTTAAATCTGTGATGCAACACATTATCAACATTGTTTATTGTAACAATTGTATCCCTGCCCTCTGAGATTAGGAATGCAGAATCCCTCAAAACATACTAGTTTAGGATAGCTTTTATGTGATTCATTTGATTACTTTGTTTTTTTTTGGCTTTTTATTTGATTTCACTGTTATGTGTATCTTTTAATTTCATATTTTTATGTAAAGTGCTTTGAGAAGCTACATTTAAAGGCGCTATATAACCTAAAGTTTATTATTATTATTAACAAAATATCTGCGTAGGCCCGACATTGTTAAATTATTGACCTGATGAGTGGAATAGGACAATTAGCAAATTTGTAATATTAACCAGACTAACACAAAAACTTCGGGGGAAATATTATATTACTTTAAGCGACATGAATCATTGTTTTTGCTGGTCAAGAACCTTTCAGATCGGAACAGACCTGTGCCCCCCCACTTCAGGCTGAGGGCGAAATGATTTAAGGGCCGTTTATAAGACGGCGTTTTCAAGTAAAAAACTTTTTATGTGTTTTCGCTGTACATTTACACGATAACAGCGGCCTGAAAACGCAAGCTATTGAAAATGAGACCGTTATCATCTCTGTGTAAACTACAAACATGTGGATCCAGGAAAACGGTGCCATTTATAGGCGCATAGTTTTTTTTTTTTTTTTTACAAAGTGACATCTACTGGCCGGGCAGCAGAATACAGCGTTTCTTTCTCCGGCTCCGATCGTTTTGACCTCAGCAAGAGAACTGAAATGTTAGTTGTTCACATTCACATCAAGTGTTTGTGAATCTATCCAATCTATTGTTCTTTGAATAAGCCATTTGAATTTTAGATAATGTCATTAGATAATGTGTTTTAAATAGCATTTACTGTTAAGTGCACAGGATGTACTGATCAGTCAGAGCTCTAATCTTTGTCTGATCTGGACAGTCACGCTGGATCATTGCTCTGAAGCTACATAGAATGATTTCTTTAAGTAGTCTTCAGCCCGTTTCCTGACCGCTCTTGGAACACGCATTGCTCGCAACACAAAGCTTGCACATCTGAGAGAATCTCAATTGACATGCAACCGCCGATTTGTATTCAATGATGCCGCGTTCTAAAGCAAGGCTGGATATGAAAACCCAACTCTTATACTCATCAGTCAATTTAATGGCTTTCCATTGAACAGACAAACGGCCTCTAAATCACTCCAGTGCGAGGGAGATGCTTTATGCACATAGCTTCTCCGTAGCCCATAGGTCTGAAATCAATGGCGTCCACCGTGACAGGGCGAGGGGTCGACCGGAGGGAAGCGGTATTGCAAAGCTTTGCATAATGCATGTGTGTGGATGCAGCAGCGCTTGGAAACCCATTTAAGGCAATATGTTCACCCGGCATGTTGTCGTGCTCTTTTAGCCTGTCCTTGGTGGCTTCAGTTTTAAATGCCGAAATATTGACTTGGTAGAATTTAGCTGAAGATGCTTAATGTGGCAGATATAAGCTAACAGGCTTTAATTATTTAGCTGGTTAAATGTGTCATTTCTGCACTACTGGAGTCAGAAATAATGATTGTTTTCAATCAGGTTTCCCAAACACTCCCCTTCCATGGTCACTCAGACAAACACATAGCCCCGCCTTCAAACCCACGCCATTGGTTTAGCCAGTGTTGCTATGTCAGGCTGGTCGGAATGCTTTAACAAATGTTTTAAAAATGTAAACTAGTGGTTTACTTAGATTTGTCTGTGTTTTAACTGGGATTAGAAAGTCTTTGGTGGCTTCTGTTTTAGTAGGCAAAATATTGTCCTACGCTTCGTACACTTTAAGACAAATATGTTTATTTTACCAGATATAACTTTACATTCTTTTATTATTTAGCTGGTTTAAAGGCTAAATGTGTCATTTCTGCACTAGTGGAGTCAGAAATAATGATTGTTTTCAATCAGGTTTCCCAAACACCCCCCTTCCATGGTCACTCAGACAAACACATAGCCCCGCCTTCAAACCCACGCCATTGGTTTAGCCAGTGTTGCTATGTTGGGCTGGTCGGAATGCTTTAACTGATGTTTTAAAAATGTAAACTAGTGGTTTACTTAGATTTGTCTGTGTTTTAACTGGGATTAGAAAGTCTTTGGTGGCTTCTGTTTTAGTAGGCAAAATATTGTTCTACGCTTCATACACTTTAAGATAAATATGTTTATTTTACCAGATATAACTTTACATTCTTTTATTATTTAGCTGGTTTAAAGGCTAAATGTGTCATTTCTGCACTACTGGAGTCAGAAATAATGATTGTTTTCAATCAGGTTTCCCAAACACCCCCCTTCCATGGTCACTCAGACAAACACATAGCCCCGCCTTCAAACCCACGCCATTGGTTTAGCCAGTGTTGCTATGTTGGGCTGGTCGGAATGCTTTAACTGATGTTTTAAAAATGTAAACTAGTGGTTTACTTAGATTTGTCTGTGTTTAAACTGGGATTAGAAAGTCTTTGGTGGCTTCTGTTTTAGTAGGCAAAATATTGTTCTACGCTTCGTACATTTTAAGACAAATATGTTTATTTTACCAGATATAACTTTACATTCTTTAATCATTTAGCTGGCTAAATGTGTCATTTCTGCACTACTGGAGTCAGAAATAATGATTGTTTTCAATCAGGTTTCCCAAACACTCCCCTTCCATGGTCACTCAGACAAACACATAGCCCCGCCTTCAAACCCACGCCATTGGTTGAGCCAGTGTTGCTATGTCAGGCTGGTCGGAATGCTCTAACAAATGTTTTAAAAATGTAAACTAGTGGTTTCTTAGATTTATTAGATTCTTAGATTTGTCTGTGTTTAAGATGGGATTAGAAAGTCTTTGGTGGCTTCTGTTTTAGTAGGCAAAATATTGTCCTACGCTTCGTACACTTTAAGACAAATATGTTTATTTTACCAGATATAACTTTACATTCTTTAATTATTTAGCTGGTTTAAAGGCTAAATGTGTCATTTCTGCACTACTGGAGTCAGAAATAATGATTGTTTTCAATCAGGTTTCCCAAACACCCCCTTCCTTGGTCAAACACATAGCCCCGCCTTCAAACCCACGTCATTGGTTGAGCTAGTGTTGCTATGTCGGGCTGGTCGGAATGCTTTAACAAATGTTATAAAAATGTAAACTAGTGGTTTCTTAGATTTGTCTGTGTTTAAACTGGGATTAGAAAGTCCTTGGTGGCTTCTGTTTTATATTCCAAAATATTCTGCTATGGTTAGTTGAATTTAAGAGGAAAATGTTTATTTTACCAGATATAACTTAACACTCTTTAATGGTTTAGCTGGTTTAAAGGTTAAATGTGTCATTTCTGCACTAGTGGAGTTTAGGGGTTTGGGGTGGGGAAGAAATTCAGTTCTTAGATGCATCGCGATGCGGACGCGAACGATTCTGAATCGATTCGCAAATGTCAAAAATCGATTTTAAATGTTAAATGATAACGCAATGTTGCGAGCGTTTTCAATTCATTTGTGGAAGTTGAGCTTCACACTCATGCCCAAGCATGAAGCTCAACTTCCATAGGAACAAACTGAAAACACTAGATCTGCGCCAATGGATACGCACCATATGAGATCCACGATGGCTGAGCGAGAAATCCGACTGATTTCTGCATTAAAAGCCAGCGTATGGAAGCACTTTGGCTTCTATGAAGTTGAAGTGGAAGATCGTAGAGACCATTGGTGGCAATTGTTCTATGATCAACTTAGGCTTACGATGGTTTGGGGAAACGCAACCCTGGACACGCCACACTATATGCAAGTTATGTTATTGCTATATTATTAATTTTATATAATATTGTTATATTGCCAATTGCACATAACGGATGGAAGTTGTTTAGAAGTATATTATATTATTATAGTGATTCAGAATATGCTGAAGTCTGTATTAATTTACTATAAGTATGTTGCTATAGGCACACATTTGTTTTCCTGTTGGTTCGTTGCTATGCTGGGACATGCTGGCAAATGTAACCTTCCAGTTCATGCCAAATCGCTTCCATTAGTTCAATTAATAAAAGATATTGGAAGTAATTGATTATGGATCATTTCAAATACTTTGCTTTAAAACTACCAAGTAGTTACACGGTAACAAAAAAGATGCATCTATAATCGATTTAATATCGGATCGCAGCCCTCTGAATCGTATTCGAACCGTGAGGTGCCCAGAGATTCCCAACCCTATTAGAGTACTGAGGAATAATGATTGTTTTCAATCAGGTTTTCACGAACATTCCCAGTCTGCCATTGGTCAGACAAACAGCTGCCTTCAAACTCACACCATTGATTGAGCTAGTGTTGCTATTTGGGGCCGGTAGGAATGCTTCAATAAATGTCAGTTTATTTTTGTGTTTACCTTTTATATTTACATGCATTTAGTGTTTTTGTCATGTATTATTTTCCGTCACACCATCAAGGTGTTTTGCTCCTGAAACGTTTAACTCTGATGTCACGCTTGTGGATTCTGTCAGTTCCACACCGGCGTATAATTAAGAGGCAATTATTTTAAGGAAGCCCTTCACAGATGGTGCCTTCAAAGAGGCCCAGCCCACATAAACCACAATTACTCCCACCCAAAGATACTGCCAAATGGACCATGCTGGTTGGCCTTTGTTTCCAGCTTCGTCTGTAGTTATACAATCGCTTTGATGGTTAAACTCAAGACTAAGTTTTCCTTGTGCACTTCAGAAGATTTCAATGAAGAACTGGTTCCTACCTCAAGTGATACTGATGCTTCTAGTACAGCTGTAGTATTTTTTTACCACTAACTCTACTTGTGTTAGATGATGTATCCCTCTAGGTAATTGACTGCCGTACTGAGGTTGAACCAAGTTTATCAAACTAAATTAATGTTACTAACAGTCGTGGAGATCAAAGCCGCGGTGGTTCCTAACCACTAGACCGCACGAATACTCCTTAACTGTAATGGCTTCATACCTTTGAGTCTTTGATCCTTAGACTAAGAGATCTGTATCACGGCTTGTTTGATCTCAAAGACCCGACCGAACTAATTATAACAGTACAACTCGACTGCAGTGGATTTTGGTAGGAAGTCATTAAACAGCAAGAAGCTCTAGTCGTCCAAATTTTTTATTTTTTTTACCACATCTTAAGCAATGCATTTTTCGTCATGAAATACATTTTACTTTTTTTCAACTTTAGCTATACCCATCACCTCTTTCTTAAAACATGTGTGTGTTTGTGTGTGTCCCTAATATGCCAGAGGCAAAGAGGCACTACATAATGAAGTAAGCCCGTATAATGCTCTCGACTGTCATAGTTTACAGTTGTACAATTAAAGCACACACACTTTGAGAGATAGGGTTACTTTTTATCATCTTAAAGCCTGTTTAAGGAGAAAAAAAAACGAGTATCTAGTTAAAATTGCGTGTCAGTGTCGGTCGGAAGGAACTGTGTTTTTAATGTGTAGTTTTGTGAATCGTGTGTGATCTAATATTGTATTAGGGTATTATGCATCTTAGAGGAGATATTATTGTGACCTTATTGTTTCTACATGCTCTGCTTTTATGCTGATGAAGATCAAACTGGGTCTGTTTTCGCAGTGCTGGTCTCCACAAGAATCCCCTGCTGAAAAGACACACTTGAATATTCTGTACCGGTAAAAGCTGGTTTGTGTTGCAGGTCTAGCAGAGTTATTAAATTTGCATTTGCATAACATGGCGATTTTCTTTAGACTCGTGATTATATGGTACTTGCATTGAACTTCGTTGCTGAACAGAGAGAAAAGTAACTAGGACAGGATTCAGTTAAATAGTCTTTTAGATGGGAAAGTTAGATCTAAGGTTGAGATTTAACGTCATAGCATCCTCCTTTTTAATAAGGGACACTATTGACCCAGTGAGGAGATGAGTATCGACTGGTCTTGAGCAGATGAGCTGTTTGGCTACAGGCAATAGACTGATGTCCTTATCTTTCAAATGGCATTGATTTCTGTCGCTACTCTGATTATCTTAGCGCAGTGTGAGATCTGGGTCTCCCCTCTGCCCCACTTCTGCCCCACACACATCGTGCATTGTATTTGTTTGGAGATGTACACTTGGAACTGGGCCAGTTCAGATGAGGGACGTTTAAGGAATGTCCCATTAAGGAACTAGTTGAATGAGGTTTGTTGTGAAGGCTAGGCCTTATCGGTCGGTGTATTTGTCATTTGCGCAGCGAGTTCAACAAAGGAACTTGTTTTGTGTTGGTGAAATAGCATGAATGGTAATTGTGAAGTGAATAGAGTAGTGCTTTTTTGCACTGAAAACATAAAATGGAATTAAAATAAAATAACAGCTGGTCATTTAGAGGATTTTTCGTAACAACCTTAAAAAATTGCTTATCCTGTTATGGAACTTATATGTGGGAAAATGGAACATATGACGTGGCAAAATCTATCAGCATTTAGATATGAATGTTTGATTACATGTTTTACCTGACTTGAATCGCAACTGGGAATCGATAATCAGTAAAATTCAAACAATACCCAACCATAGTTATATAATACAGTAATACATCGCAATAAGTTACTCTTAAGTTAAAGTTTGTTAAGGCATTTCCTAACATTAACTAACAATGAGAGAAACTTTTGTTACAGTATTTATTAATCTTTGTTAAAGTGGTGTTTTTAATATGCTTTAAGACAACCCATGTGAATTCATAAGTCAACACCATCGCTGAGTATTTTCTCCTTAAAACTGCAGTGAAAAAAAAAAAAAAATCACTGGTGTTTTCAAACTACCTTCGAACCAATCATGTCAATGTGCTGGCGGGCTTTAGCATATCATTAACCAGCAGGGGAGTCTTGAGAGAAGCCAGGTTATCCTGATCTATTTTTCTCTGTTGATATGAAAAATTGAGTAGCTATAGCAATATTTATATTATGATGAACTATATGCCTTTATCCACTGACATTCTGAGTTGTTCAAAGTGTTTGAGCTGGCATGAGCGAGCGGAGGCAGGGCTAATTATCATATTCATTAATCCCCGTTCACTAAATGAGGCAAGGGTGTAGAGTAACATTTAAGCTAATTTAAGGCATAAAGAAAAGGAAAAAAAAACATTTAAATATGTCATTTTGGTAATCAAAGATGAGTTTTAAAGTGTTACTTCACCCAAAAACGTCTTTTGGACAACTGTCAAGTCCGCATTTAAACCATTTAAAGGCCTTTGCAGGTGTTTCGAGTTAATTAGCTCATTAGAGTGTGGCACCAGGTGTCTTCAATATTGAACCTATTTACAATATTCTAATTTTTTGAGATTTTGAATTTGGGATTTTCCTTACTTGTCAGTTATAATCATCAAAATTAATATATCAGTCTGTGTGTAATGAATGAATGTAATATACAAGCTTCACTTTTTGAAAGGAATTAATGAAATAAATCAACTTTTTGATGGTAGTCTAATTATATGACCAACACCTGTGTGTGTGTGTGTGTGTGTGTGTGTATATATATATATATATATATATATATATATATATATATATATATATACTTAGTTCAGTTATACAACTCTTTTGAGCAGCTGTTCTCTTAAACCCAACCGCTTTGGCCAATCGATCTGTTTGTTCTATATATGTAATTTATTTATTTCCATCCGAACTGGCTCAGCTCAGTGCAGCTCTTCAAGGAAATTTTCGTAGCCCTCCACCTTCCCCAGCACCACCTGCCTAGATCTGCTGGGTGGTTCTCTCTACTTTTCTTGCTACAGCTCGCATTCTATTCACTGTATTTATAATTTATGTATTTATTTGGCAGTAGCCTTCACTCATGAATCAGCAGCAGCATCGTAGCAGA
Organism: Opsariichthys bidens; assembly: GCA_037194245.1. Taxonomy (NCBI): domain Eukaryota; kingdom Metazoa; phylum Chordata; class Actinopteri; order Cypriniformes; family Xenocyprididae; genus Opsariichthys; species Opsariichthys bidens. The sequence goes on along the minus strand of CM074301.1, from coordinate 12,199,643 downwards.
TCGATTCAAATCCCATGCACATTCTAATCGATAAAAGTTGTTTAAATATATTCCAAGAGTTGTCATTGTTATATATCATTCCTTACCGTGGTATATATCAAAGTATCACCATGGTATTATCTCAGATGTCATATTGTCCTACTCTTTTATGCAGGGTATCCTATATCATATTTCTGGTGAAACTTTCATTAATTCCATCGCTTTTACTTTTATTACTGTAAAGGCATTACTGTAATCAAGCAATGAAATCCAGGTCACTTTGACTGTGAACTTATTAGCACTCGCTCTATTCCCACAGGTGCCAGACCAACACATCATTTATCATAGCACTTTAACACCTCCACAGATTAACCTCTCATCTGATTAAACTGCCTTATTAATGAACTTCTCAAGCTGCTCCTCCAAACTTCACTTGTCTAAAGTCTGCGCATTGGTTTCATCTGGAAAACTTCCGCCCTCCGAAACCACTTGGCTGGGTTTCTGTGGCCGCAGCATTTGTGCCATTTTCCAAATGCATTCACGGCTCGGCCGCATGCCAGCAAGCTTCTGTAGTGGCTTTAAGTGTCTGCTCCTCATTAACGGCCTGTCTTAGGCCTCGTCTCATCTGCCTGGATTTACAAGAGGGTTACGACTGCCCAGTGTCCTTCATTTGCATGGACAATGACCAGTGCTTTGTTCTTAGTTTACATGAAATCTCCATTCATATCCTGGGGATAACAGTGAGAAGTGTTATTATAGTGGCCTTGCTTGCTTTGAAGTGCTTTGTTTTTATAGGGCTATTTAAAAAAAAATCTGAATTAAGTTAAATGAAAACATTTTGATCATTCATTTGAAGTCTAATATTTGCTAAATATATTATATAAATTATTAACTCATCCATTAACTCCACACAATTTCATTTTTCAAATGCTGAATATATGCATATATATATATATATATATATTGGGGTGGTAATATTATTTTAATGTTTTTGAACAATCTCTTCTGCTCACCAAAGGTGCTTTTATTTGATCAAAAATACATTAAAAACAGTAATATGTAGTGAAATATTATTACAATTTAAAAAGTAATTTAGTCCACATGATCCTTCAGAAATCATTCTAATATGCTGATTTGATGCTAAGAAAAAACATTATTATCATCAATGTTAAAAACAGTTGTGCTGCTTTTTTTTTTGTCGAAATCATGATACTTTTTCAGGATTCTTTAATGAAGAGAAAGTTTAAAGGGATAATTTTTTTAAAATGAAAACTTTCAGTGTATATAATCATTATGGTACACAATGTTTTAGTCACATATATTCATATACAGTTGTGTTTATATGGTATGGTAACTGTATGATACTTCAAATAATACCCTAGTGTTATCATAAGTGGAAGGCCTGTCCAGGTTTGGTGATAATATGTCGTTCCAAACCTGAATGACTTTCTTTTCTTTTTTTTTTCTGTGGAGCACAAAAGAAGATATTTTTGGCCAAACAATGAAAGTCAGTGTGGTCCAAACAACACCTGACTTTTATTCTGTAGGCAAACAAACACTGTCTGAGGCATTTTTCAAAATATATTCTTTTATGTCGCACAGAAGAAAGAAAATCATCCAGGTTTGGAAAGACATGAGGGAGAATTTTTTAGTCCTGTCTCAAAGGTTTTGTCAGTCCCAGCTGTGTGTCAGATGGAGGATCTGGCCTTGGTTAATTTCTGTTAATTGGCTTCATACTCACAGCTAGTGGTCTGAAATATGAATGACAGTTGACTGTTGACAGCTGTTGGACACATGCTTTTTACAGCTGCTTTCTTCCAGCAGTCTGATTTCAGATCAGTCTGTTTCACATCTTTGATAATGGGTGGATGAAGCTAATCCTGGGCTAGAATTTTAAATTAACGTCATGGTCTCAGTATAGAGGGTCGGTTCACGGCATATGTATGAACATTCATATGGACCCTCATTAACACAGCATAAACACATTCAGACTCATGAAACAGACATTTGTTGGCCATCTGAACTCCTGTTTTGAAGGGGCACCAGTGGCAGTCCTGTGGAAGCTTGGAATTAAAAAAAACCCCACACAATTCAGTTTATATCTCACAATTCTGAGAGAAAAAGTCAGAATTGCAAGAAATAATGTCAGAATTGCGAGATATAAATGCAAAATTCTAACTTTTTTCTCTCGCAATGGTGAGTTTATATCTCCCATTCTTATTTCAGAATTATGAGATACAAACTTAATCGCGACTTTTTATCTCACAGTTCAGACTACTCTTTTGTAATTGTGAGTTTATGTCTCTTTATATCTCTTATAACTCTTTTTTTCCTCTGAATTGTGAGATATAAACACAGTTGTGAGAAGAAAAAAACCCAGAATTGATCGTTCGCAAAGACCAGCAACCAGCAGTTCACAAGCCATGCCGCTCTCACGCCACACATCATGTTCTCAGGAAGTGAAAAACACATCCAGTTTCATATTTAATATATCGTCATTTTTTTTAAGAAGTTTAAACAATAAATAGCGTATAGTGTGGTGACAGATCGCTGTAGCTCCTCGTGAAACGATCATCTCTTCATACTAGTTCATTTATAGCATCAAATAAACATGAATGAACATCAGAAGGAATGTTGTTTCAAGCGCAGAAAGACGTGAGTACACACAATTTCTCAAGTTCACTAACGTTAATCTACTAACTCCCCTGACTGCTTTGTCAGACAAATTGGCGAATTCGGGGTTATGATTGGTCAGATCGCCTGTCAATCAAACTCCCAGGGAAGGGTCAATTGTGAGATAAAAGGTTGACCTTACCTTTTTTATTCTGTGGCGGAAACAAGCTTCCATACAGTCCAGTCCTGACTAGGCAAGATTAAACACAATCACAATCTTTAAGTAAGACAGCATAGGTTCGTGGTACAATTTCTGTTTAGCATGAAATCCCTACCTGAACTTCACTTGACAGCGAGTGATGATCATTCATTTTCGCTGAATGTAAAAGTGCAGCTTTTGGATCTGAGAAAGTTGAAAAGAAACAAGCTTACAAGTAAAAATGTTTTTATACCTTTAAAAATGACGAGTTCGTCGGTGTTTGGTGTTTAATCAGCCTCTGTTGTGTCTCGTCAGATTTGTCGGAGAAGAAGAGCGACCTGCGTGTGTGTGACGCCACCACGTGCCGTTACAACGGGATCTGCCAAAACAATGGTGCTGACATCAAATGCGTATGTCAGTTTCAGGTACACATTTTACGTCTTTTATTCATTACCTTGTAACGCTGTTCATTGTTTTTATGAATTCTAAATTGTGATTGGAAGAATCGCTTTCGAAGCCTTACATAGTGTGCATACATTTAGTCTAATTAATTATGTTACTTGATTATTCACAATTATTATTAATAAATATAACTATTGAACATATTAACACTTCTCCAAAAATCCCCCTGTTCACACCAAGGACTGTAACTATAAAGATAAAGATATAAAAACTGATCTAAATATAAAAGAATAGCAGAATTCACACCACAACTATAATGAAAGCGGCACAGAGAAACGACATCTTTGGAATCGCTTTCAGAACGATCTTTTTTTTTTTTTTCAGCGGATGAACGATAAAAACATTGACAGCCAATCAGAATCCATTCTGCCTTAAAAAACTCAAGGATGTAAAGTGGCAGACAAGAAAGCGGAGATCAGCACAAGCTTCAGTTATTCTTTTATATTTAGAACTATTTAAAGAACTATATCTCTTTATCGTGATAGTTGTCATCCTTGGTGCAGGCCTTTAGAGTTGCATTGATTTTTCAAAACTTTATGATTATAGTCATCATTCTTGGTGTGAAAAGGACTTTATTCACAAACTATTGTGAACGTATTGCTGGTTTAATGGTTGCTGTCAACTCCTGGTCTTTTGAGAAAAATCGTTGAACATTTTTTCCGTGATTGCGCTTCAGAAAATCTCTCAAATTATAAGGCCGAATCGATGCTTTAGCATTTACCTGCGTTCATTTTCCTCCTCATTGATCAGTGAGGCATCTAAAGCATGTGAAAAATCACATCAGAAGTGGCTCAACTCAATACTGCATCCAGCTCCTTAAAACCACCACGTTTCTTGCTGAACCTGAGAAGCCTCTCATATGTGTCGTGTTTGCCGCAGTGCTCGAAGAACTACGTCCCCGTGTGCGGTACCAACGGAGACACCTATCAGAACGAGTGCTATCTGAAACAAGCAGCCTGTACGCAGCAGAGACCCATCTTTCTGGCCTCTGAGGGCCCCTGCTATCCTGGTGAGTCCAAACTGTCTCCTCCACTTCCTGAAATGAAAACCGAACATCTTCTGCCCTAGTTCATATTACACAGACTGTGCTCATTTCGTTAGAACACAAGTCACAAGCATTTTTTGAGATGCTGCAACAATAGTGTTGGTCTGTGAAGGGATTTTTTTTTAATATAAAAGTTCATTTTAATGACTAAAATGTATTCATATGACTTAACAGACACACTTTTATACACTGCCCAGCCCAAAAAAAAGTTTGGATTTAAATAGGCAAATACTTGGATTATTATTGCTGTGACTATTATGTTTCTAACATATGTTTGGGAACAGTTCTTCTAACCCTAATTGATTGAGTAGATTTTCAGTTCTTAAACGATCATGTATGAAGACGTATCTTGGCCATCTTTCAGGATGACAACGCTAAGATTAATCAGGTTCAAACTGTGAGAGAATGGTTGGGTCCAGACCTTAAAGTCTTTGAAAGTCTTTGAGATGTGAACCTTGAGAGTGCTTGACTCTTGCATTGCCAATACAAGATCTTGACCAAAACTTGATGCACCTTCTTGATGGAAATAATGTGATGTTATTTCCATCAAGAGGCAAATCGATTTTTGTAAATCAAGTCTTCTCCAGCACAACCCAAACACTGTTTTTCAGAAACCATCATTTGTCAATTCGAATTTTACCAAAAAATCTATCCTTTCCTTTTCCACTCCCTACTCTAGCTTATGTTACTGAGCAATGTATGAAACTTGCATTGTGAGCACTTCCTGTTTCTATTCAGAAGAATTCATGAAGAATCGCTTGTTTGTTTTCCTCACTTGTAAGTCGCTTTGGATAAAAGCGTCTGCTAAATGACTAAATGTAAAATGTAAATGTAGCAATAGAGGAGAAATATGGATGTCAGAAATGCATCCTTTTTGTCAAATACTTAAAGGCACAATATGTAAATGTTTCATATAAAAATATCCAAAAACCACCACTTGCACAGTGTTATATATTTCGTTCAGTGCCCGTCCCTCTCTTGTCACTTGCGCCTGTCAGTGACGTAATATCTGCGTTATCCCTGGTTTCCGCTTGTGCTGCACAGTAACCATGGCAACAGACACGGACAGCAGCGTAACGTCTTGCGGCTGCTGTTGTTCCGTTCAAACATTTTGGACCATGGCAAGCAAACTTTGGGACAGAAGGAGAAATAAAACGAGCATCAATATCGGTGTGGGGTTTCCGAGAAGGCGAGAGCTTTGCGACAAACTTTGTCTTGACAGAGACGGCGCTCTTGCACGTTATTAGACGAGGTTAACAAATGTAGGCTATAAGACTAATCAATGTTATATAGATCAATAGATGTAATGTTGATCTAGCTCACTGTTAAGTCTCATACAGACAACAAACTAATACTGAACATTACAACTTTCATTACACTCAAATACAGTTTAGTATGATTTTGGAACTTTAGAGCAAGTGAAACAGCGCTGCGTTACCACACAGTTTTAATTTGTCAAATAAACTGACCTGTAAGAGCAGTATTTCATCGCTTAGGAGTAGTTCGGTAGAATGAAATGTCCTCATTTCTTTATATCCCGGCACTGATATCTGTCTCTCAATAGTAATCGCGCCTGTGATTCTCGGTCACGGCCAGCAGTCACGTTAAACACATGCATTCACTCATCCATAAACAATATTTCCCCATAAACATTATTAGATCCATCAGCATGACGGCAAGTTCCGTGTTCCACTCATTCATTGCGTCATCGATCTTTTGTTTTGAAGAGTTTAGCGACCCCTAGTGGCGAAAAAATACATACTGTGCCTTTAAGTGTAAACAAATTATCAACACAAATTCTGAATTATCCAACATTATGAATTTCAGGAGCATTTCTGTCAATTTTTGTATATATGCATATGCAATTGTATTTACTCTATAAAAAGTTAATTTGATCTGATTTTATTTAGAATATATTTTTCAGAATATATATTTTCAAAAGATATACTGCCGTTGCTAATTACATTGATTTTTCGAAGTCAGAATGGCCTGAAATTCTATTTTAACACCCTGTTTATATGCAGAGGCTTATATTACAGACTCTAATGAGCAGTGCGATCTGATACATGACAACCTTTATTTTTAGCTCTAATAAAGCTCATGATTTCTTTTCATCCACGAATTACATGTCATGGCTCATAATAATTTGATATGCTTGTTAATAATGCATTATACATGGACTATAACAATACACCGTATGAACTCTTGACAGTGCAAATGCTTTATGATGTCTATATATACATTTATGAAGTCCTCCCTACTTGTTTTTTGTTCCAGATAGCAGCTCAGGATCTGGAGATGGAGGTTTGTTTTAGTTTTTTTCTTTAAATTTTTTTTGTTTTGTCCATAAAGCACCAACAGTAATATCAAGGAAATTGAAACATGGTCATTTCTAGGATTTTGACCTACAGACTTCATATTATGGTAGAAATGGGTCACCTCCCAGCATTCCACAGCTCTGTAGATCAGCCAAAACATGCCATCTGAGGATATTTTTAGCCCCATCAGGCCGAAGTTGCCAGTTCTATGATAAAAGAGTGACCCCGCGCTGCGCTCGGTTTGAACCTCCCCTAATGCGGGTTTAAAGATGAAGGCTTGTGTGTACGAGCCGCTCTAGAGCTGTCATTACAGCAAATTACAGACCGCTGCAGGAACGCAACTCAAGTGCTGTTGAGTGTGTACTCGCTCAGTGGCCACTTCTGAAATGCATGCTATGCCGCTGAGTATTTTTAATCATTCTCTTACAAAAATGTAAAAAACAAAACAAAAAAAGAGGGTTATTAAAAGGGTTAGCTCATTCCTCGTTTTCCATTGCCAGAATGTCTATATTTTGAGCTTGCCCTCTACAGACTTTTAAAAATCTGTATTTATAATAATATATTATGAAATTTTTTTTTAAACAATAATACAAATAATAATATATTAAATAATGGTAACACTTTACAATAAGGTTCTTTAGTTCACATGAACTAATAATGTATCCAGCATTTATTAATCTTTGTTAATGTTAATTTCAACATTCACCAATACATTGTTAAATTATTGTTAACATTAGTTAAAGCGCTGTGAACTAACATGGACAAACAATGAACAACTGTGTTTTCATTAACGTTAACGAAGATTAGTAAGTACAGTAACAAATGTGTTGCTCATGGTTAGTTTGTGTTAGTTAATAAATTTTTATTAATACATTATTATCTTATTCTAAAGTGTTACCTAAATAATAATAAAAAATGTTTATATATATATATATATATATATATATATAGATATATAGATATATATAGAGAGAGAGAGAAAATATATATATATATATACATGGTGTTAAAATCAGGGACTTTTTTCTAAGAACTTCAGGGTTCATCATCCTTAGCATATAAAAAAAAAAAATCCAAAAGTGCTGTTAATTGAAGAGTTAGCCAAATATTATGAGTTATAAGCAGTGTTATTTTAGCTTCATTAATATTTTTAATTAGCGTTTATTTTTATATATTTTTAGTTTTTTATGTTAACATTAGTCATTTTGTTGTGTGCTTTTGTCATTTTATTAGTTTTTTGTAAATATTGCTAATTCGGTTACATTGACTTTTCTTTAAGTTTTAGTTTTTATGTATTTCCAATTAATAATTGTAGTAATTCAACTTATTACGTTTCTCCAACTAATATTTATATTTGATTCGATTTCAGCTTTTATTTCAGAGAAATGTTTTTGATAGTTTTAGTTCACGATAATAATCTTGCTGAAGGACAAATAGGAGGCAAACGGTTAAAATCAGTTTTCTCTTCAAACTAAAGGAAAAATATATAACGCGAACAAGCCAACAACAGATATCTCGAAGTGTTTCTAAACAGGTGCACTAAAACAGGCTATGATGAAAGTGTTTTTTTTAATAATTGTAATTTAAGATGTGTTATCACTGTTTTACAGAATATGAGGGATCAGGCACAGATTCGGGCAAGAAAGTCACAAAATGCAGCAACTGCAAGTACGGCGCTGAATGCGACGAAGACGCAGAGGACGAGGACTCGTACGTGCTGCGCTATTTCTTCCATGATTTCTGTTTATGTTGTCTGGACCAATTTACCATAGTAGACAGGAGTTGTTAATTAATGAGTCCCGTACTACTTCATGCCAACACTTTAAAGTAATAAATGAATGAAGGTTTTGTTTTCAACATGCCATTGTGTATAATATAAAAGCACGAATGTTGGAAAGAATTCAGCTCTATCAAAGCCGAGGAAATAGCATGACTCCCATGAGATGGGGAAGCATTGCACAACTTATTTCTATCAAAAGTTTTTCTGCCTGGTTCGATTTACTTGCGCATTTTCATGCCAAGTGCTAATGAACGGTATGGACGAACTCCAGGAGCCACTGCAGCTTCCAAGGACATGAGATTCAGGGAGCCCGGGGAAAAATATTCCTGTGTCAGCTCTCAAACCCTCACAGCTGATTTGTTACATTACATGAACCAGCAGGGGGAGACGATCGCACAGGACACGTCTAAGATTGTTTCAGTATTGATTCAATATGGCCAGTATAGTGTGTGAGATTTACAGCTGATCAACAGAGCACGATCTTATTAATGACAATGTTTACCAGGCATGAACACTTTGGTTTCAGTTATGGAATGTTGAAAAACTGGAATATCTCCTAAAACATTTGTGAATAAAGCAGCTTTGCATCCCACGTGGTCAAAAAAAACAAAATTGTCACTTCCTGAGAAATTGCCACAAAAAATATCTGTAATAAAAACGGAGGTTGCTGCAATTGGGGAAGCCACCGTCATGGTAAATGACTGCACCCCAGGATGCGCAGATCTTGTGTTCGGATGTTTGTGAATGCAATCATGTGAGATGCTTCTCGGAGGTCATTTTACCAAATCATTTTGATTTGGGCTCAGGCAACCCAACATTTAAGATGCTTTGTGATGCGATTGGTCTGCTGGTTAGTCCAGTTATCCAATCACATCCCTTTTTTGTTGCGCATCGAGAGATGTGTTTCCATTATAGCTTATGCCAATGTCTTCTTATCAGATTAAAAAAGAAATTAATCCACCTCAATTGACCCTTTGCAAACAATTTGATTGACAGGAGATCTAACCAATCACTAACCAATTTATCGCACTGGCGATCGTGCAGTTAATCATATTTATGAATTTTACACCCAAGTAATATTTCTTGAATGTAAATAAAACGATAAAATGGTATATATGGCATGAGGAGATAGTAGTCAGAAACGGTAGTGCAAATAAGTCACAATGACAGGAATGCAAGTGAACGGTAGTGCAAATAAAAATTTAGGAAACAGTCATTCTCAACTATATTTCATGAATGTGAAAATACAATAAAAATACAGAAATTAGTTGGCAAATAATACACATCTACTGGTGTGGCAAGAACTGGCAGAGCAGCCATAGTTTGTATGAGTCTTCGTCATCATCGTCGTTAAATGGCGTGCACAAGCCTTTAATGTTTATTTTATTTCAAGTAATGAAGTTGTTTTCTATGGTTTTAGTTCAAATAGATGACATTCAGGGCTTTATCAAAAACTGTTACTTGTAAAGTGCTCGTTGTACCAGCTAAATGTATTCCTTTGAATAATTAATAGCACAAATGAGACTTACAGCATTTAAACGGGTCTGTCGTTGCAGCTGTTCATGTAAAATCGACTGCAGTGGACACAATGAGAATCCAGTGTGCGGCACAGACGGAAACTCCTACCACAATCCCTGCCTGGTGCGAGAGGCGTCCTGTATGAAGCAGGAACAGATTGATGTGAAACATTTAGGGAGATGCCCAGGTCAGATCCTGTCTCAGAAACAGCAATGCAGCTGATACATAAAGACAAACAGTCTCAGATAACTCACTATTTTATCCTTTATGTGCTTTGTGTGAAATTTTGAATGATAGTTTGTATGCCAAAGCCAATCTGTGATTGTTTGTTCATCACTCAGATAAAGACAAGGCTAAGAAAACTGAAGCTGGACTTCCCTACAAGCCAGAATTCACTGGTCAGTACATCTCTAATGTCACCTTAAAGTGGTGTTTGCAATTTTATTTCCATAATGTAAAATATTTCATTGTGAAGAATATATCATGGGAAAAAAAATGTCTTCATTCACTTGATTGGACGGTGAAATGTGTGTCTATATGACATGTGGTTGGAGGGGAGGGGCTAAAAGATAAAGAGGTCGTGGTGATGTCAATCAAAAAGGGAATTTTTCTTTCTTTTTTTTCTTTGGAATAATGGTATCGTTCAAAAATTTGGGGTCGGTAAGGCTGCATTTATTTAATCAAAAATACAGTAATATTGTGAAATATTAGTGCAATTTTAAATAACTGTTTTCTATTTTAATGTATTTTAAGTCTTCGGTGTCACATGATCCTTCAGAAATCTGATTTGCTGCTCAAGAAACATTTCTTATTATTATCAATGTTGAAAAAAAGTGGTGCTGCTTAATGTTTTTATGAAAACTGTGACTTTTTTTCAGGATTGTTTGATCAATAGAACGTTTATAAATATACCGTTGAAATATCTTTACTGTCACTTTTTAATGTGTCCTTGTTGGATTAAAGTATTCATTTCTTTAAAAAAACAAAAACAAATTTTGAGCTCATGTTGATTAAAAAATGATCAGATTCATGTTGTTACTGCAGGTATGTGCTCATATAGTCGACATATTTAAATCAAGTCAATTCAGTTGATCAAAATTCAATTAATAAAAACTCTGCAAAAAGCATTACTGTAAATTCTGGACTTGTAATGTTAATTGCGTTTCCGTTAATCTAGAATAATAGCTGTTTTTAATAATGTATCTTATTAACTGTACTGTACAGTAAACTGTCACATACTCTTTATAAATTGCACTGCTCAACTGTATAGTTCCGTGTATTTGAGTTAAAACGGAGCTAAATCTGGGAGTTGAATGTGCTACTTTCAGCAACAGAGTAGTAAAAGTAGATTGTTCTATTTTTAGACCCTGCAAAAGCCGGTGATGGAAAAGGATACGGCTGGATGCCCGTTCCCTGCACAGATGACTACGCCAACTTCTGCGTTCATGGCCAGTGTGAATTTAATTATGGCATCGCCTCCTGCCGGTGAGTGTCTGATATTTGGTTGCACAGAACTGTATGCATTCTATCAGGTGTTCATTAAAAAAAAACGACATTTCTTTGAAAATGGGTTTCATATGGTTTCTTGTATTTCCACAGGTGTGATTCGGGTTACACGGGGACACAGTGTGAGGAGATCGCAGACTTTAACATCCTGTATGTGGTACCCAGTGGTCAGAAACTTCATTATGTGCTAATAGCTGCTATCATTGGAGCCGTGCAGATCGCCATTATTGTGGCAGTGGTCATGTGTATTACCAGGTGAGTGCTGGTAGATTTAGTTTGACGAAAATGTACATTTTTAGCATATTCCAAGCATTCATGCACTTAATATTGAAAGAGTTAGATTTACCCAGAAAAATGCTCAGTTTAACTAATAATCTTATAACTGCAGTCACGCGCTGTTTATATGATTTTTGTTGGTTTAAATGTGTGTGTGTGTGTGTGTAATATCATTTTATTTTTGTTTTTTTCACAGGAAATGCCCTAAGAATAATCGTGGAAGACGGCAAAAGCAGAACTTTTCAAACGCCGCCTCAAGGATGATGTAGCTTGTTTTTATTTTATTTTTTTATACTTTTTGTACCAAGTGGATTACAGTTTTAATGTGCTTTTTTGTTTTGTGCTTTCTTGACTCTGGACAATAAGGTTATTTTTCGATTTCAATTTTATTTCATTATTTTATTGGATGGTGCCTTATTGTTTTCTTGTTTTCAGGACATTTTAGGTACTCGATGTCAGTGGCAAACACTGTCAAATGAATGATAAAAGCCAGCTCTTTTTTGTCGAGTTTTTTTTTTTTTTCGTTTTTATTTTTATTTTAGGTTGTGGTGCCAGTTTTGGGTTTTTTTTACGTATTGTTAAATGTAACTCTCGGCACACAAACTGTACCACAAAAAGGACGTCCTCAATTTTCATGGAATGTGCTTCTTTACTGAAAATATTAACTCTGAACTGTCTTTAACTGCCCCTATTGATTTTTATTTCCTCAAATCAAACATAGCTGAACACCAAATTTAATTGGACATGAACAAGTACGCCGACGAAGTGATGTTTAGAGTTTTGAAGGGAATTCCAGAGAATGAAATGCAACGTGTTTGACTAGCTAATCTTATCAATGTTGAAATGTTTGTAGTTTTTATGTTCTAATGTTATCGGTGTTGTTAATGTTGAAATGAACATTATTGACATTAATTTAATTCTATGAACTGCATATCGCATGACCTGTGAAACTGTGTCCAGTGCTGTAGATTTAATAAAATTTAATTCTCAGTCTTAGATATTTTTGTTGCCTGTACACATACACACAGTGTAAAGTTCGTCGTTAAATCTTGAGCCATTCAGATGTGGCTTGCCCTAAGTAATACAATCTCTCAGAGTAATCTAATAATAAGAATGCAGTTCATGTCATTTGACCGGTTAAAATCATTAACATCATCTTTACAATTTTATAAAACTTCTTAAAGGGATAGTTCACCCAAAATCTTGTACGCACCTTTATGTGGTTCCAAAACGGACTTTTGTTCTTCTGTAAAACTATGCATTGACTTTCATTGTATGGACAAAAACATGTTCGACAGAAGAAAGTAAGTCATTCATATTCAGAACAACATGAGGATGAGTAAATGATTTTAGGGTGAACTATCCCTTTAAGAGTGACATCTTGGGTTATCGAATTATTAAAGGAACAGATGCAGCTATTTGAAGAAAAAAGATATGATTGCAAAACTTTGTCTGTTCACGTGAGGTTTTGTGTGTAAAGTGGCATCAAGTATCAGTTGAATGAAGTGTTCTGGAGAATTAAGTACGCCTTGGTCAGCTACGACATGAGTGATGAGTAATTATAGGCGGCCCAGGGTTTAAGAATAGACTGCAGCTGGTGGTATCATTTCAAATGTTTGGACAGTCCCATCTTAAGTTGGATCATCTTCTCCAGGTTGCAACATGGCAGTCAAAATCATGCTTGGGGGCCAATGGTAAAGCATTGTGGATATAGGTTGTAAGCAAATTGTGCCCTTGGTTGTGAAATTTCTCAAATTTGGCAATGGTAAAGTTGGAACCTTATGTCCGAAGCTGGACAATCAGTTGACCATCATTAGTGGAACATCTTAGTATTGTTTGTGCAACAAATTTTAGCTGTATCATTAGCTTTTCTTTGAGGAAACATCTCTTTGTAAATACAAAAAATGGTGCGGTTGAAAACGAAGGGGGTTTCCATTATCTCAGCTGCACACGCATCTTCTAAAAATGACGAGGTGTCACCTTACTGTGGATATTTATAATGCTGAATTCATGGGGAGTTGGTTTGATGCCCCCTTCCAACCCCTCTGCCCTCTTTTCCAGTCGCTCCCTGTGTGTCTGGCCTTTGAACCTTGTGTTCCCTATATACAGGAAGGGTGGAGCTTCTATATTCTCCAGAACGTTAACGAAGCTCCAGTCACAGGGCGAGTTCGTCTCATCCGAGAGTCTTCCAGGGCCCACCACGGCCCCACGATCCAGCGTCCCACCCCATAACCCAACACCCTCCTGTTCACCAACAGAACATACACCAAAGCAGGACCTGAGACCTTCGGCAGTTCTAGTCTAGGGTCCTCACTGCGTTACAAGGACAAGCATGGCTGACAAACTGGGACTTGCAGGTGTGGCGGACGAGCCCAGCGCCCTGAACATCTTCACTCTGCTGGAGAGGGTGTCCGGGATCATAGACAACGTGCAGGCGTGCCAGCAGCGCATGGAGGAGAGACAGCTGGAGCTGGAGAACACCGTGAAGAACATCCAGGCGGACGTCGTGAAGCTGACGAAGGAGCACACGGCGACGAGTGGCACTGTGGAGAAACTTCTGGAGAAAACGCGCAAGGTCAGCTGCCACGTCAAGGATGTCCGTGTGCGGGTGGAGAAGCAGAACGTACGTGTCAAGAAGGTGGAGGAAACCCAAGTCGAGCTGCTGAACAAGAACAAGTTCCGTGTCGTCATCTACCAGGTAAGAATAAATGATCTCTGCTTTTTGTGCCATGTGTGAGTGTTTTCTTTTGGACTGGGTTTTTTCTGGGTTTGGATCTCTCAAAACGGCTCTAATTTTGAAACGTACAACCTTAGAATAGTGGACCATTTTCTTTTGCTTATGGTGGAAACTCCATGCATTGATTATTTTTGACTCTGAGGTTGTCCTACAACATTCCGATTTGAGGGAAAGGGGCCATCAAAGATAGACAGATTATTATAGAACATACAAGGTCTCGCATGATCCAAGATAAATCACGATACACTAGAAGGTCATCTGGCCTGCAGCCAAAAGTAATACAGTAGGAATGTTCTGCCAGTCCCCACTGAGAATGGAGGATTATGTTGGCGGCCATTTTATTTGATATGTGGCAGGATGTCTGAAGTAACGAGCAAATAAACCATGTAATGCGATCCATGACAGAGTAAAAAGGAATTAATATTCACTCTAATTTTTTAGAGAATGAACTATGTTGCCTTATTTGGAATACTGCTGTTGTCATAAATGAGGCTGGAAGTCTGAAATGAGATTAAGATCGATTACAGAAATTATGACATCATGGAGGAATGTTTCACCGCTAAATCTGGAAATATTGTTTCATGCATCTGCAAAAGATATATTTATAGCTTGTGAATTATTTGCCGTAACTTGTATTTGGATGGGTCAATGACTGTGTACAAAAGCACTTAATGCATTCAAACTGATACAAATGAGCAAAATTATTCTTTTTTAAATTTTTCAAACAATGGAACATAAAAAAACAGGAGATTTAGGAAAAACTGAATAAAAATAAATAAAATGACAATTTACTGTTTTTTAAAACAATTTTTATTCTACTTTTTAGAAGAAGATTTTCTGAAATGAAGATAATAAAAGCTACAACTCTGTTTTTTTGTGGTTAGGTTGGAATTTATCTACTCATTTTTATTTACCAGATTATGGAGCTATTATGCATTTGTTGCGCTCTAGATTTTCTTAAGATTTATCATAGGAAATATTCTCCATTTGCCATATATAGAGAATTATCTTGAAGACAAATGGGGCTGCCCATGCACGCAAATTAACTCATGTATTCCTTCTCAAACAATCATACTTTTAAATACTGCCCATGGGTTTGATCGTCTCTTGTACCGTGAGCAGAACAGCTGACAGATTTGTTCAGGGTTATTCTGAGAGCTGCACTGAAGCTTCATGTCCTAATATAGTGTTATCTCGTCTGACAAGAGTGATGGTTAAAAAAGCTATCGACAGAGTGTTTAATGACGATTGAAAATTGGCAGTTTGTTATCAATAGGATTTTTCTTACATGAAAATGAGCATTTTGTTTTGCGACTCGTTATTAGAAGTGTGGACATGCAAAGCAGGGTTCAACCTTAACTGGCTTTAGCCCAGTGACTGACAGTAAAACGTAACTTGATTCACTTATTTTGTAAGCTTCATAGGTGAATTTTATGTGTGTAAAAACATACCAGAGCCCAGAAGTAGTAACAGACTCACAACGCTATATTAATTCGGCTATGGTAATCCTTAAAGCACTTAAGATAATTATTCTGCATAATTGTTTTTATGTTAATATTGCATTGATCCTCAGCTGGTTTTGTTTTAAATCCATATTTAACATTACATTAAGTTCTATACATATATATATATATATAAATAAGAAGCATTTAATCATTGTCTAGGTCCAAAAATATAGCCTGGTGGCAAGAACCGTTTTCTCCAACATTTAAAAGTCTGTAACGGCTTTCATGAATACTTGATTCTGATTGGTCAGTCGTGTATTCAGCGGGTAATCGACAACCGCGCTGCTTTCACGTCTCGCTTGTATCATTCCGCGTATGTATCAGTTAGCGATTGTAGTGAAAATGACCTCAGAGCTTTAAGATAAAAATGATAAAATAATTTTACATATCTCATATCTCAAGTTCACGTATTTATTTGGTGACTAGCTGGTTACATTATCCTTCACTATCCTGTGACC
Source organism: Opsariichthys bidens (assembly GCA_037194245.1). Classification (NCBI taxonomy): domain Eukaryota; kingdom Metazoa; phylum Chordata; class Actinopteri; order Cypriniformes; family Xenocyprididae; genus Opsariichthys; species Opsariichthys bidens. Next base: position 12,183,247 of record CM074301.1, on the reverse strand, counting down.
TACCACTTGAGAACCATGACTTTTAAGAGATTGATTATACTGTTTTGTCTAGAGCTATAATGGAATTAATTTATTATAATTTTTTAAAATGCATAATTACAAACATCACACAATAATGTTGAAGTTAATATATTACTTTATACAAACTATACATAACTATAAACTGTATACACATGGAATGGTGTTCAGTTCAGTTTGATTGAAGGTCTTAGAAGTGCTGTATATGGTATCGTTATAGTAAATTTACTGTCTTTCCACAGGGAGATAATGAGGTCCCAGCTGTAGCTGGTCCCAAAGCCTCTCCGAAGGGAGCAACGGGTGGAGACGCTCCCACAGACCTAGATGCACCGGAGGCCCCGCTCCCAGACTCAGATGAGGAATACATGGTTGTTGAGGAGGCCGACTCATCTACTGCTGCCAAACTTAAGAAGACCGGCCTGAAGCGCATTGAAAGCCTGAAGCAGACCTTCTCGCGTGAGAATATGACTAAGACCAAAGAGAACCTGGGCACCAAGGTCAACAAGCTGGGTGAGCGCATAGTAACAGCCGAACGACGTGAGAAGATCCGCCAGTCTGGCGAACGGCTGAAACAGTCTGGGGAACGTTTCAAGGAAACCATCACGAAAACCGTGCCAGCAAAGCTGAACCTGAAGAAGGAAAGGACGGTGGCCGAAGGTCAGGAAGGAGCAGAAGGGACCACGGAAGGAACGGCACCCGTCCCACCACCCAAGGGCCGCAAGGCCAGCCCTGACGTAGCCTACACAGAGCCGACAGAGAAACAAGAAGGTCCAGATGAGGGCAAGGGCGAGGAATCGGAAGTGCCGATGTATGATATGAAGCAGCTTTCTTAAACCGCAAGTCTGACAGTCACATTTGGGAAAGACTAATGTACAGATATGAATTAGATTATGGAGAACTCGAAGGTGGAAAGATTGGGAAGATCAGAGATCTTGCTTCTGAGTGTGTGGATCAGTGGATTGTGCTTGGAACAATTGAATGAACGAATTGAGGAAGTTGTACACTACAAACAATATCCATAGATTTTTTTTTCTTTTGATTTTCCTGTTTACATCTGTTATGGACTATGAAGGGTTATGAATGTTACATCAATGTACTGAGATGACTAGGCTATGGGTTTTAAATTTAAATTCAGCTAAAATTAGGGTGCACTCTTTTTGTTTGTTTGTTTTTTTGTCTTTATTCTGCCACCCATGGGTGACGCATCACGCAAAAGAGAAGGTTTTTGGAAACAAATACTCCATTCACAGATCTGTCCAACAATAATACCGAGATATAGTGAGTAGTGTTGAATAAAACAGTTTTTTGTAAAACACTGATGTCTCTCGCAAGAAATTACTGAGTGCTCCTTTTAGGAATTGGATATTAACATTTTATTTGTTAGGCATTTTGAACTTTTCCTGGAGAACTTCAAATTTATGCTGGTGTCGACTGACATCCAGCATGTCAACAATGAATGAGGTTAGAATTAGATTTTTCAGTTTAGATGTTGTGGTTGTTTTTGGAATATAACATTAACTGTGCAGACAAGTCATTTTTAAAAACATTTTTTTCTGTGCCTTTCTGTGTTGTTCATGTAAACTATAAAAAACAACTTTTGCAGTCTAACCTTGGTGATGAACCATCACTATTCAGTTGTAGTATTTTTAAATAAACATGTTAACTCAATCAGCTGGTTTCTGAAGAGTTTGTGGAAGACAATGCATTTAGTGTATAACTAGTCATCTAGATATATTATAACAGACTTGCAATCAGTCTGGTGTTTAAAGATCTCAGTAGTAAAAAATGCTGCTCTATGGCACGTTATTTGTTATCATGCAGATGGTCCAGACTTTTTTTTATGATAGAAAAAAGTAACAGACCACAAAGTTGTAATGATGATAAAAAGGCTAGACTGCTACCATGAGATTTTTACTCTTTGTTTTAATCACAATTTGAGCTCTATAATATACTTCAACTGTTCATGTGTGAATAAAGAACATCACTAAAGAACACTAGTTGTAATGGAACAATTATATATATTTTTTTTTATTAACGGAATTACAATAATTTTTAAACAATTTTAAATTGTTTTTAGTCATATATGCATAGTTTGGCACCACTGCTATAATGTATACATCAATTCACTGCAAAAGTAACAATCCCAGATAGTAGACCACTATAAGGGGCATTAAGAAAAACATTGATACATTCTATTGCATGTTTGTGCAAAAGAATTGCGTATATTTCAACGTATATTTGCGTATTTTTCGATATTTTTTTGTTTGTTGCTGCTTTCAAATGAGGGAAAAAATTATTTCATTACTCCAGCCTTAATGAGAAATTTAAGTGTGAGTCCTACTTCAACACTTTCTAAAATACAATGGCAAATGACAAGAATATTCATATTACTAATAATAAATTTAGAATAAATCTTCACGAAATCAACAAACTAAACAAGAGCCTTAGAGTTAAAAGAACAATTAAAAAATATAAGAAAATATCCTGCTTTTACTTACTGATTTGCACATTTTTCTTTTCTAACTTGTTTTGTGTGTCAAAATAGCTCTGGACTCTTGGAGCAAATTGTAGGTTTATTTACAGTCACAAAGCAAAGCAACTCCCCTCAGTGTCCAATGGTCCGGGTTCTGGCTGCTCCGGAGCAACAGTGAAAAGATGTACGTCAGGTCAGTCCGTCTTGGTTTCTTGTACACTGGGCAGGAGTACAGATTAATCGGTGGCTTCTTGGTTTCTGTGGTGCTGCTCACCGCATACACATGCGCAACTGGCAAAGGTGTGAAGAGAACCTACCAAACAAGATTATACACATACTATATATTATGGCTTTGTAAATGAATCATACATGAGAGATTAGTTGACTTTGGTTTTATAAAATCAATGAAGAACAACACTTCCCACAATCAGGCAGCATCATAGAAATGAGAATAGTACCAAGAAAGCTACTTGAAGCATTATGAATGATATTCAATATCAAGCAGCTTATAAATACATTTGTATGTTTTCCTGTTTTGCAATTAACTTCAAATATATTGCATTTTATACCATTTTATAATGTATTGTTTGTTTTGTGGATTATGTCATTTGCAGTGCTTCATAGGCTATTTATGAAAGACATTCACAAACGGGGAAAATACTACTGAAATTAAGACTGAGGGAGAAAGTGAGCGGTCATTTCATTTACGGCTAACCTACATGGTCAAAAATATGTGAACACCAGGCCAGTCAAGTTCTTCCACACTTGCTTAATGCACAAATGCTTAACTCATTTACATGCTGGAACAGAACAGGGCCCACACAGGAAGTCTGTTTGATTGTTCACATTGTGTGTAGATGAAACTACCAAACATGTTATCCACATTCTTTTGGCCATGTATTGTCTTAATGTATCCCCTGAATACCTTTGGTGATGATTCGGTCAGTTTTGCATTTCGTTTGTCCCACCCAGCACCATCCAGAAAGAGGCCGTAGATGTAGACGCCGCCCACTTCTCCTGGAGGGGGGCCTGTGACATCTTCCTTCATCATGCGAGTGACGTCATTGAGTAGGACGACGGTGTCTAGGGCCCAGCCTTTAGACAGATTCATTCGAGTGGTCTCTTGACGCATTGCTGTTAAGAACCCCTTCAATGAAGAACAGACACTATATAAGTATGTTACTGGAGAAAACCTGATCATTTGGCAAATCTTTTGCCCCACCTGTGGATTGAAAAACCCTGTGAGCCAAAACTGATGAGGTCGACCATTAAACGTCCAGTTGTGGAACTGCTGGTTCCTCTCAAGGAGTTCAGTGAACCAGAAACCCAGCGACGCAGAATCCCAAGAGATCTTGTGCCAGGTCTTTGGAACACGAGCATCATACATGCTGTCCAGAGCGTCGCGGAGATCCTCTGACATTATTATAGTCCCTTTGGGATTACAAAATCATTGTATTACAATACAAAAGCAAAATGAGACAACATAAGAGTCTTTTTCTGATGCTATTGTTGATGTTCATTTACTTATTAATGTATTTTCTATACTGTGGGTGAAAGTCTCTGAAACTCACCGTCAATAGCAAGTTTCAGGTCGGTGAGGGTACTGCGCACACGACCAATGACGCGCTGCATTCTGTCAAGCTCTTGACGAAGGAATATAGTCATGGGCTGGAATGCACCCATTTTTTGTAAACTACTCCTCACCTGCATAAAATCATTTGAAAGTCAAACTTATTTGTATAGTGCTTTTCACAATACACATTGTTTCAAAACAGCTCATAGTCTCATAGTCACATTTAGCAGATTAGAGCTGGGCAACAATATAGTTTAGAATTTGCGACGTTACAAGCAATCAAACAGTTGATATTTGCTTTATAGTATATAGGCATCACACGACATGCGAACTGAACCATGCCCGAACGGTATGGAGCAATTATAGTCAAACACACTGGACTGTGGCGGTCAAATGTGCTTGGGCACAGTTCAGATCACCTAGTATGTGTGAGTACACCCTAATAAAGAGGTGGCCCAATAACTTCATCTTCACCTCGTGTGGCACATAGTCAGCAGGAAGTTTTTCTAGCATCTCATTGGCCATTTTCTGGACAGACTCCTCCCTGGTCTCGCCCTCCCCGCTGCTGCTGTCTTTAGGCTGGATGTTGAGGATAGTACTCAGGGTTTCATTAGCCATGTTGGTCTGGAAAGTGATGTCAGCATTGGCGTGGAGGCCAAATACCTATTAGAATTAATATTTAGAATCAATAGTTCAAGCTCGATTAGTTTATTTTTTAATTTGCTCCGCTTGCAGAGGTAAAGAAGACATTGAAATGCTTAAGACAAGGCTCAGGTCACAGAAACAAGAACATGCAACCACCTGTCCAACCCCACAGAAAAATAATAAAAATCTGTCTCACCTCAGGTGTATCGACCAATGGCAGAGTATCGATATGCACATGGTAATCCTGTAGCATCCGGGCTTGTGGTATAGTATATCCCTTATGGAAGCAAAATTTTTCCCCAAACATGCTCTCACCAAACCAGATACGGGCGAATGTATTGAGCAAGCGTTTGTCCATATCATCTGTGACACGCCCTCCATACTGCACCTACAGAACCAAAAGTAAAAATATATTGGCAAAAGTTTGAATGAAATAAAAGAGGTACAAAAACACAGTTGTATGTTCATATTGTACCTCTCCCAGCATATACCGCAGGCAATTCCAGTTCACTCCTCTCTTGACGTCGATATCATCCAGGTGGTTCTGCACAAACTGGACACTGGATGTGAAATCAGCCTGGTTGAACTCATAGGGAATATTCCAGCCGAGTGGACCAAATTTGCGTCTCTCCTTGGGAATTTGACAAAGAGGACAATACGTCTTAAATGGCTATGAACTGAAATACTACATGTTATTCAGTCAACTGCAGGGAGTTTGCCATTGAAATGAAATGAAATGTTTGAATGTAAAATAAATATGCTGAGATTTAAATAAGTATATAGTCTGTTATGCTGTGTGTTTCAGAGTGAAGAATGGCACTGTTTTCAGAGCAGCTTGATTCATAGTTAAATGCTGCTTCTGATGAACTCCATCTCTATGTGTGCTGTGAGATCATTGGGCACTTGGGAATGCTGTGTTCACTAGATTCAGTTTATTTTTACATTTGCATAATTTCCAACAATTTTTGTGGACAGATGCTTATAGCAGATTGCCAGTATTCCAAATAAAAGACTGCTTGTACAATTGAAAGTGTGAAAACATGTAAGGCATACATATTAGTATTGTAACATAAAGTGTAAAATAAAATTATAATTTTAATTATCAAATATTACTTTTTTTTTACAATTTAACTGTAATTTATAACAATACATTTCTGTCTTAACTTTTTATATTAAAAATGAAAACTACAACTAATAATTATTACTGTTATTGTTGTTATTTTCAATTTGATTGGGTTCCTAAAACACTAGTGTGAATGTTGTATAGACTGGGACATTATCACAACAGGCTTTAAAGTCTACCTACAAATTCAATGCAGAGACTTAAAAATTTTGTTTACTTGCATGTCATGTGACCATTAACCAACGTCAAACAACCACAAACATAAGAATCTCAGGGGGCACTTCAAGTAAATATTTCAAGAGGTTTGGCTGACAATTAAATTTGGAAATGATTGCATATGGAGAATAAAAAACAATCCATTTGCATCTGACAAATGTTGCTATTTTAATTACATTACTGACAAATACTTTTGGTCATTTGTGAACTAATATTTAATAAAGAACTGACATATGGCCTGCATTTGAACCCTAATGCGACAATAGAAATGTTTATGAAATAATGATTTAAAGCATGTCAGGATCTGATCGACATGGTATAACTAACAGCTGCCCTGACCTGGACTGTGGTGTGGAGGAAGGCCACAGCGTAGAACAGAGGTCTCCACTGAGGCATGTTGGTGATGTCGAGCTGTTCTTGAGTCACACTATTGTATGTCCGCTTGAGTCCGGCCTTAACCCCTGCATCACAGATCGTTAACAGCAAATTATCTGTCATCTGCATGCTTAGCATTTTATTTCCTGTTTTATCTCACTGTTTTTAATGACATGTCCAGAAAATCCAGATAACCATATAACGATAAATCAAGGAAAAGAGGAAGTAACAGCAGCAAAATGTAAAAATGTACTTCTAGTAATAATAGAATGAACAAAAGCAGAATTTTCCCCTTCTCTACCTTGCGGAGGCTCATTTGTGAATTTAATTGAAGACTGCAGGAAGTTAATGGGAAACTTGGGGTGCACCTCTGTAGTCACCCACAGCCTGAAACTGTCCTGAATGTTTTCTGCTGTGGTGACTGTCTCTAGACCTTCATCCAGGAACTCCAGACCTAGATGGCAGTTCTGCAGAAGTAACCAGCCCCCATCAGACATGCTCTGGGCCAGAAGCCTTCTTGCATGCACTTCCTGTCCCTGTCCCATGGAGATTGGCCGGCAAGGGACACCCTGCAAAATAAACTAAAACTGTTGAGAAATGTTTGGAACTCAGAAGTCATCAAAACTTCAAATCAATGAAAGTCGGGTGATACAAAGGTGATAACAGTCTGTAGAAATTGTTTGACTGGGGCAACGGTGAAAAATACTTCAGACTGCTTCAACTGACCAACTGATCAAGTGTTCTAGAAAAGCATATAACAATTGATTGTAATTATTCATACCTTCGACTTAGCGAGTCTCTCTATGTTCTCTGTAGGATCAGAACCCATAGACAGGAAGCAGACTAGAGGTATCCTCTTCTCACCTTCTGAACACATGGACTCCATATCCAGAATCACTCCCTCGGCATACTTCACCCCCATTGATTTGGCGATGTATTTACGTGCCTAGCACAGAAGAAGAGTCATTTTAAATACTTGACACCATATGTTCAATTGTCAAAAAATATATAGAAATGATAATTATAGACTTCCTAATACACATTCTCCCTAAACAATGATATACGAACATAATTAGATTTGTTAAAAACAGTCAGAGGTCAGTGACTTCTTGTCACTTCTTTGAATTTGTTCAGCAGCTGTCATGCGCTATATATATATAAATTAACATCATAATCATGTTTAATTTGGCTTCATCACAAATATAATATTCAAAGCTGACATTTAGTCTGCCAATAGTGAGACAGTGTTTGCAAATAAAGAATCATACTGCACTTAGAATCTGGAATTTACATGTAAAAGAAAATCTTTGTAAAATTAATATTTCACTACAGTACAACATGTGAGTGCTGCCGTTAAAATAGTTTCTCACATATAACCCAGTGAGTGACGGGGGTAAACAGGTGTACTGGGTAAGCTATAGCATGCATGTAACCTTTAGCTTATTTTAGGAGCAAAGTGGTTGAATCTACAATTGTCAGTGTCTCTTTATGCAATATTAACAATAATAATAAAAAATTTTGAAGTGCAACATGTAAAAGTACTTAGCTGCTGGTTGACATTTGGCAGGAAATCTCATTTTCAAGTTCTTAGTCAACCTATGAATGACAATCCATGCCTAAATAAGGCAGAAGTAGTCCACTGACCAATGAATGAATAACATGAGCCATCACCACATACCAGGCCATTGGTGTCTAAATGACTATAGCAAGAGGCATCCTCAATCCTTCTACTCTCACTATGAACAATCTACAAAGCTGAAGATCTATCATTTAACAGAGCAAAAAAATACATTAATACAATCACATTAAATCATCCATTTATTCATTTTGCAAACCGCTTGTTCTGTGTAGGGTCAAAGGGATGTTGGAGCGTATCCCAGTGTCGTGGGCCACAGGCAGGGAAACACCCTAGATGGATGGCCAGTCAATCAAAACTTCACAATCACATCATCACTATTTTCTTAATGCATTAATTATTGATTAATTATTTATTATTTTTATTATTTGCTTTTACACTTAACCCAGGAGCGTTAAATATCATTACAGGCAGGTTTGATTATGGAATGTTAAGTGTTAATCTGGATCTTGGAGGCCGATCAGCTGTTCAGATTCACTTCACAGGATCTTTTAATAGACTGGAGGGTCTTGAAAGGGAATTATATTTATTTAGTTGCTTCTCACTAAAGACACTCTTCTCTTCTCATTTATTAGGTTTGGATATCAGACAACAAAGTTTGGTGTTTTTTAATAGAACTAACCAACACTTATAACCCTAATGTATTGTCAAGTTCAGAAGGGACCCAATCATTACAACAAAAACCTTTTTTCTCTTTTCAAACTGCGTTTCCACTGAAACTACCCCGAACAATTTCTCCAAGGAACTTTTTTCCCACACCAGTTGCTGTCTGCATTTCCATCGCGGTCTAAAGTGATTAGTCCGGGGACGTATGACTGTGCGTGACTTAAAAGTTTTCACTGGATTTCGTCCTGTGCATATAAGGTTATTAAAGTCTGAACCTCGTTGTCAGTCCATCGCCCGTAGTTTTTAAACTCCATTGTTGATTCGAATAGGAAACAACTCTTTATACGGACCGCAACAGACTTCTAAAAATGGTGGTTGAAATAAAATGCTGCGTGAACTCAACCAATCAGTATGTTCTGTACCCAAGTCCCACCCCCAAAGTTCCTGAACTTTGAAAAAGTACTACTTCACTAGCAGGGACATTCTGACGAGCACATTTTTGCCTGAACTTCATTTAGACCCTGGTCCCAGCGGTGGAAACACAGAGTACCACCCCATAATCCATAGTTATCTATTCCAAAAAATTCATAAATTCATAAATACTATGACATAGTATAGTATAGTAATGATACTAAAATAGCACTGCTTTGCGTGTTAAAGTGAGGCAGGAGAAAGTGTTTTATGCCGAAAAAAAGGTTTTCCTGCACCTGTGCAATGGTACGGTCAGGACACCAGCTTCGTATCAGCAGCAGTTTACGGAATGCATCCAGTTGGTTCTCATAACCATCTGGAAGAGGAGTCTCCTCTGGAGTGGCTTCATCAAACCAGCTCTTCCAGGCGTGGTCATTGCGGGACACCTGGGTTAGGAGAGCACTGAAGTGGGGCAGAGTGGACAGCTGCACCAGGTTTAGCCATGTTGTGTCCAGGATCCAGCGCCTTGGCTTGGGCTCAACAGAGTTTAGGTCCAGAGATGCTCCACCTGAGAGAGGGTAAAGATTGAAGAAAATGAATTACTCGGCCAAAAATAAGTTTATAAAGGGATTGCAAAGAGCTGTATTACAGGGAATTGTGGGAGATTAAGACATAGGCCTACTTTGAACATATTGAATATTACTGCTCTTAAAATTACACTAAAACTAAAAGTGGATAACATGTTATTCGCAAAACAAACCTTTGATGAAGGTCTGAAACTCGCTGTGAGAAATGTTTTTAGCCTGGAGATCTATTTTTAAAGTCAGAAGCAGTGTAAAAAGAAACTTGTGATCTTCATAGAGCCCTCGAACAGTGTAGCGAAACACTTCGAAAGTGAGGTATTCCATTATGTTGTCTAGTCTTTTAGATGTAATCGGGGACTTTGGCGACTTGTCCATCGAGATGTCAAAGATGCCCAAGAACTGGCGGAGTGAGGTTTGGTACATCACGTTGACCAGGCTCATCTCCACAATCAGGAAATAGAGGATACTCCCTCTGGTGGCCACTGGACGGTACTCCTCTCGAGTATTGTTGATGTTCATTTCTGTCTCTGCAGCAACTGTTAGCTTTTGACTTACCTAGGGGATAGCAGAAGATTTCAGTTACCAAAACACAATTTATTTTAAAGGAAAACAATAAGGTTGAGCAACAAATAAGATTGGACAAAAACACAAAGTAAGTTTTATGAATAAGCTTATAAATGAAGAAAGTACCTCCTGGGCTGTAATCTTGGTGACTTTGAGCACTTCAATAAGAGAATCATCCTCCACTAGAGAGCCCTGAATGCTGGTTAACTTGTACAGAAGATTGCTCTCCAATTCCTGCATCTTCCTCTTGTTTGATGTCACTTCCTCCAAGAGCTTCACACGTTCAGCCTCCATTTCCTTGTTTGGAAAGTAACTGATTAACTCGACATTTGATATGAAAGGTATATTATTTTTGAACCGAATACAAAATCTAATCCTTAAAAACAGTTTCTCAGACAAAGGGTTATTATAGTTAACTAAAACTAAAACTACTAAAAACATTTTCCGTTAACTGAAATAAAATAAGTGTTTCACTTAAAATAAGTGAAAAAAAAAAAATCAAAGACTTATTTCAGTTAGTTGCCAAGGTAAAATTTTTTTTATTGATTAGACAGACAGACAGACAGACAGACAGACAGACAGACAGACAGACAGACAGACAGATAGATAGATAGATAGATAGATAGATAGATAGATAGATAGATAGATAGATAGATAGATAGATAGATAGATTTTCAAAAAACTATAATGGTATATAAATGATACTAAAATAACTCTCTCTACTTGCCTTTTTCTCTATGAGAATGACTCTGCCAAGTAACTGGTCTTCCAAACCCTTCATAGTGACAGTAAAATCCACCACTGCTGTTTTAGCGTTGATCTCTGGACTGTATGCAGGGTTGGCTAGTTTCGTTGTAATATACAGAGTAAATGTCTTCATTACGTCCACTTCTTTGTCCCCGACTTTAACCTAACATAAAATAAAAGTTCTTAGCTTGGTCTACTAAAACCTTGAGAAGTGTAAGACTGATTATATAGAGTTTAATAATAATAAAATGTCATAACTTACTTTATCAATTTTTCCAGACTTTATGAAGTTTTTCTCCAGAATGTTATCCAGCACTGGATCAAGCTCCTCCCCAACATCCTCTATGAGCAAAGGTTTGCCCTGGGAAAGGCAGTCTTCCAGGTGATTTCGGAAAAATTTGTGGTTTAGAGATGTCACCTGGTGGCAAAAAACAGAGCTGATGTCTTTTTGCTTAATTGACCGGTAAAGCCCAAATCTACTACTTATGTTCAAAGTAACTACATTGAATGATTTAATAATACTGATTTACATAATTATATAACAAAGAGACATATTACAGAATTAAGATTAAAACCAGTATCAAAATAGTACCTGTAGGTTATTGTTTTCACGGTTCTTGATCCAGATCTTGCCTTGGCCCTGTGGGTCAATGAGCAGAGGATAACGAGAAGCCTTTGTTACGATGATGCCGTTCTGAATGGACAGGTCATCATTGGGGAGACCCTGCAGGTTCCATTCTCCTATTGTGGCATTATCCACCAGCATATTGATCAAATTCAGGTTCTGTCCAGGAAAATCATTTTATACGATTAATAAACTGGAAAAACAATATCCCAAACAAACTTGAAGGAATAATAGATTTTTGTAGTTGTTGATGAACTGACACAGTTCATACCTCACTGTAAGGGATGTGGCGGATATTCATCTCTTTCTTCCACTGTTGCATGAGAAGGCTACGATACTCCTGGTTGAAAGGCCCAGAGTAGGACAGAAATCCAGTGGCCAGTAACACATCTCCCACCAAATCTTTGATTTGCTTCTCAAACTGAGCACTGCTCTCTGTCCAGCGAATCTAAGACAAACATACAAACAGGAGAACTGTGTAAGTGCATGTTTATATGTTTATAAAGAGTGTCATTTTCAAGGCTTGCAGTCAAAAATCTGTAGTATAGTCAGTGCCTAAAACTAACTTTTTCCCACACCTGCAAGTGATATTTTTACCAGCTAAACAGGCAGTAACACCAAAAATTGGGTGAAAATTGGGTTCCTTTCGTGTCTTCTTGCACTTAAATGGTGCAGTACTTGGCTGTCAACTGTACTGGCATTGTTCAAGTTTGTTCACATTCGCAACATTGCATTGTTAGAATTCATAAAAATGTTACCGGCCAACTGGCGACTGACACTGTTTCATATACTCGCCAACACTGATTTTTACTTGCATTCGGCGATTAGCGAATGTTAATTTTAGGCCCTGAGTGTAGCTCTCATTTACTGTACAATAACTTAAAGACCTAAACCCTGCAAGGAATTTTCAAACCTTTTCTCCACCAAGTCCATCTATAAGAGCCACAGCATTGGACATTTTCTTCTTGCATGCCTCTGCATCATCCAGCAGGTCTTGCTTCTCCTTCATGGCGGCATCATACATTGCCTGTTTAAAAATTTACATAAACATCTGAGATAGAAAGAAAGCATCCGATTTTAATCCTCTCGAAATTCATATTTACTTAAAAAAATGCTAACATATTTAATTCATTTTTTTCCTTCAATCAATGAATTTAAATTTCTGCTTCATTACATTCGTATCCTCAGAAAAATTTACATTTGAAAACTGAAGATAATTTATTTTACTTTAAAAAACTTTTTAAGCTTTAAACTTTTTTTTTTTTACTTTAAAAAAAAAAAAACAGAACTGGTTTATATATATATATACATCTATATATCACACCTGAGCCTCGTCCACTTCTTTCTGCTTCGAGTCCAGTTGTTCCTGAGCCTTTGCTAGTTCTTCCTGTGCCACAACCAAACGAGCCTCTTGGAGCTTTAAGTTAGCCTGTGATACACACATATAGAGGAAGTTAATACATTCAGAAGCATTCAGTTCAGAAGCACAGGACAGTAGTCATTAATTCTGCTCTAAAAGCTAGAAATCAACGTAAGATATTCTGCTTTTTCTGTTCCATTTAAGAAAAAAATATTTTAGAATGAGATAAACGTGAGGAACACTACTGTTTTCAGCAGCAATAACAATGAGAAATGTTTAGCTCCAATACAGCATATTAGAATGATTTCTAAAGGATCAGGACTGAAGACAGGAGTAATAATCCTGAAAATTCAGCTTTACCATCTCAAAAATAAATTACATTTTAAAATATATTAAAACATAGTTATTTTAAAAAAGTTCTTTTAAATTATAATAATATTTTACAAAATTACTGTTATTATTATATTATTATATTATTCTGTATTTTGGATAGCATAAGAGACTTATTTACAATTTTAAAAACACTTACTGTCCCTAAACTTTTCAACAGTAGTGTACTTTTCATTTATAGGTTAAATATATACTCAGTGATGATTGAGACTGTGGAATATGTTGTCACCTTTAGGGGCAGAACTTCCTTATTGATGCCAAAGAACTCCACCATGGCTTCAGTCCAGGAACAGAGCCCTGCTACACTACCACAGGTCCTTTTAGCTGTTTCTAGGTTATAGTCTTCCATTGAGAGATATGGAGTAAGCAGTTCAACCATTTCCTCTGTAATAGTGTCCTTTAAAAGATAAAAATTTAAAAGAAAATGTGATGCTGTCGCACTGTGAAAACATATACTGGCACGTTCTGTGTCTAACTCAGAATTTCATTAGTAACCATGATGCATTAGTGACTTTAACGCATCTAATGACTTTAACGCACCCAATCACTTTAATAAACACCTAAAATGAAGATTCAGTATTACAATGTGTTGTCTGACCTTGTTAAAGTTCAGCAGCATGCTGAGGAATCCGGAATTGTTCATCAATTTAAGAGCTTCACTCCATGAAGGTTTCACACAGGGTCTCTCAGGGTCCATGGTGACCCCATCCACCCGTCGCTGGAACAGCAGCAGTACGCAGTCCATGATCCGCATGATCAGATGTGGAGGCTTTCCCAGTTTACGTACTGCCGAGATATCGGCAGGCTTTATGGTCTAGAAACCACAAATGGTATAAAGCTTTAAGTTAACTAAATTCATGTAATGTCAACATGAAATACTGTTCACAAATCATTTAATTAAGTCGTGTTTTAGGGGTGATTTAGCGTGCACCGGACAACTACCTTTAGTGCAGCCTCAGCTGCCTCTAATGCTGGTTTGGCCGCCTCAAGCTTGAACATGGCCACCTTTTTTTCCCCTGCTATCTCATCCACAATCGCCTGGGCTTTATCTTTCACCTTCTGTACCTGAGCCTTCACCTTTTCAGCAGCTTTTGCCTTGGCGGTGACCTCCAGCAGAACTTCACCTGCTTTCTGTTTAGCCACCTCCAATACTTTCTCCTTCTCTTTCAACTCCACACGAAGCTCATTAACAGACTGCTCAGCCTCCATGAGCCGCTCGAGACCTGCAGATGAGATTAAATAGGTATAGCAAACTATCACCAAAATAATTCAAATCATTAAATTGTTTTCACATATATATATATATATATATATATATATGAAATATGTCATATATGTGTTTGAAAACTATTTATTTTATATATATTATTTTTATATATACATGGGTCATTGACAAACAAAAAAATCTTTTCGAAACTGATTTAATGCATATTTTTGAGTCAATGTGTTTAAACAAGTTTCAGTTGTTAAATATCATTTCAAAGTGTTTAAATGCATCAGAACGCCAACTCATTATTGGCCTGCTCCTGCGTCAGCATCACACGTATGCGTTGTGCTGCTCACGCGATCAGTGTCGTCCAATACTAAGCCGCCGTTCTGACGTAGAATCTGGAAGCGGTACGTAAACAGCATAGAAGAATGACACAGAACAGAAGATATTGTTGAATAACGTTATTAATTTTGTTTTGATTTTGTGCACAAAAAGTATTCTCGCTTCATAAAATTAAGGTTAAACCACTGGACTATTTTAGCGATATCTTTCAGAACCTTGAAAATGGTGGTTAAATTGCTGTCGATGGACGAGTCAGATTCCTCTCGGATTTCATCAAAAATATGTTAATTTGTGTTCCGAAGATGAGCGAAGGTCTTACGGGTTTGGAACGACATAAGGGTGAGTAATTAATGACAGAATTTTCATTTTTGGGTGAACTAACCCTTTTAAATAGTTTTCTTAGTCTGTTCATTTGTTCAGACAGTTTTACCACCTAACATTTTGGGGTTTAAGATAAAACATAAATACAATAATATGCATTATTTAAATGTACTAAAAATTCAGACTAAATGGGTTTTATAAATCAAAGTGGTATATTCATTAATTTATCAAATTATTTTAAAAGGAAATAATGCACTCGGACTCAAAAATATGCAAGTCATGTCATTGACCCACTTACTCTCTGGACTAAACACTGACTGTGGTGATGCTGGCTGAGAGCATTTCCACTCTTGTTTAATCCAAATATAAAGAACAGCAACAAATGTAAAATTCTGAATCCAAAACAGATGTAATTGCAAACCTGTGTTCATTCGCTCTGCAAGCATCCCCACATGCTCGATTTTTTCTTTGTAAATCATCTGGTATCCCTTAATAAATGACAAGTAGGATTTAGGTGTCACATAGGTCTGACGCCTGAAGCGCTGGAAGTACTCAGTGCAGATCTCAGCCACCATGTCTTGGAACATTCCCATTGTTTCGACCACGCTCTTCTTCACCTCGTCTGAACAACGCAGAGAATAGTTAGCGAGGAAGTGGTGAGCCACGGCTACTAAAGCATCCCGTGGCCACCGCTGGAACCAGTCAACTGTGCAGCCTGAGATGAGGCCAGGGAACTTCAGGGCACGAGAACGCAGTTTCTCACCAACTGGTGAGAAGCAAAGAGCCACATGGAGGTTACTGCGCACCCTGGACAGGAAGTAGTTGTAGAGGTTGTCGATGGTGGGTGGGCAGCGTGGAAGATCCTTCTTCATGACGGGAATAAGACTTTGGGTGATCTCATCTACCTCATCTCGAGCAAACAGGTTTGAGACTTCTCCAGAGGCCAGAACGTTGTTCATGTACTCAAGAAAAGCTTCATCCTTGATGTCATTGTCTGTGAAGATGAAGGTCACACCCTTCCCTTCCAAACCTGCAATTCTGTACAGGGCTTTCAGGTCCTCAATTAGATTACTCACATTGTATGTTCTGTAAGGGGAGAAATTATGTTAAATGAAAATATGATCACATTTGATTTTGTGTTGACTCTAAACAACTAAACATCTACCAAAGTAAATTTACATCTTTGATAGAAAGCATCAAGTACTGAATCCTAACTACAGGCTTTTCTCTGTTTGTTCAATCAATGACATTGACACTGCAAGTGCGCAAATAATTGCATTAACAAACAGTGTGAAACATTGGATTATGAATACAATTCAATTATTAATTGTTAACTCTGGGTCACGTAAGATAAGTGAAACAAAATAACCCAGGATTCCGTTTACACTGGGTTTAGAATGACTATTTAACTGTTTAAATTGTGAAAACCCCTCATGACATCAATGTGAAATGAAACCATCAAATTTGAGAAGAATTTTAATATTCTCACCTTGTCATTGTGATTTGAAAGCTCTGGTATCCAGCAATGAAGGATGAAAGTCGCGTGAGACTCTGTTTCCCAGAACCGCCGACTCCAACCAGTAGAGCATTACCACGAGCTGTCCGGATTATCCGGGAAATTTTCATCAAATGGATCATGGCATCCTGTGAGAATGTATAGAGGTCAATGGGAGGAATTAAAAATGTATACATCAATATCCTAATACATAAATATACTAATAATCAGTGAATTAAAAAGTATCCTAATATGGAGTATATATATAATAAATACTAACACAAACACATTCTAACAAAACTAACTTAGCTTAGAGTGCATCAAGAGATGCTTTTATTATTAAAAATAAACTTTATTAATATTTTTAAATTTATTTTTAAAAATATTGGACAGAAGGGACAGGATACCATGGGGAGGAGAGAAAAGTGAACATGATCGACAAATGACCTCGAGTTAGGACTCGAACTCAGGATGACAGGGGAGCAGCTGCTACATATTTCGGAGCACTGTCCACTTTATACAACATGTTAACATTATCATTTTTGTTCCACTAACCTGAAAAAAGACCAGATCCATGGATGCTCCTCTAACAGTTTCAATATACTGTTGTTGAAACATAGACAGGCGCTCTGATAGGGCCTTGAAGGAAGGAATGGGCTCATAGATCTTTGGTATCTCAGCCTCTGCATCTTCAGGTTCATCTCCTGTCATCTCTGGAGCGTCCCGCAGGAAGTCCACAAAGTACTCTTCCCATGGTCCCTGCTCCAAAAGACCAGGACCATGATCCTGTACTGAGATCTACAGAGCACAGAACAGTAGAGAAATCAGATGATATATACATGAAAAGAAATACATATTAAATGCTTAAAAAAGATTCTTTTACTAAAGCCCAGTTAAAAGAATTGAAAACAAACATCCTGTGCATGAGGTAATAGATCATGAAGGCTGTAAGGATTTAGTTGACACACCCTCTCCAAAATGCCATCAAATGTCTCTCTGTCCTTCTGATCAATGAAGCGGTCGGCGATGACCCGTGAACACTCGTGGCGGAAAAGAGATGCCAGAAGTTGAGGCGTCTTACACACTTCTGATCCCACAGTGAGAATGCCCTGCCATATCCTGCTCAGATCACGCAGGTTAAAAATGTAGTGGAACTTAGCCGGGGAAGGCAGCATCTGAAAACAATATAAACTTATAATTATTGTTTTATTAATATACACAACACAACTGTTCAAAAGTTTGGGGTCCGTATGATTTTTTTAAATGTTTTTGAAAGAGGTCTCTATAGTAAAAATACAGTAAAAACTGCGTAATAATATTGTGAAATATTTTTAATATATTTTAAAATGTAATTTACTCCTGTGATGGAAAAGCTGAATTTTCAGCATCATTACTCCAGTCTTCAGTGTCACATGATCCTTCAGAAATCATTCTAATATGCTGATTTGCTGCTCATTTTATTATTAGCATTGTTGAATCTTGTTTACAGCTTACAGCTTACAATGAAGCATACTGATCACAAGAGGGCAACATTTTCTAATAATTTGGACCACCTTGTGCTGTGACAAAAGCAGGCATGTTTGAAAAGGCTCAGAAAACGATTTTTGGAAGGGCGAACAACAAAGAGTCTTACTCCTAGATTCCATATACAGTAATATTTCTTTTGATATAATTACCAAAGCACTACCTTAGCTTTGACCGCTTGCCACACTCTCCTGGTGGTGGGGACAAAGGCAGAAGCCAGAGAGCACACCTCCTCTGGGAAGCCTCTCTCTGGGCAAAAATAACCACTGGCCAGTGTGTGGAAGATTTTATCTATGGAGGAGTTGGATGGAAGAGTGCAGTTAAACACACAGAACTGGCGTTTGAGTCGCTGGGGTATATCATTGCGGCCACCCCCAGGGTGGATCATGGCAGCTACCAGCTGCAAGTCGACTATGCTGGTGAATTCCCCAGGCCGTTCCAGGCTGTAGAAACCTCCTTGCACCATCAGCTGACGCACAATCTCGTTAGTGATCTGATGGGTGAACGAAAACACTAGAGGCTCAGTCAAGGAGTATAAGAAATAGGATGCTATTATTGTTTTCTTAATAAAATGTAGGGCCTTTTTATTAGATGCATTCATTATGCCATGGGCTGGGATTGCAGTTGAACTTCAGACTGTTTGTTATTTGATAGACCCCACAAAATTAAAATCCAAAATTAGAATCAATGTCTGTTGAGGTTCTACCTCAAAGAAATGGACAAAAGGAGCATGTGACTCCTCACCTGATCACCCCACTCATTGATAACTGGCATGTTGATGTCGTCAATGAAGACGGTCATCTTTTTCCCTCCGGGAGGTCCGTAGGTGGTGCCCAAGCGTTTGTCTATGTAGCTTTCGATGGTCTGCTGAAACATGCCAGGCAAGGTGGCCGAGGAGAAGTTTAGGCTTTTGCTCAAATGTGTTTCTGGGTCATACTTGCCGGTGTAGCCCTGTGGGAAGGTTTGAATAGCATGACGTTCAGAACTCAGATGCCTTTCTTTCTAATGCACATATCTGGCTTAAAATAGATTTAATTATATTTACCTTTAATTAAGTTCAGATTTAAATAAAGTTTGGGGATTTTTTAATGATTTTGAAAGAAGTCTCAAATGCTCACCAAGGATGCATTTATTTGATCAAAAATACAGTGAAAACTATTATTATATTACTAATTATTGTTGTTTTCAATCATTTGTAGTACATTCATAATATATATTTTTCTTTAATGAATAGAAAGTTCTAAAGAACAGCATTTATTTGAAAGAGAAATCTTTTGTAACATTATAAATGTCTTTACTGTCACCTTTGATCAATATAATGCATCCTTGCTTTTCAAAAGAAAATTCTTTCAAAAAATTAAATCTTACTGACCCCAAACTAGAATGCCAATTAATTACAGGCAATCGCATTATGTTGCCGATAATAGCATGGATGAACTGAAAGTGAACAGACACGCACCTTGATCATGACCGTCTTGGCTGTTCCCTGTTCACCAATGAGCAGAACAGCTTTGCCTTGCTTCATAATGGTTTGCATGAGAAAGTCTGTCCGTATATTGTCAACATTTGGTACGAGTATGGAAGCATAATCAGGAACCGTGTCTTTGGGGTAGTGATACTCTGGCACCTATTGATGACATTGCAATTAAAATGAAAAGATATGAGAAACCATTCATGCTCTGAATGAAATGATAAACAGGAGGTTTGACAAAAAGAAACTAAGGAAAATTAGGGAAGCTAATTCATGAACTTGTGGCATGTGACATGCTATAATTAAAGATCACTAACGATTTCAAACAATATGCTTAATTAATGATCTTACCCTTGTAGACCAGAGATCCCACTCTCCAGTCGCACTGACCACAAATTCAAAGATGGTCTGGTCCCCCTCTGTGCGGGGCAGGTCCAACCTGGCATTATGCTTTTTAAGGAACACCTCCATCTTGGCTCGATCGTCCAATTCCAGCAAAGCACCAACAGACCACATCACAGAAAATATGAAGAGACGGTTGATGTGAGCCTCTGTTAGGTGCTTCTCTTCAACCTCTGGTAACAGGCCCTGTGTTAAATAAATCAGAACTATCTTTTATTATTAGTTTCAAGATTATAGATCACGATCATAATATTTTTAATATCTTATGCATAAATATATACACTTTTAGTGTATATTAATGCAATAAGCTACTCGAGCTTTACAGCCTCATTTGGCTTTTTTTTTTCATAACACCTGAAAACAGTTGTGTCTGTGCCTCACAGTTTACCTGTAATAAATCAATGGTCTGCTTGATGTACATGCATTCAAGCAGCTGCATTTTGGGAGAAACAGCAGTGAAGACAAAATTCATCAAATCCTGTGGGAAATTTAGATGTTAGCAGGGAAACGTGTGTAAATTAATAATGCAATTAGTTTTAGATATCTCACAGTTTCATAGGATCAATAGTCAGTGAGAGCTCTTGAAAATTGTGCACAAAATTCTCTCTGACCTTTCCCTAGGCAATGTCAATGAATCAATAGAACTTTTCATATTCATAAACCACCTAATGGCCTACAAGCTTAATGGTTACAAGCATTGTATTGATCTTTATATTGATGTTTTACACACTTTAGTTGCATTTTTAAATCGTATCTAGTGATAAATATTCTTGTTGGATCAGTTAAGCTGTACTCCAATAACCTATGTATCAGAGAGCATGTAAAAAACTGCCCACGTGTCTAGCTGTCACCTGATAGATAGAGTTGAAGGAAGCCAGTAGCACTTCAGCCTGTGTTGCTGGGATCTTTTGCAACCAGGCCTGCAGTATGGGTTGCCAGTCCAGAACAGAGGAGCTCATGAAGACCATTCCATTGCGTGACACAGTGGCAGGAGATGCATTGTCAATGTTGTGGGGCTCAAATACCACCTTGCAGTTCGGAGCCATTGGTATTCGGTCTCCATTTGCCAGAGTGAGGGTTTTGTTGTCGTCTAAGACGGAGTTGAGATTTTCGATCCAGATGGCGTCCACTGGACCATCAAGAACAATCCATATGTGTTCTCCCTGTGAAATAATTTACCATCATGTAAATTAATTGGAATGTTTAATGACATGCAGGAAAAAAATAGTAGGCTAAATCGTGCGTACAATCTACTATTTCATTCCCTCGATTTATAATTCATGCATGATTTATAAATTGAGGGAACGAAATGGTAAATTGTGTAGACGATTTAGGAAATCGAGGGAACGAAATAGTAAATCGTGTGCATGACTTCTTTTTTTTTCTTGCATGTCATGTGCCGGGCTCTGTACTTACAAATGAAAGTCATGAGCACCAGGTTATTTATTGACACAGCGCAATTAAACTGCAATCAAATTTTTATTAATTGAAATCTCTAATTACTTGTTAAACTGCCATTCAAAGTCATATTCATCAGCTGGGGTTGGACCCGTAAATATGTCATTAACGACAAACAAATTAAAGAAAATTGCTTACATTAACATGTCGTTCAATTACGTAAGTTGCTTGTTGACACAACTCTCTCACCTTCTTGGCCTTTAAAGTTTTCCTCCACAGTGTGGAGAAAACACCATCTGTCCAGTCATTTGTGGCCACATCCAATGTGCCAAACATCTGGGAGGCAGTGATGGCCTTGGGATTCATCCTCATTTCTCTGTGCGGACTTCCACAATCTGTCATGGCTTTCATTAGAGTGTGGATACATGTCGTCTTTCCTGTTCCACTGGGACCAAGGGTCATCATACCTACGCTCAGAGAAGAAAAAGATTGTTGAGTGCAAAGACAATTTTTTGACATTGTGTTCTTTAGCAAAATGTGTATTCTTATGACTTTAATAGAGTAAAATGGATAAAGACTAACCATGTCTCACTCTCTGAGTCTCATATAGTTGCACAAGTTTGAGAATCCAGGGTGGGTGTGCAATCAGTCCGGCTTCTTCAGCTTGTTTGGTGATAGCACTTTCCAGCTCAGGATAACCGGCTTTATCCAGCATGATGCTCGGAAACAAGTCATTTATCAGACTCATGAACAGGGGCTCATCTTCATCCACCTGTATGGAGGAATAGGCAGGAACAGAGTAATTTGCTGAGAACATCAGACATATTTTTCCTATTATTTCAAGGTGTTATTTCCAATTAGATTTGGATCAATCATAGTCACCAGTTTGGAGAGGTTCATGTCACGCAGAACTCTCATGACCACGGTCTTTTCTGGCTCAGTTGGGTTGGATCGCTTCACAGCACCCAGAGTTCTTAAAACAGACAAGATGTTCCTCAAGCCAAAGTCATAATGGACCTGTTGAGTGATAAAAAATATGAACAAAACTCAGCAAGACCCACGTCATGAACAAAGAAAACATTTAATGTATTTATTATTTATTTACTGACCATTTAACCTCATATCAGCATATCAAAGGCTATATTCATGGAAAACTCAAGAGTAATCAATTCTAAGTAACCAACAATAAAATGCTTTACAAACAAAAAGAAATGAATAAAAATAACAACAATAGATAAATAAAATATTTCAATTTGATAAAAATTCAGATATATTCCCAAGAGAAACTTTTTTAAAGTGTCCATTAATATAAAAATGTTGTCTAATGTGAGATTTCATTTTCTCATTAAAATACATTCTCTTAATCCAGTTTATTGACCTTTGACCAGTCTGAGATCTGTCAATCTTTGTCCAGCTCAACCAATAATGTTTACTTTGATGTGTCCCATGTAACCAGCCTCAGTTGTGGCACACCATGTAAAAAATGACTCACCATCCTTATTAGTAGCTTTTCATGCCTGCTTCTTTTTTTCAAATATTTCAAAACAGTGGTGAGAACTGACCTTTTCATTGATGAAGTTTGAAACATGAACACTGTTATTTTCTTGTTTATTACTGTGAAGCTGCTTTGAAACAATCTGAACTGTATAAAGTGCTATATAAATAAATATGACTTGACTTGCCACTAGATTTTGACTTTAATAATTTATTGTGGATACCTGCTTAGACAGCTGTTCTTCACACAATTTGTACAGGGTGTAAAACTTGCGGCTGAGGACTTGATTTTCACGAAAACCTGCGCTGGCAAGTTTCACTCTCATGATGATGGCTCGGTCAGGCACCATCATGGCCACTGTGCGGAACTGAATTTTCAAATTCTCAGGCAGCTCCTGGCGACCAGCATAACCTGGGTTCTGTGATGAAAATTACAAACGGAGGGTTTCCCCAGCAGGCTACTTTGATGACTGCAAATTAATTACATGAATTACATAAATGGCAGGCTAAAATTTGTCATTTTACCATAGTAAGGAAGATGCCAAACTCTTTATCCATATCCACCACATCTCCATCTGTGAATATGAACTGAGTTTTTTTGTTCTTCTTGCACTGCAGGACGATGTAGATTTGTTGAGCAGCTACTGAGAGCACAGGCAGCTCAATGCGGTTGAACTCATCAAAACAGCCCCATGCGCCAGACTGGGCTAATCCTGTTTGACAAACATTATAAACATGAAGAGCCAACGAAAAAGGTCACACATTTTAAATATGTATACACTAATCTGATTAAGGGTCAAACAGGTGTTCTGTTAAGATTATTTTAGAGATGGAAGAGAAAAAATCAGTTTGAGAAGTTAGCTCAGGTCCAATCAACCTTTATAGATACGGCCCAGTCCACGGAAGTCCATCTGGTCAGAGCAATTGAAGACAACCACATATTTTCCCAGGCAGCGGCCCATGTCTTTGGTGGTTTCAGTTTTTCCTGTGCCAGCAGGGCCTGCAGGGGCCCCTCCCATACTCATTCCTAAAGCCTGAGCCAATGTGATATAGCATCTGTGAGGAACAAACCAAAATAAACAAGTTGTAAATACACTGAAAACAATGGGTGGTGCTCATTATGAGCCATTTCTGCTAACAGTCTTAACTTCTAGAATCTGGCCTTTTCAATGTATCTACACTCGCCTGTCAGTGAGAGGTGTGATCACCAGACGATCGGTGCAGCCCAGATACTCATTACAGTAGTCAAACTCCACATCCGTGATTTGGATTATGCATCTGTCGGTGTCTTCTATAAAGTAGAAGCGGGACTGTTTCTGCCACTCAAAATCTAAAGGTGACCGGATGTTCATTCGTACCTTCAAAGGGAGATACAAAAGCAATGTGAAGTTTAGACTTTAAAAAAAGCTCTCTTGAAGCACTTTTCATTCTTAGTTCATATTAACTAAATTAGTTAACAAATGAAACCTTCCTGTAAAGTGTTACCAAGATTTCTATATCACATAAATGCTGTTCTTTTGAACACTCTATTCACCAAAAATCCTGAAACACAATTTATCAATGTTTCCACAAAAATTGCAAGCAGCACAACTGTTTTCAACATTGATGATAATAATAAAAAATGTTTCTTGAGCATCAAATCAGCATAATAGAATTATTTCTGAAGGATCATGTGACACTGAAGTAATGATGCTGAAAATTCAGTGATTGGTCAAAAAAAAAAAAGAAAGAAAGAAAAAGGCAGCACTGGAGAGAGATGATGCTTAGCAATGATGCTTAGCAACTATTTTATACTGAAGAACCTAAAAACCAATCACCAGGTCATCAAAAATGTCCCTCTGGTGAACATGTATGGTGATAAGCGTCTCATATTTGGTCCTGTCCATCTTGGTCAGATCATGAGTAGTCATATCAATCAGTTCATTCAAAAGATCCAGGAATTTCTGGTTAGTAGTCTGCATTATCTGTAAAAAAAAAAAAAAAAAAAAAAAAAAAGACAAAATAATAAACAAATAATGGAAACATCTTACAAAACGATTTAAAAACAGACTGTAACAGAAAAAAACAGAACATTTATATAGAGCTTATTTATGGGGAGAAAAAAGGACAAAAGTGGTTCATTAATAAACTACAACCTCTTGATCTGTGCTTAAGTGCTTGAAGTGGGAAAAAAATAGTGCCGGTCCCAAGGGTTGAAATCACGTTCCATCAGTACCTGCCCCATTTCAAGCACTGCATGAAAAACCAATGTAAGGACAAAGTTTGAACCTTCTTATCAGACTTGCTATGGTGGAGAGCCTCCTCAGCATCTCTGGTCCAGATGAACTGTATGCCGAGCAGTCCAACCTGAGCAGGGAACATCGACTGGAACTCCACCAGTTTAAAGCCCTGGTCACCAATAGTCATGTGGGCCTGTCGTATAATGTTGTGAATGGTCTTCTTGACTCCATTCAGTAGCAGACCCAGCCAAGCTTCTACATTACCCTGTTGTGTGAGATCAGTAACTATCTTCAATATCAGTGGAAGGTTTATCATTCATCAGGCAAAAACCATAAACCCAAATATCTTAAGGTTATAGCTTACCTCCCTTCAAAGAGACACATAGTTTGCTATTTAACATATTTAAACGTAATCTCAGAAAAACTGTACCTGGGCATTGAATGGTTGACTCAGATTCACTGTTTCCCCTTCCTGTGATTGAAAACTAAGTATCTGGTCATAGTTTTTCTCATGAAACACAACTCTGTTCACATTATCAAATAGGTTCAACAGGTGAACCTGAAAGGCACAAAGAGACAAACAAGAAAAAAAGAGGTTGTTTCTGTTCAAATAAACTGAAAAAATAAAACACAACTGGTTCATTACCTGCTGTATTTTCATGAAGTTTGATGATAAAAAATAAATCCTATATGATATTTGAGCAACCCATATAACATTTCGTATTTACTAAATGCTGCTAATGGTAACCACAATGAAGTGAGAATTGTTGTGCTGCTCTGTGACATTATGCTAAAATCCCAAAGTTAGATAAACACACCTGTATGGTGTGTGAGTCAGATGCCTGACCCAGTATCTCAAGCAAGACAGGGTCAGAGACGAAAAAGAACCGAGGGAAGACGAGACGTTTCTTTTCCAGGTATCCACTCAGAGATTTCTGACACATTTCCAGCTGTTCCAAAAGATGTGGCAGCAGCTGTTGCAGTGCCTCATCCCCAACACAGCACTGAACCACACCAGGAATCTCGTGTGCTCGCTGCATTATCTTCTGCCATGATTTATCGATGGTTTGGAAGCGTTTGGCCTCCTGCAGAGAATGCATTTTCAAAAACATTAAATATAAAAAATAGTTTAATATAATTGGCTATTCCACTTTTTTTCCTTTTTTTTTGCGTGAGCTATCTATTGTTTGTGCTTACTGATGTATCATGTCGCACTCTTGTGCACATCACATGAGGAGTGGTATTTGTGCAATGTATGTGAGTGAGTATCAGGCCAGTATTTAAGTGTTTTTAGCAAGATGAAAACGTCTAGGTGCGGGCACTTAAGAGCACTTTGGTAGCGCAGCGTTTTTTGTTCTTTGTTTGTTCTTTCACATGAGAAGCTTTGGTTACTGTGATGCAGAATATCTGTGGAAGTGTTACAAGTATATGGTTTCACAGACAGTTCATTTCTGAAATTAAAAATGTTGACAATGTCAATAGTGAACAAAATGCCTTTCTTTTAAATTATTTTGTACTGTTGTTGTTTTACAAGCAGCATGTGACAGTTGGTCTATATTTGTTCCACCCCTTCTCTACTGTGATTGGATGACTGGGTAAAAAGTGACAGTGATAAGCATTGCATTTTACCCAAAGTTGAACATTTTTCAACTCTCTTTGACCAGAAAAAAACAAAACAAAAAACAGGCACACAGCGCTCAGCGCTCAGCATGAAATCCGTTCCTCGTCACACTGCTGCTGTTTTAAAATATGCAACACTCTCATTGAAAAAAAAATAAAAAAGTTGGCCTTAGTAAAAAAAAAACGCTTTGGTGGACACACAGCCTTAAGAGAGGAATTTAACTTAGGAGGTGGCTGCCTATGTAGACAATTGGCAACTCGCAAGGTAGAAATGGTTTGTTTATTTGGACTCAAGCTACCTGTGGCAGTTGTTTAGCAATGTCTCCACCCACAAACACAGCCTCCAGGTACAGCCACAGATTTTGGACTGTCAGCCACTTCTCAATCACCTCTGAACTGTTTGACAACTTCTGCACCCACTCCTGGATGGAGGGCTTAAATGGAGCATTATATCTGAAACAAGAATTTAGTCAAATTTACATTCAACTGTAGTGAAATACAATATTAAATTTACATCACATTACATATATTTGGAAATCAAAGAATCATATCTAAATGATTTGGAAAAAAAAGTAAAATATTGTATAACTGCATTCAACAAAATACCTGTTACTCATTAAAGACCCAAGCACCATAAGACTGTCCTCCATTAACGCCACCTTCTCTGAAGTGTCTGATCCCTTTAGCAGCAGCTCTCCGCGATTCCTGAAAGGGTTATTTACCGTTTGTAAAATGAACTGATTGATTTTATAACAACTTAATGAATTCAATCACAACTTAAATTCTTTCTCTGACCTGAATGATGCAAACGTGAACTGATGTTTGCTCCATTCTGTCACCACATCTTTGAGTTTGGCCTCGATATCACGCTCCTTCACTGCGCTGATACACACATCCTGGTACCCAGAAGGTTTTTATAAGATACTGACAGCCTTGTGTTTTTAATGCAATCAATCAGGTTTCATGCATTAAGGATATGTTTAATAGTATTGTACATATGTGTAATGGAATATTTTGCTCACACACAATACCTCAATATCTTCTTTAGCCTTTAGCAGAGGTGCTTCCATGACATTGCGAAGGCTAAAATTTGCAGCTTCCACTTCAAATTTGTGGCCGGTAATATCAGTCAAGCGCTGCCAATGTCGGGGCATCATTGCCTAGTCGTGAATGTGTATGTTAATACAATATTTACATGTTTGTTTGCTGTGTATAAATGCAATACGATGTCAATGAACAGATGCTTGCTTAACATCACCTTATTTGCCATCATGTAGAGCAGAGGACAGGTTTCATTGAAGTCATCAATGGTTTTTTTCAGGTCATTGAAAGCTTGCCACTCTTTCAGGGCTGCAGGTAACTTACGGATCCTTGAAAAGAATCATGAAATAAGCTCTCAAATTTAGTTCATACTATATTTGTTAAAGTTTAAGAAAGTGAGAATTGTAAAAACCTATTCTGAAAATCCAGCAGTTCACTATTTATCTTTTCTATATCAAGGTCGGCCCATAATATGTCATAATATCCAGTAACGCTGTCAATGACAGAACTGTAGAGGCTGTACAGCTTGGATAAAAGATTGAGCTCTCGTTTGATTCTGTGAAGATCAGGATATTCTGAAAGAAGAAAAAAAGAGAGAATGAAAAGACAAAAAAAGTCCTAACAACTCAATGTACTCTACCATTTAAAACTTTGGGATCAGCAAGTTAAATATCATATCAATAATAATAATAATAATAATAATAATACTTTTATTCAGCATGGATGGATTCATTGATCAAAAGTGACTTTAATAATTTACAGTCACATAAGATTTCAAATATTTCAAAAAAATGTGGCTCTATTAAACATTTTATTTGTCAAAGAACCCCGAAATAAAACATATCCTGGTTTCCATAAAGAATGTTAAGCAGCACAACTGATATCAATATTGGTAATAATAAGAAATGTTTCTTGAGCACTAAATCAGAATATTGGAATGATTTCTGAAGGATCGTGTGACAATGAAGACTTCAGTTTTGCCATCACAGGAATAAAATATATTTATTCTGTATATATTCAAATAGAAAACTTTTTTCTTTTAAATTGTAATAATATTTCACAATATTTCTCTTTTTGCTGTATTTCTAAACAAATAAATGCCTTGGTGAGCATAAAGGACTTCTTTCAAAAACATAAAATCCTTAAAAGCATGGTGTCATGACCTTTCTGAACCTAAAAATAAAAGCACAAGTACCTTTAACAGGGAGGCCAAACAGTTCTTCGCCACTGGAAAAGGTGACATATTTCCTCCACAGTTCATCAAACTTGGCCTGAAAAACTTGCAACCTGTCACTGGCTTCACGTGGAGCCAAACCTGCTACTCCAGGACCACTGAACACACAGAGAATTTATTACGACACTGTGATCACTGATACAGGTACATAAGAGATAACTTGAAGACACTGTGCAAATTAACTCAGTTACCTGTTGTCATAGTCAGCATAGAAATCTTGCACAGATTTCTGATAGATCTCAACTCCAGATACAAGCTCAGCCCTCATGTGAGGCTGAATTTCCAAGAGCTTATCCTGTGATTCTTTTGCCTTTAAAATAAGAAAAGATCAACATACAATCAAATGCTTACAAAATGAAAACCCAAGACGACGAGGTAAAGATTGTTCTTTACTTCGTGCATGTGATGTAAAGTAGAAAAATGAAAGAAAATAAACTACTATTTATTTAAAGACTACTTCATAGGGTCTCAAAAACACTTCCCTCACCATTACATTAAGTTCCTTCCAGGCGTACACAACCCCATCAATCCTTTCTGCATTTCCATCACTGTAGTACAGCTTATACCGATTCAGCAGGGCGAACGATTCCTCCACCGGACCTATGAGTGTGTCTATCTGTATCTCCGCTTCTTGTACCTCCTGCAGGGCAGCCATAGTTTCCCTCACATCATCCAGGTCAGAGATGGGCCTCTGCAGCTGCCTCCTCTTCCCATCCACAAAAGAGCTAATCTCAGCCATGCTCACAGAGGCCTTCTGATTTAGAGCCGCCCCGAATGCGCATTTCCAGGTGCGACACTCTGCAATGAGGGATGCTTTGAGGGAGTCAGTTTCATAGAGGATGGGGCCCACAATGCATGTGGAAGGTAGCTCTTGAATCTGGGTCTCGAATTTCTGATCAAATATATGTAGTGGAAGTTAGGATCACTCTCAACAATCTTCAAACTTTATAAGACTTATTTAACAATTACGTACAGAGTACTGAGACAGTTGGGCACTGAATTCTGCCAAAGTTGGGTTGGTCTCCAAAAATGCTTTCACCTGTTCTGCTGCGTTCTGGATTGGAGAAAAGTAAAAAAATTCACTATCCTGATGCTAAATCATGGCCATGTAGTAGGGATGGACATTTCAAGCAAAAATAATATTCAGTGATTGCTGGGAATTATTCGATTATTATTTGAAAATCTCACCCCAACCCTGCATGCATGCATGTCCAGGCTACACACATATAAACAGAAAGCGAGGGAGAGAGATTATATAAAATCTAAAAAAAAATAAATAAAAAAAAGCGAAAGTAAAATGCGCATGGCCATTCATAACGGTGCGGTGCAGAGCAGAGCGAGCATTTTCACATTTTACTTTCACTTTCAAATTAGAGGCAATTCGGGAGTGGCGATTGCTTGAATGGTGGGTTCATTGTTATTCCTAATGAAAAACACAACAAAACAGTACAATGACAAACTCTCTTAAATAGGCGCCTTTACATTTCTCTTTGAAACCAAATCTTCCGTCATCATCTTATCAGTCAAGAGTGAGGCAAAATGAGGTCAAATCTGTCTCCTGCTGCTCTGTGCAGCAACTCTCATTTGGTTTATGCTGAATTGAGCAGACACGTTTAGTTTTTAATTGTAGTGTCTGTTCTTTAACTGAACTAAATAATTTTTATTACTATAAAAAAAATCAATACAACAGTGAGGGGCCGTGCCATGGTGGGCAAGTGATGATACCTGTGTTGCTTCTGAACACCGGTAACACCAGCAACACCGACTATCGCAGCAAGCCTACCTCAAGCCATAATGATTTTAGGCCTAAAATGCCTAAAAGCATTATAACCCTCTACCCAGGTCCTACTCGACCCGCTCTGAGCGGGCCTCGAACCCAGTTCTTCTGGCATGGGAGTTGGACGCTCTAACAAGGAGGCTAAAGGCTACAACCTCTGGTCTCTGTCGCCAGAGCATCTCTTGAGGTCAGAGGAGTGAGGTTTACTTGCACAGCAACTACTAGCTGGCCTCCATTACACTCACACCCCTAAACCGCACTCCCATCCAGGTCAAAGCACCAATGTAACCCCTCTACCCGGGTCCTACTCGACTCGCTCTGAGCAGGCCTCGAAATCCGGGTCTTTCGGCATGGGAGTCGGACACTCTAACAAGGAGACTAAAAGCTGCAACATCTAGCGTCGCCGATGCATCTCTTGAGGTCAGAGGAGTGAGGCTTACTTGCACAGCAAATATTAGCTGGCCTCCGTTACACAAGCAAAGACTTTATATATAGATGCAAGTCAACAGTGTGTGTGAGGCAATGTGTTGTTCTGTTGTCTCAGTTAACTGACAGCTTTCAGGTGCGTCATTGACAGCGTACGTGACCATCTGGTTACATAAACGTGTCACCACCGCATCAACACCGATAACATGGGGAATTTTTTAAGACAATAATCGCACAACCTATTCGTTATTCTATAATTAAATCAACTAATTGAATATTTGAAAATCGTGACACATCCCTACTGCGTACACACTGCAGATAAATTTGGTTCACCCTTTAGTGCCCCTGTTCACTACACAAAGAGTTCAATCATTTACGGGAGCGACTACTGCTTCTACAACCAAAGCAACTCTGAAAAAATACAGTTAGTGACAACCACATTTACAAAAATTCTACACAGTGTAGGGAACCTGTCCAAACATCTAGTTGTTAAAGGATTAGTTCAGTTCAGAACTAAAATTACCTGATAATTTACTAACCCCCATTTCATTCAAGATGTTTCTGTCTTTCTTATTTCAGTCGAAAAGAAATGATGTTTTTTTAAGGAAAACAGTCCAGGATTTTTCTCAATGTAGTAGACTTCAATTGCTACTAATGGTTTGAAGGTCTAAATTGCAGTTTCAATGCAGCTTCAAATGGCTCTACACGATCACAGCCGAGAAATAAGGGTCTTATCAAGCAAAACGATCGGTCATTTTCTTAAAAAAAAAAATATTTTAACCACAAATGCTCATTTTGCACAAGCTCAGCAATGTGCCAGGCATTACGTAACGATAGGTCATGCATGACGAAGGCGGAAGTACTGCAGTAGGGTGAAAAAGTTTTTTGCTAAAAATTTAGTTATCCTCATGGTCACAATTAGCAATGTGAATCTTCAGGAAAATGAGGGTGTAGAATAAATCACTAAACCACCGTAGTTTGTTCATATCAAGTGTTTTAAATGGACTGATTTTAATTTAAAGTTTTTTGGGGTTTTTTTAAGTACCAGGGTCCACAGGGCTGAAAATTGAGACAACCCTGCCAGGACGTCCCCAGCATCGACTCTGAGGGAGGACACCACAGGGACAAGCTGGGCAAGAGCCTTGTTCACGTCCTTGTGTTCTACCACCTGTCTGTCCAGAGACCTCAGCATGAGTGGTTTAGTCACCAGAGTATCGTCTCCATTCTCCCGCGCTGCTTGCTGCTCTGCCTGTGGAGTCACAAGACTTCTCGTCAACTAACCTCTGATAAAGCTTTTAAAGCATCTGTGTCATGCTATTGATTAGCAAATTATAATTTTGGGAGTAAAATCAAGCAAAAATCATGCACTTTCCATGGGCAATGGAAGTCAATGAGGCATTGTACAGTATTGATTATAGCTTAACTTGTTTTGAACCTGGATCATTCCTTTAATTCCGTTACCTGCCATTGTTCTTGTTGGACATGGGAAAATTTCCAGAGTGGAATATCCTTTGCCATTGAAAGCACCGTGTTTACTGCTTTATTGAGAATGCCCTGCATAACAAGGACAAATGAGTGGTTAAGAATTGTAAAGACAAACTAAAGTCTTAGCATTTAAATACATATGTATATGTACACATGAATTTATATGCATGAAGATGTCAATTTCTGCTGGTTTATATAAACACTAACTAAGATTGTCAATCAAACCACATCTTATTATTTTATTTTTGTGTTTTATGTATACATACTCTACACACTACCGTTCAAAAGTTTAGGCTAAGTATGTTTTTTTTTTTTTTAATAATTCTCATATGCTCATCAAAGGTTGCACTTAAAAATACAGTAAAAACTGTTATATTGCGAAATATTATTACAATTTTTAAAACAGTTTTCTACTCTAATATATCATAAATGTCATTTATTCCTGTGATGTCAAAGCTGAATTTTCAGCATCATTACTCCATTCTTCGGTATTACTTCAGAAATCATTCTAATATGCTAATTTGGTGCAAATGTTTAAAAGTTGTGCTGCTTAATATTTTTGTGGAAACTGATACATTTTTTTAGGATTCTTGAACAGAAAGTTCAAAATAACTACATTTATTTGGAGCAGAAATGTAAAACTTCAATGTCTTTACCATCGCTTTTAATCAATTTAATGCATCCTTGCAGAAGAAAATATTAATAAATTAAAAAAAAGAAAAAGAAATTCTTACTGACTCCAAATTTTTATATAGATGTGTAACTATACTTTATATTTTGGTATAATGCTACTTTCTGTTTTCACATCAGTACCTGTATGTGCTCTAAACTTGGTCTGACGATGATGTTGGGAAAGGTCAACTCAACTGAAGCCTTTATAAGAGGAAACTCAGGGGTAGGTTCACTTTGAGATGAAGAGCGATTCGTGGATCTCACAACAAGAATCCGACGTCGCAGAGCATCCAGAGAACGTTTGGTAGCTTTCAAATGAAGAAAACATTAATGAGTGACACTTTCAGGTACATTCAAATAAGGGTCTCCATTTTGAGATGACGTATACCTTTGACCAGAGCGTCTGTGTTCTTCTGACAAAAATGTCCTATCATGATGTAGAAAGCGCATGGCAGACATTGTAGACAACGTGTCCTCTGCTTGGCATCAGGATTCAGACATTGGTAGCTCTGAAAATACATGTGAAGATTTTCTCACAAAACTACTTGTGTAGTGTGTGAGTTTATAACAGTAATATTACACATTATAAAGGCCAATTCACACCGCAATGACAGAAGCAGAGCAACGCCGACAGTCACCAGATTACAACACGTCACTTCCAAGTCATTCTAATTCCGATTCAATCGCTAAAAACAAGCTCCAACAGATGCCAACAGACTCTGACAGGGGTAACATATTGATCAGACAAAACCCGACGAAGTCTCTATTGGCATCTGTCAGCATTTGTCGGTGCTGTGTGAATTGGCCTTAATGAGCAACAAGTTGTCTAATCGAGTGCTAAAAAGTATTTCAGAATTACACAGTAATAAACTCTCAAAGTGAGGTGATAATTGATATATTTACAGCACCTCCAAGTTGACCCTTTCTAAAGGTTTCAACACTCCATTCAGTTCCTCAACCATCGCCAAAACATCGCCCTCCACCTGCTGGCTTGCACTTAAATGAAAACAAAGGAATCCTCAAATAAATTCAAATCACATTTAACTATGAACCTTAGTCAATTTAATTTGACATGCATAAAAGCAAAGCTTTGAGGAATAGAAGTATGTTCCGTTAAAGGTCTTTAACAGTTTTATGCCTATTTAGCTGTTTGCTTAGTCGACACATTGAAAATTCACCTTTTGAAAAAACTATGAGTGAAAAGAAGACAATGCTGGACTTTAAGTCAGAGAAACTTTTTGAACGGTCTGCATTTGTAGCCCTCGCAGCTTTGATTTCTCGTCAAATTAAATTTGACTGTTTTTCCCACATAGTCTGTGATAACTGACTTTAAAAGTGTCACTCACATCTTCAGCATTTCACTCGCAGTGCTGACGGTGGTCTCTGCATTGGTGAGGAATATCTCGGGTGTAACTGGCTTGTGATTGGGCAGTGTCAGCAGATTAGTGAGAGACATGGATTTTAAGGCACTATTAACTCGACAATCCAGAATATCCATAGCAACCTTCGCTACTTGTTTCAGCTCTTGCAGTGCCTTGTTCACACAGCCTATGACTGAGACATTGAGAAAAGACTTAATACATACATGAGATAATAAGACTTAAGACTCTTAATAAGTTAGGATTAGACATTAAATTAGACATTGAACTTCATAATATTTCTAAAAAGTGACCCAAATTCTAAGACAGTGTATACTGCATAGTACATGATTCTTCATTCGGCAAATACACACTGCAGGTTAATACGCTCTGGCTCAATGAGTACTAATCTCATTCTATGTATGCAAAGTTTGGTTATTAAAGGGAGTGATATTGATATTTTGCAATGAAATTCATATATTTTTCAAATTGTTCAAATACTTTTGGGAGCCTCTGTGAACATTTTGCATACTAAAATTAGCATGGATGATGAAAGATTTTAAGGCTCCGAACTAAACTTGAACTGATCTAATGTAATTTATTTATACAATAATTGTTTTACAGTGGTCAATATTGAGGGACGTCCATGAGAGAATGGTCAGTCCAGGGTAGAGAGAAGTCTTCACAGATCTGATAAAGGGCTTCATCGGGGACTTTAGCACACTGGGTATCCTGCTGACTGTTGTGTTAAATTCTCTCAGCATCCCCTGTAATCTGAAACCAGTGAAATTCCACTTCGTGTTAATAAAAGTATTAACTTTACATTTTAGTTTAGAACAATAATTGTTGATTTTATTACAGTACCTTTGTCCCAAAACCATACATGATGCCTCACTGTCTAATGCCAACATACATCCTAACCATCATAGAATCTTTTACAAGCCTGATTTGGAACTCTTCAAGTACATAGCAACTATATAGTCTACATAAATAGTGCTCCTTTGTACAATATTTTTGTATATATAAGGAAAATCCCTAATGTAATTCAAATGTAAGGTAAATCTCTTTTATGCACTCACTTCTCACGATACTCCTTCAGCTGAGATTGTTTGGCAGCCATGTTGCGGATAACATCAGGTACATCAGCACCCCACTGATACATGTTATTTGCCTCCTGCAATACCTCCAGGACCAGAGGGTCAAGATTCACACAGAACTCCTAGCCACAAATAATGCAAGATTTAATAACGGAATCCATCAAATAAGCTCCTTTTCAATTTTTATGTGTTAATGAGTGTACAGTTTGGGTTTACACATAACAGGTTAACAATTAGAATTTGTAATTAATTTCATTGTTTTCAAAAAAACAAACAAAAAAACTATTAATTAAGCTGCATACATTCACAGTACTGATCCACTTTGCAAAAGAATATTGAAATTCTCGCTTGCAGTGACAAACTTGTACTGAAAAGTAGAAGCGAACCTCAGTTTTTGGATGTCTGATCAGAAGTGAAGCTTTGAGACCATGTAGTCCAAGATCTACACCTTCAGCCCAAGCTTTGTGATGTATCATTTCATACTCCAGGAGCACGGCAGCAAGTCTGTTGTACATTCGAATAATCTTCCTCCTGTCTGGTGTCTAAAGGTCAAGACAAAATAATGTGTAAAGCAATCTTTTTTATGCACAAACTCCATTAAAATAAAAATAAATAATCTGTGTTCTGTGTTGTCTTTGCAAATTACCGGCAAAATGTGCAATTTGTCTTTTATCATTTGCATTGGCAACTCAATTTTTTTAAATAGACGCTGTGACCATGCAATTTTCCTTGCCAACTGCAACAAAAAATGTAAAACACTATTAACATTCTAATCACAGTAACACTGCTTTCTTCTTCAAATACAGTGTGTAAAATAAATTGTGGGTATACGAATGAGAGCTGAACAGTTTGCTAATCACTCAAAAGGGAACTTACAGGGGTCAGATGTGAATAATTCGGATTGTCCTTCTCTCTTTGGTAGCATTTGCGTACAAACTCAAGGTCACATTCGTACCGTTGCAGAACTACCATATACTTCTGGTTGAGGTCCATTTGTCTGCCCACACCATTCTCAAAATTGGACAACATGTCAAGGGCTTGCTCAGTCTGTGGGTGCAGTAAATAAATTAACTTTCAGTGTAGGAGGAATATATTTACGCAATATTGGTCATGAGCTGTAGTGAATGGATGAGTCATTTAAAAGTTCAATTAACAATATAACTAAAACGGCCTTACGGTGACTGGTTGTTGAAGCCAAGTGTCAATCAGTGCATCTAGAGACTGATACAGGCCTTGGATTTGATTTCTGAACTCGGTGTAGTCATTGTCAAACTAAAAGAAACATAATGTCATATGAGATATCGAAGACTAAATCAAAGAATATACAGTAATGAGAGAACTTACCTCCAATTTGCGATGGTCAAGCACATTGTAGTTCTTGGATTTGATGGTTGCCACAATCGATTGGTAGCGCATGTATATTTTCTCAACACCTTCAACTTTCATAAATTGCAGGCCTGAAAAATCTTCAAGAGTTGTGGCTATGTCTATTATCTTCTCCAGACGTTTGCAAAATGTGTCAAACTTTCCGAAGATGTAATTTTCACTGTAGGTATGACACAGCAGAGCTGAGTTAAGAAACTAAATATAATGTCAATGTGATTTCAAGTTGACTTTAAAGCTGTGGTGTACAGACCTCAATTCAATTTGCCGTTCAAGAGGGTTCTGCTTTAATTTCTCTTTCATTTGGTGAAAGCATTGCTGGAACTCCTGGTTCAACTGAATACATTCTTTTATCCTCTTGAGCAGTTCATTTCTAATTGGGAATACAGACCAAAGTATTTAATGTATATTCACACTTAGAGACAGTTCTAAAGGCAAATAACTTTAGCAGCATTTTACATAAGACCGACCTGTCCAAGTCCCAGACTTTCGTCACCCCTTGACAGAGATAAGCCTTGCTTGTGGTCACCATTTGATTAG
This sequence comes from Opsariichthys bidens, assembly GCA_037194245.1. Lineage (NCBI taxonomy): Eukaryota > Metazoa > Chordata > Actinopteri > Cypriniformes > Xenocyprididae > Opsariichthys > Opsariichthys bidens. The sequence goes on along the minus strand of CM074301.1, from coordinate 12,145,392 downwards.
TGACCTTTACAAAGAGCGATGTCATGTGTTCTGAGGTGTTGTAGTACTGAGACACACTCTGAATCATGTAAATGCTGTTCATCAGTTTAGGAATGTGTTTCAGCATGGTAGGCTGAAACAAAGAGAAAAAATAAATACATTATAACTGAAATATTTGAAACTGATGCATAAGTTAAAACTGTAACCCTTAAAGTGTCCCATAAATGGTACTCTTGGTTATTTAACATTTTTTCCTGAAGAATGCACAGTACACAAATTTGGAGCTTACTGGAATGCTTTTTTCCAGAAGTTCAAAGAACTTGTCCAGAGTAGATAGATATTTCACATTATCTTTAGCCTCATTGGTCACAACAGTAATCTTTGCATCCTATAGACAGGAAACAGCATAATACAAACAACATGACAACAAGTTATTCAATGTACAACAGTTCTTACAAGTTTGAAAATTCTAATTCCACTAATTTGAAAAAAATCTTCTTGAATAATATATATTATTATTACATTATTATATAAAAATGGTACAGTACTGCATATGTGTTGTACTGAATTTAGTTTGTTGATATTAATTAAAAAATAAATTATTATGACCAAACAGGATCATTTGTTTATATATACACATATACATACTTATATATATATATATATATATATATATTTATATACTACAGTGAGACTTGAGGAAAATCTGAAAATGTTTAATTATTATTTAATTATTGCAACAAATGTTAATGACGTTAAAAATAGACAGCATTTCCTTTATATAAAACACAAGTACTTAATGTAATTTGTATTAAAATGAATGAAAAAGCAAAGCAGAACATAACATCTACTGAACTGACCAGTTCTCTCCATTTACGTATTGTCTTGGACTTGGATGCATGCATTATACCAATGACCTTCTTCACATAAGGGTCCTTGATTTCATCCAAGAGGCTGAAAAAAACATGAATACACAGTAAATCTAATAAACACATATATAAGCTCTAAATGAAATACCATTCTTGTATGTTATTATTGAAGAAAAAGACACTCCTGGATGGCATGGTACCTGCTGAAGGTGATCAGTCTGCGCTTCCAGTGTGCCAGCTCTGCTGAGGGTCCAATATCATCTGATTCTTTCCTAATGCGTTCACTCTCTGTAAGCACTTGTTCTATCTGCTTGGCCCAGTGTAACAGCACTGTTTCTAGACCCTCTACCAGCTCTGTGTTATTAGCTTAGAGCCAAAGCCAACAAAACAAAAAACAAAAAACAAAAAGGGGAGATTAATACAACAGCTAAGATTTGGAACTAGCTCGTAATTACACAATTTACTTTTTATGGCTCATAAAAGGAAGCATGTTATTTTATGTACACCAAAAATGTGGCGTTGGGAGAATTGCTATGCAATTGCTAACAGCATGTAAGTGTTAACATTTGGCATTTAGGAAGCATGTTAATCCCTCTGCCTCACGTAAACATTATTACCTTAACGTCAAAGAAAGTGCTGTTATGATTTATTTCTCTTTTCCCATATTTGACATTTTACCTGCATCACTAAATTCTTCAGGTTTCCGTATGTGACTGAGATCAGGGGCTGATGGGATGTTATCAAGCTTAAACTTTTCCTCCATGTTCCTCATCTCTGAAGAGATGTTACAGGTGAACTTATCTACATATTTCAGGAAGTCTTGCACATCTGGGGCCATTTGGCCATCTTTTATAGCTCCCCAGTCCTAGAGGAAAGGTTTGATAAATATGTCATGTGCTTTGAAGTATTCCATATTCTAGTAATAACGTCATTTATGTTCATAAACGCTATATTCTGTCATTTAATTTTCACAAATTCCATTTTCTTTCATGAGATTTTCTGTTGAAATACGTGTCTTCAATATTTTTCCATTTTCCAGGAAGAAAAGACTGAAATTCTAAAAGTGTATGTCTAATCATTGATCAAATTCATGGAATCATATATCATACCTCTTGAGACTTAAGGGCTTGGTTCATGACTTGAGTAAAAAGAAACTCCAAACTGTGCAGAAGACTTTTCCCTGAGCAGTCAAGCATTTTAAAATTCACCTCCTGCAGAAAATGAAAATAAGACAATCGGTTGACTGATAGACCTTACAATTGAAAAAACAAACAAACTCCCCACACTGACCTGCGATATGTTTGTAGTTGTTATGGCCTTGTTCGTGATTCTCATGAAGAACAAACACTGCCCGGTAAGATCCTGCAATCAGTGGGTGAAGAGAAATCCAGTTCATTGTTTTTCTCCTTAGCAACATGCATATATAGTTACTTAGTCACCCGCCATTTAGAACATGCTGTCCACCCAAAGCTACTTAAACTGAACTAATTGCAGGGACAGTCCTACTGGAACAACTTGTCTTTCTGACTGATCATGTTGTGCCTATATACTGTTTATACTGTATATCATACCTAATAAAAAATAAAAATATATCTTACTGATCCTAAACATTTGAATGATATATATATATATCTTTGCAAAAGGTTCAAAAGAACAATATTCATTTGAAATAAGATTTTTGGTAACAATGTAAAGGTTTTTATATTATACTTTAGATCAAATTAATGTGTCTTTGCTGTACAAAAGTTTGAATTTCATTAAAAAATCTTATTGGCCTCGGGCCTTTCAACGTTTTTGTTAGGGCTTTGTTAGAAGAGTAAAATTAATGCTAAAGCTTACCTTAGCCCTTGATATACCAATGTTACTAAGTAATTACAGTTCAAATGATTTAAAGCGACAGTGATTGTGTTGTACAAGTGTTGTTGTACCTCAGAATTGCCTGTTGTGATAATCAATTTCTTCTGTCCAGAAGCTAAATTTGAGGTATCACTCCAAGGTTGGGACTGTAGGGACACAAAGGCAGGTATTGGTTTGTTAGTATCATGGTGGGAAGATGCTTAAAGGATATTTTAAAGTCACTATCAAATTGTGTGTTTTACCGATTCTTTGACTTGGTAGAAGAAAGTAAGACTTTTTGAACCATTGGCTGAGAAGAATTCCTCAATCATGAAGAACTGTAGAATACACATACATACATTTATACGTGGCAACCACATGTTCTGTGATTTTATGCATGTAAATAGGTTCATGTAAATATTATACACACCCTCTCACTTGAAATGATAGCCTCCTCGACCTCCACTTCCCCCAGGCTGAACATCTCTGCAATGATTGAGAAGAGATACTTGTGCCGGGCATCAAAACCTGCTCTGCGCTGATCTTTTAAAGTTTTGACCAGTTTAACTTTCTCCTTCTGGGCTTCATTTGTCAGTACCACAGAGCGCTTTCCTGACACCTATAAAAGAAGGAAAAGTCAAGTTACATTATGTGCAAACCACAAATATTTGGCACATTAAACGGTTAGTTCACCCAAAAATTAAATTTCTGCCATTAAGTACTCACCCTCATGTTGTTCCACATCCGAAAGACCTTCGTTCATCTTCGGAACACAAATTAAGATATTTTTGATGAAATCCAAGGTTTTTTTTTTTAAAACCCCATAGAAAGCAACATAATTGCCAACATTCGTGTTCCCGAAAAGTAGTCAACGTGACTACAGTGGTACAACCTTAATGTTAGGAAGCGATGGGAATACTGTTTGTGCGCAAAAACATAACGACTTTCTTCGACAATTTCTTCTCTAACCTGTCAGTCTCGTACACAGTTGAAGCAGTTCAGTGCTTCCGTGTTTATGTCCAAAAGCCAGCTCAGTTTTGGCCGATGCTGTTCATGTGAGCACCACAACGCATGTGATGCTGATGCAGGAGCCAGCCAATACCAAGCCGCCGTTCGGACGTAAACACGGAAGCACTAAACTGCATTCACTGCGTCAACTACGTACGTGACTGACACGGTAGAGAAGAAAATGTTGAATATAGTGTATACTCGTCACTTCATAACATTAAGCTCGAACCTCTCTAGTCACGTTGACTATTTTAACGATGTCTTTACAACTTTTCTGTATCTTGAATATCGGTAATTATGTTGCTTTCCGTAGAGGATAAAAAAAACTTGGATTTCATGAAAAATATCTTGATTTGTGTTCCGAAGGTGACAAAGGTCTTATGGGTTTGGAACGACACAAGGGTGAGTACTTAGTGACAGAAATTAAATTTTTGGGTGAACTAACCCTTTAAATGGCATTTTATAATATTGGGTTGACAATTAAAATGGGAAGAAGCCAAAATAAATGTCAAGATTCACATTTAGTTCGTAGGGATTTTTCTATGCATCTATGCATATATCGAATCGAAATTTGATTCAAAAATCGATTTGTAATTTAATTGTGACCACAAGAATCGAATCGTGAGGTACCAAAAGATTCTCCCCCCTAATAAATAACCCATCAAAAATAGAAAACGAAATAATAAAATAAAGATAATTACTCACAGCAGTGTTGCCCGCGGGTGATATATAAGATGCTGTTGTTAGATTGCTGTAGTTTGCTTCCTTTTGCTCTCCAATTCTCCTGTGTCTACCGCCACCTATATTTAACATGTTAACACTTTACATTAAGGTCCCATTAGTTAATGTATTACTACCATTAACTAAAAATGAGCGATACATTTGTTACAGTGTTTATTATTTTTTGTTCACATTAGTTAATAAAAGTATTTTTGTTATTAGTTCATGTTAATGTACACTCAAATAAAAATGATTTTTTGATGCTGTTCAGTTTAACTTATTTTGATTCAACACCATTGTATTAGGCATCTGGTTTGAACGTGATTTCTTCATGTTAAATTGAATTGAAACGATTAATTTTTGACTTAACTTGATGTTTTCATATAAAGATAACATGTTTCAATCAAGTAAACCCAACCAGGACTCAAGCAAACAGGACTTTCACTTTGCTTTGCAAAGCTATGTGAGTAAATGTTGAAATAAAGTGTTATTTAAGCAGTTTTTAGCAAGATGAGAAAATGGAGACACTTTTTAATGTTTACTATTCTATTATGTTGATATTTATAAGTTTCTGTTATGTTAATAGTTTTGGGGTTACCATTGTGGTGAAGTGTTGAGCTTGTACTTGGCTTGAGGACATGCTAATAAAAATTCAAATCACTATTATAATAAAGTAATCACTATGATAGTGATCTAAACGAAGCCAGTATGACTTTCAGACTGCGAACAAAGAACATCACATCATAAAAGTTATATAAATCTCAATAGAAAACAAGTAGCATTCATTGTAGGATTATAAGTATATTTCAATTTAAATGTAAACTATTTTATTTAATCTAAAACTACTCATGCAAATTACGTAAACACCATTGATTCTAATTGGTTAAACATGGTTGATTCTAAAGGGTTCGACTTGTTTTTACCTCTGTCCACGATTGAATTGAGTTTGTTGGACATAATTATTTTACATGGATTCTTCCTTAGTCAGTTGTGGCGTCACAAACACAAGAATTGTGCATCGATTAAAAATAAACCTTTAATGTTAATACAAACTTAGTTGGTTGTGTAGAACCACTGTCCATAATTGAATTGAGTTAGTTTAAAGTATAATTATTTGAGTGTAGTTAACTTATGTTTATTACCAATATTACCAATAATATAAACAATACTAAGAATCCTATTTACACATTAAGATAAATTATTTTAAAATATCTATTCATCTCACACACAAACACTAATCATACCCCTTTTTATGGTTGTTAGAGGTGGCTTTACTTCTTGGTCCAGATGTGAGGACAAAGGTGGGTTTGATTTATCATCATTCTCATTTTCATTAGTTGGCATAGTGCGTTCCTCGCCAGTTCCTCCCTGTTCCAGGGATACGCCAGGTACTTCCGTACCAGGATCAACTGTTCCTTCCTGTGTGCCATTCAGATCCGCAGGGACAGAGACTTCATTTTCTGACATTTTTTATTCGTTTTCTCCTCCTAGTTAAAAGGCAGGAAATTCAAATGAATCATCATTTATCAGACATTATTACATTGCGCGCGTTCAGTATATAAATAAGAAGGGAATCATTTAATGTCACGTGCTTTGCAAACATATTGACGTTTAAATTTAGAACCGTTGGTCAGCTGGAGTTTGACATAACGGACATAACGAACATTCAGTGTTAATCAATGGGACTTTTTTAGGGGGGGAATTATGCCATACACGAAAAATGTACTACTTCCAATTAATTTAGGAAAATTATACCATAATTAGTCAGGTCATGCTGAAAAGCGATGTCAAATTTGGTTGCTTGAAAGCTCTTGGTCAGTTAGACACAAGTAAAGGCTTGTTTATGGGACTTTTGGGGGATTTCTGGTCGTCAGCTTTGACAGACCAACATAATTACATATTTTGTCAATAAATACTTTAATAAAACATTAAACAGCATTTCCTTGTTGCAAAATAGCTCATTGATAGACGGACGGTTTGGCTATGTCAAACGATTAAATGTTTAAAAAGTTCTTTTTATACCATTAATTGAGACCCAAATTAACTCTAAAGCTGTCCAAAGTACATATTTAGAATAATTCACCATTTATTTCCCCCTTGCCGTTAATTTAGAGCACTCACCTTGACTGAGGGTCTCCAAATCTGTGAGAACAAACGGAAAGCCTGAGGCAAAGTTTATTGTTACTATAGTAACTGACGCGCGTGCAGGAGACGCGCGCGCATACAAACAACATGAGCCTGTTTGAAGGAAGGTTTCATTATTACTACATTAACTATAAGAGTAAAGTATGCATTATTTTACCTGAATAAAAAAACAAACAAACACACAATATATTGAATAAACATTGACATTTAGTCAACGCAATATCATGTTTTGAAAAGGTTTTAATGTTAGAATGTTAATAATGTTGGGGGGGGGGGGGGGGGGGTCACGACAGATTACAAAATACATGCTTTAAAAAGTAATTAGTAACGTATTTCGTTTGATTACCCAAGTTTTGTAACTTAATCTAAATACTTTAGAATACTTTGGAATACTAACGAGTATGTAACACACACAAATAAGGTAATTGCGAGTTTTTATCTCACAATTCTGACGTTTTTCTCAGAATTGCATGATATAAAGTTCAATTGTTATAAAGTAATAAAGTCAAAATTATGAGATATAAACTCGCAATAATGAGAAAAGTCAAAATTATGAGATATAAACTCGCAATAATGAGAAAAGTCAAAATTATGAGATATAAACTCGCAATAATGAGAAAAGTCAGACTTATGAGATATAAACTGACATTATTGAGAAAATGATGAGATATAAACTCAAAATTATGAGATATAAATCAAAATTATGAGATATAAACTCGCAATATTGAGAAATGTCAGAATTATGAGATGTATAAGAAATGTTAGAATTGCAAGCAAAGAAGTAAGTATTGCAAGTTTTTATAATGTAATTCTGACTTTATAACTTGCGATTATGAATTTATATCTCCCAATTCTGATTTTATAAAACGCAGTTGTGAGTTTAAATCTTGGATTTTTGAAAAAAAAAAGTCCGAATTGTGAGATGCAAACTCACAATTGCCAGGAAAAAAGTCCAATTGTGAGATAAAAAGTTGCAATTAACAAGGGACTCAACTGTCGCAATACATGAAAACAGTCGTGGATCATCCAGTAATGTTTACATTATAAGTAATCACTTTGGTAATCTAAAATACTTTTCAAATGTAACTGTAATTTGATTACCACCCATTTAAATATATATATATATATATATATATACAGTACTGTGCAAAAGTTTTAGGCAGGTGTGAAAAAATGCTGTAAAGTAAGAATGCTTTCAAAAATAAACTTGGTAATAGATTATATTTATCAATTAACAAAATGCAAAGTGAGTGAACAGAAGAAAAATCTAAATCAAATCCATATTTGGTGTGACCACCCTTTACCTTCAAAACAGCATCAATTCTTCAAGGTACACTTGCACAAAGTCAGGGATTTTGTAGGCATATAGTTAGGTGTATGATTAAACAATTATACCAAACAGGTGCTAATGATCATCAATTCAATATGTAGGTTGAAACACAATCATTAACTGAAACAGAAACAGCTGTGTAGGAGGAATAAAACTGGGTGAGGAACAGCCAAACTCAAGGTGAGGTTGCTGAAGACAGTTTACTGTCAAAAGTCATACACCATGGCAAGACTGAGCACAGCAACAAGACACAAGGTAGTTATACTGCATCAGCAAGGTCTCTCCCAGGCAGAAATTTCAAGGCAGACAGGGGTTTCCAGATGTGCTGTCCAAGCTCTTTTGAAGAAGCACAAAGAAACAGGCAACGTTGAGGACCGTAGACGCAGTGGTCGGCCAAGGAAACTTACTGCAGCAGATGAAAGACACATCATGCTTACTTCCCTTCGCAATCGGAAGATGTCGAGCAGTGCCATTAGCTCACAATTGGCAGAAGACTGGGACCCTGGTACACCCATCTACTGTCCGGAGAAGTCTGGTCAGAAGTGGCCTTCATGGAAGACTTGCGGCCAAAAAGCCATACCTCCGACGTGGAAACAAGGCCAAGCGACTCAACTATGCACGAAAACACAGGAACTGGGGTGCAGAAAAATGGCAGCAGGTGCTCTGGACTGATGAGTCAAAATTTGAAATATTTGGCTGTAGCAGAAGGCAGTTTGTTCGCCGAAGGGCTGGAGAGCGGTACACGAATGAGTGTCTGCAGGCAACAGTGAAGCATGGTGGAGGTTCCTTGCAAGTTTGGGGCTGCATTTCTGCAAATGGAGTTGGGGATTTGGTCAGAATTAATGGTATCCTCAATGCTGAGAAGTACAGGCAGATACTTATCCATCATGCAATACCATCAGGGAGGCATCTGATTGGCCCCAAATTTATTCTGCAGCATGACAACGACCCCAAACATACAGCGAAAGTCATTAAGAACTATCTTCAGTGTAAAGAAGAACAAGGAGTCCTGGAAGTGATGGTATGGCCCCCACAGAGCCCTGATCTCAACATCATCGAGTCTGTCTGGGATTACATGAAGAGAGAGAAGCAACTGAGGCTGCCTAAATCCACAGAGGAACTGTGGTTAGTTCTCCAAGATGTTTGGGCCAACCTACCTGCCGAGTTCCTTCAAAAACTGTGTGCAAGTGTACCTAGAAGAATTGATGCTGTTTTGAAGGCAAAGGGTGGTCACACCAAATATTGATTTGATGTAGATTTTTCTTCTGTTCACTCACTTTGCATTTTGTTAATTGATAAATATAAACTATTAACATGTCTATTTTTGAAAGCATTCTTACTTTACAGCATTTTTTCACACCTGCCTAAAACTTTTGCACAGTACTGTATATATATATATATATATATATATATATACCCCTAGGTATACATATATTTGAGCAAATTGAAACATACCCACAAATCCTTTCTGACATTGGAATTATCAAAGTACATGACATCACAAAAATTACTCAATCTGAAAGTGTAGTGTCTACACACGAGCGCGCGAGCGCGCGCACACAGCGATTCAGTCGCGTCGCGCGCAGAGAAGGTGAGCCGCGTCACGTCACAGCTGTACTGAAGAGCTCAGACACGTTGCGCTGCTGGAGAAGAGCTAAACGGGACCTGCCGCTGGAAAACAATCTCCGTCACGAGCTACATATCGTTAATTTATGGGAATATCCAAGCAAAAATAATGCTTTAGAATGACTCCACTGTTGAACACGAAGCCATCTCTGTTCCGTGAGTCGGGAATCGTCTGTCTTGTGCTTGTCAGTGCGGTGTGGTGCTCCGTTCCTGAGAGGAAAGGTGAGTGAAGTTTCAACTTTAACTGTCACTAACAAACGTCTCAGGTTTTTGACTTATTTTTCTTTATCTACACAAACATAACGCCTTTTAAAACATATTAGACGAAAATAAGATATACTTTTAGTCAAGTGTGTCCACATTTTTGACATTTAGTGTAAACAAACATGTAATATATAATATTATGATATATATATATATATATATATATATATATATATATATATCATAGATCAGTAGTTCAAATATGAATATGTAGCCTATAAAAATATAACGATGAAATCTAATCATTTGAATAGCATTAGTTATGAGGTGACATTATTACTCATCATAAACTTTTGTCTTGAACCCCAACAAGTGACCCCTTGAAAATGAGTGTAATGAAGGTAATTAAACATATTTAAAGATACTTGATGAACTTTGGAGACCGGTGACCACAGAACGAGGGCCAAGAGTTCAACACCAGCAGATGGTATCGCTAGACAGCTGCCCCACTGAGTGGGGTCTGGGCCCTCTGTCTGTGGTCCAGTCTCTACCCGAACAGACTGTGTTGAACACGCTGTTTGAGGTTTCTTGCCAGTTGAGAAATTAACAGCAGATGGGGGCTACCAACACTGTCCCAGAGCACATTTTGATTCTGTGTTGAAGAGTAGAACTAAGATTTTTTGCTTTATTTAAAAAAAAAAAATTACTTATGAAGTGAGTGGGATTGTTGTACACACCTTTCATACTCAAAAGTGCTTGCGTGTTGTCCAGGACATTCTGATCATTCCTTCTGCAGAGAATCCAATGACGTATGACGGTACAACTCGATCAGCAGATTTCATCTGCGTTCTTATTTCTAACAGTTTACAGGGTAGTTAGTCAATCACTAAAAGTTGGGTAACAACATTGGATCTTTGAATTGTAGTTATAATGCAGGATAACGCAGACTGTCAGAGGAAAAGCAGAGATCATGCATCTATTTTTATTTATTCTTTTACATTTGTTCTTGCATTTCAATATTATGGATAGGTACTTATCTTTGTCCCATGGCTTAATGACTAGAATGATGTTTTCTTGGAAACTTTCGAGTAGGGCTGTTAATCAAGTAAGATGTTACAATTAATTATTCACAATTTTAGCTGAGAAAAGCCACACGATGAAGAAACTTCAAAGGCAATGCATTTGCAAGTAAAACTGACAGATTCACACTGAAAGTGTTCATGCACATTTTATAATGAATCATATTAGAGGAATGTGATACTTTCACAAAAACCATAGAAAGAAAATGAATATTCACACCTTTTGGTTGACTATCTATGGAAGCTTGTGAAGTAAAAAATGTAATTGCGACTTTTTTTCTCAGAATTGAACGTTTGCAAAGACCATTCGCACTCAAGCCATGCGCTCTCACACCACACATCATGTTAATTGTCACAATCGTAATTTTTTAAAGAAGTTTAAACAATAAATAGCGTATAATGTACCTTAAGTCGAGTAGCTCCTTCAAGCGGCTCGTGAAGCGATCATCTCTTCATACTAGTTCATTTATAGCATCAAATAAACATGAATGAACATCAGAAGGAATGTTGTTTCAAGTGTGGAAAGACGTGAGTACACACAATTTTTCAAGTTCAAGTTCACTAACATTAATCTACTAACTCCCCTGACTGCTTTGTCGGATAAAACGTCGGATTCGGGGTTATGATTGGTCAGATCGCTTGTCAATCAAACTGCGAAGGGTCAATTGTGAGATATAAACTCATAAATGCGAGTTTTAAAATTAGATTTGCATGATATAAAGCCAGAATTGCGAGATATAAACTTTACATCACGAGAAAAAGGGAAAAATTGTGTATTCTCAGAATTACATGATATATTATAAAGTCAGATTTGTGAGATATAAACTCCCAATTCTGACTTTTTTTCTCGCAATTGCGCGAATTACAAGTTATAAAGTTCTAAAGCATGATAAAAACTCTGAATTGCTACAGAATCAATAATTATACGCGACAGAATTGTCAGAATTACATGTCGCAATTCTGACTTTATTTCACGCAACTCACTTAATAGATCGTAATTGCGAGTTTAAATCTCAATTAATTTTTTAATTTTTTTATTTAGTGGCGGAAACAAGCGTCCACAACTATCCCTTTAAAGAGTGTAATTTACAAAAAAAGAGTCTATCCTGTCCCAGTGGAGACTTTCTCCTGAGAAGTGCAAACACTGCCACTCTATCAAAACATTTCCCTGTTTGTTTAAGCATCCCGATCAGCCCTATACATAGGAACATTGGCTCCACCAATGGCATGAGTTTGAGGTGGGACTATCTGTTATGTGACCGATGGCCGTGTTTGAGAAAACAGTCATTATTTCTTTTTGGGTTAATTACACACTTCACCTTTAATGACCTGTCAGTTTAGGTGTGGAAAGCCTTCTGGCGACGGACATGTGGTATGCATGTGTCAGCATAACCTGTCAGTCAGTGCTGTCTCAGGGGCATCTCAAACTGTTTCATTCCCACAGCCAGTGGCAGAAAAAAAGAGGGAAAAAAATGTTCGAATAAAGGCTCAGAAGGAATGTAGATAGTTTTATTTGAAGCATCATTAACAGGAATGGAACAGCACCCATTCATGTGAATCATGAATGTGGGTTTGCGTAGGTGTGGATTTCTGTCTTAAGATTAAGCGTAAGACTTCCGTTTAAGTGTACTTGCAACAAAGGTAGATATTGTGGGAGGGTTGCTATCAGATCTTGCATTTGTGCACAGAGGATTTCATCATTCACCATCAGTGGCGTGCAGAGTCAGGCCCAGAGTTTGACAAATTATGTCACAACATTTATTTGGCACTGTTTTCTGCAGACCATTAGGCCAGAAACATACTTGACACTAGATATCAGCTAACTTTGGTCAAACACAAATCAGATGCATATATCATACGGAACAAGTGATGAATAACATAAAACTGGTTCCACTGAGAAACAAAAGAAGTCTCCTTTCAGGCAAACAATAGTCACTCAACATAATCATGATTAAACTCAACCGTGCTTAATATTTTTGTATTTAAAGGGATAGTTCACCCAAAAATGACAATTCGGTCATCGTTTAATCACCCTCAGGTTTTTTCAAACTTGAATGAACTTCTTTCTTCTGCTGAACACACACATACACACAAATTGTGTTTTCATGTTTTATGGGGACATTCCATAGGCGTAAAGGATTTATACTGTACAAATTGTATATTCTGTCCCCCTACACTACTACCCTTACCCCTAAACCTACCCATCACTGAAAATGTTCTGCTATTTTAGATTTTCAAAAAAGATAATTCTGTATGATTTATAAGCTTGTTACCTCATGGAGACCAAAAAAATGTCCCCACAAGATCAAAATTTACTAGTATTACTATACCTGTGGGGACATTTGGTTCCCCTAATGTAGGGAATACCCCCCCCCCCCCACACACACACACACAAAAGATATTTTGAAGAACGTCTGAAACCAAACAGTTGATGGTCCCCATTGACTTCCACAGTATTTTTCTGCATACTATGGAAGTCAGTGTGGTCCATCAACTGTTTAGTTAACCACATTCTTTAAAATATCTGCTTTTGTGTTTAGCAGAAGAAAGAAATTCATACAGGTTTGGAGCAACTTGAGGGTGAGTAAATGATGACAGAATTTCATTTTTTGGTGAACTATCCTAACTAATATTCTCATGTAGTTAATTTTAAAGAAACAAAACTACAACTTAGAAACATTCAGAAATATCATGCATCAGACACATACAGCATAAGCTGGTATAAACACACAGTATCTGAATTCACACCCCATATAAATTCGTTAATCTCTAAAGATATGCATGTCCTCTTTCTACCCGGCGTTTTGTGCTCTAATCACTATTTGATCTAAATCGAATTGTCTTGAAACTCTTAGCAGACTCGTAAATATCCAGGGTCACTATGGCCACTGTTATTTACTAAAGACCACAACAACACTCCTGTTCTCCTGCATCACACTCTGACCACCGGCTACAAGGGTAAATTGAATGGAAAGTAGAGTAATCAATGTCAATGAATACATAACTGCAGTCTATTATTGTTTAAAATGTCAAAATAGTTTTTGCCAGCCATTTAAACCTCATATTTCATTGATCTGCTAAGTGGTATGAAATGTTCTATTGATTCTCGTTTAAAATATGTGGGAAAAATCAATTATAGTGTGTGAGATTCCAGTATATTTAGTCAATAATGAGTCTTAGGTAGAGGTTATCTCTGGCCAATGTTATTCTGCTTGTTTCAGAAATAAGTTCATTTTGATCAAATTAATCGAGCCTAGGTGAGCAGAAGAGACTTCTATCAAAACCAACCCCTAAATTACTGAATGGTAGCATCTATGAGACATGTAGTCATCGTCAACCTGCAAAAACAGTCGGCTTATGTGATGTTACAATTTCAGGACCACATAAACCAAGGCCATAGCCTTGAGGATTTACGCAAGCGTGTTTATTTTGAAAACAGCAGCCCATGAGGACAGCTTGAATCATGAGGCGTGTTGAGGAGAGGTGTGCTGAAACTTTTCTGAGCATTCAAATTTGCATTTTTCTGCCTGGTGGAAAATAAAACTACAAAAATACACTGAGGGACCAAATATTATAGATATTGGGGACAGTAAGCAACCACTGAGCAACAACCGACCGCAGAAACTGCATAACAATCACTCAGAACATCTGAATGCACATGAATGAACACCAACGTATTAGTAGTAACCACCTAGAACACCCTAGCAAATGCATAACAACTCCCTAACAGCCATTTAGAACACACTAGTATAGTGTAAACGGCAATAAGAATATATTTGGTTACACTTCGATGCTCCACTATAGATATTCTGCTAACTGTAAGTAACTAGACCTCATTAGAATATTAGTAGACTGTTAGGTTAAGGATAAATTGACATATAGGGGGCGTTTACACGATACCGTTTTCAAAAATTGAAAACTTGTCATGCATTTTGGCCGTTCATTTACCTGACAACAGCATTTTGAGGGCCTGAAAATGCAAAATTTTGAAAACGAGTTCCAAAGTGCATGTTTTTGAAAACGGTACCTTTATCGTATCGGTGCAAACTACAAAAACATGAATTTATGAAAATGGGGACATCATGTGCATGTGTTCCTTTTCAAAGTGACATTGCCAACTACTGGCCTGGCATGCTTAATACAGCATTTGTAGTAGTTTTTGCAGATCGGTGTGAAGTGGGATCGTTTTGACATTGTTTTTGTCTGTACACCAAATTGTTCAAAAAACGCAAAAGGAAAAGCTTTTCAGTTTTTAAGTACATTGTTGTCGTGTAAACATACCTGTAGTTGCAAAGTGACATCTGTTTGGGAGCAACAAAATAAAATGTTAGCAGATAATAAGCAGACAATCTACTAATACTCTAATGTAATGTAGTTGCAAATTACTTATAGTTAGTATAATGTCTAAAGTGGGCTATCGGAATAAAGTCTTACCCTACATTTCATTAATTTGTGTTTTCATCAAAATATTTTAATATACTAAAATGCATGTCTCATGTTGTTTACCAAATGTAGTGATCATGCCATGTTTTTACTTTTGCAGTCTGCAAATTGCCTCATAGACAAAGGGCTGAATTCATACAATGGTTGAATTTTGATGGAGACATCAACAATAGACAATATGTTGCTTATTTGATTTAGACAGACTGTTGTTTATTTAAAAAAAGCACATAGCCGAAGAGTGAGACGTCTCTGTTTCACGCTGTAAATTGTATTTACTACAATTCAGTTAGACAGTATTTTATCCACATGTCTCTCATTTAGGGTGACAACAGTGAACTGTCACGCACTCTATTCCATGATATAGTATAACAGAAGAAGCACAATCGTGCGAAACTGCTACTCCCAGATCGACAGCCATTTATATTGGTTTTAAAGAAAATTTAAATATTAATTTTGTACTGTAAATACCACTATCATGATT
Organism: Opsariichthys bidens; assembly: GCA_037194245.1. Taxonomy (NCBI): domain Eukaryota; kingdom Metazoa; phylum Chordata; class Actinopteri; order Cypriniformes; family Xenocyprididae; genus Opsariichthys; species Opsariichthys bidens. The sequence continues at coordinate 12,129,672 of CM074301.1, read as the reverse complement.
ATGTCATTGCATCAAATCATGTGTCCTAAAAATCAGTAAATCACAACCGCAAAACATTGTAGCCTCAACTTAGGGAAAAATATGTTTGTCTGAACATTTTCTGAAGATTCAAAATAAGATCAGAATCAGAATCAGTGAACAACATTGTTTAACCTTTGTCGATAACTGCAGATCAACCCACTGACAATCATTCAATTGCCCATTAATATGTTTATAGATAAAATTTACTTTTAAATTTTACTATAGATAAAATGTGACTTTCCAGGAAACATTTAAATATATTTCCAATAAAAGTGGAGCACATGTACCAACACAGAAATAAGATTTCCCTTCAGATGTATTCCTGGAAGGACATTCAAATGGAAAAACAGGATGCGTTATGACAAACGCTGTTGACTTTTTGGGCTCAGGTGGATCAATACTTTTTGCAACAGTGCAAACTTACTCTACAAACAGTGTCGATCCAGTCGTCTGCCCACAATCAAACTTCATCGAAAAAACATCCAGATACACTGTCATCTGAAAACAACGTTCAGAGCATTTAGGTTGTGTCACTCTAAACAAAATAACTATAGATATAAATAACTGTAGCATTGTGCAATTATGACATTACCTACTGAAATTAAAATCCAAATATATAAGCTATCTATGACTTCCACTCACTGACCGTGTTTAAATGTTTACTTTAAAAGTGTGATATATGATTACTAGAAGATTTTGTTTTTGTAAATCAGTAGCATCTATTAAATAACTGTGGTTTCATTATTAAAAAGCTAACAAAGGAATCATCTGAATGTTTTACCGTAAAACCAGTCTATTCTGGACTGTATAGTGACATGGTATGCTCATCCAAAGTCCTATCACCTAATGTATATATAATAAAAAAAAACAGGCATGAGAAGAAAAAAAAATCAAACAAAGCCGTAGGTAATAACGCAAAGATGGAAAAGCATGGGAACAACTGCATGGCCTTGTAAAAATAAGTTATATCCATTGACAGCCTTGAGAAGATGATCCCAGATTATCTCCTAATTAATCTATCATCGTTATTTCTACCTTGTGCGTCCTTGCACTTAAGTAGATAAGCCATGTGTGAGAGAAGTTTCTAAAGAAAGCAAGAAAATGTTCATATTTTTATGTAAACCGTGATACTTTTTTTTTTTCAGGATTCCTTGATGTGTAGAAAGTACAAAAGAACAGCATTTATTTAAAACAGAACTCTTTTGTAACATTATAAATGTGTTGACTGCCACATAATGCATCCTTGCTTAATAATTTAGTGAAAAAAATCTGACTGACGCCAAAACTTTTTAACTTTAGTGCACATTTTAGGGCTACAAAATGTGAATATTTCCGTCATATGCTGCAGGTATTGTTCTAAAGGCAATGACAGGTTGATTTATTACTTTGCATTACTGCACTTCTCACATCTTGTGTTTCTTTGCACTGATGGAGTCACGATAACCCTTGTGCATGCTTTGCACCAGTTGCAAAAGATAAACACTCCGGTTTATCATCATCAGAATGTTGTTCAGTGGTTCCTGATGTAATGAGTTAAGATGTTCCTCCTTAAATATTTTTTCAAGGAGCAACCTGTTCAGTCACATCCCCTGGTTAGGGCTCAAGCCTGAGGCACCGCTGCTGAACAGCCGTCCGTAGAAAACAGCTGCAAGTTTTGCAATCTGTTAAGACAATCTCATATTTTAGAGGCTTGTGAAGGGACCGTTAAGAGTTAAAACCTAAATCTGCTTCATACCTGACCTTAATCTTTAGTTGAAATCTGCCCTGTAGCAGATACCTGGAAAAAGACGGTATGTCTTATCATTTCTTTTATCATTTCTTTGGTTTCCGATAACTAATGCCATAACACTGATGAATTTAGACGTGCTGGATTTTCAGAAGCTAATTTATGCAAGAGCTGCATGCATGTCTTGACAATCTCACAAAAAAGTGTTGATGGATGTCAAAAATGCAAATTTTGCAAAAGTGGAAATACCCTTCATGTTATGCTGCAACGAAGAATAAGTCAAACACCATGTTTGTACTTTCATTATAATGTTATTCTGTGCAGCTTTGTTGTGAACAAGCTTTCAACAATCTTGGATTTAAGACAGAATGAACTTGAAGCCAAATTCAACCCCATTTAAAACACAGTTTCTTATGAACACTAGCTCTGTTCCAAAACCTACTGAGCTGCTTGTCTGTCTACTGTCTACATAGGCAGCTGTCTTCACAGACCATATTGAAACAGACCCTCGTAAGTGATTAAATTGGAACACACTATTGGCGGCAACTCAAAAATAGGAGCTTGGAAGACTGGACTTACTATTGATTCCAGTAGTTGCATCTTTGCATGTTATCAAACTAACTGCATGTATATAAAATATACACTACTGTTAAAAGGTCTGGGGTCAGTCAATTTTTCCTTTAAAAAAAAAAAAAAAAAGAAGAGAATACTTTTACTCAGCATCGATGCCTTAATTGATCAAAAGTGACCATAAAGACTTTAACATAAAATTTTCTATACGTTTTTTTTTTTTTTTTTTTTTTTTTAACTAAATCAATCAATCAATCAATCAAATAAATGCACCAAATAAAAATATTAGAATGATTTCTGAAGGAGTGTGTGACATTAAAGACTGGAGTACTGATGCTGAAAATTCGACTTTGCATCACAGGGGTAAATGATATTTTGAAATGTATCAAATATAGAAAAAAAAAGCTATTTTAAATTGTAATATTATTTCACAATATTACTGTTTTACTGTATTTTTGGTCATATAAAAAATCATTTGAAAAAAAAACTTTCCAACTTCAATCTTTTGAACATTAATTTCTGCAAATGCTAAACCTTTTTTTTTTTTAATGTATATTTAATAAGTACGAATAAACATTTGTAAAGTAAAATAATTACTACATGAAATATATTTACCTCTATATGACACTGAGTATAATAAAATTAAATATTACTCTAAAAATATGGGTAGCGGCTGTCGCTATTATGGTTCTTTAAACATGACGTCATGGTGATCAAATCAAAGATTCAAACTTGTAATTAGGAGAACGACAAAGTAGTGTACAGAAACACATAACAGTGTCATGACGTGAATGCATTATTAGAACACAACATAATTATGCGGTTCTTTTTGGAACAGCCTTCCTGTCAGAGGCATGCCTCAGATGACTTCAAGCTCTGATACAGAATAGGTTTTGGAAAAGAGCTTGTGTCTTAAACAATTCCGCAAAAAACCCAACATTTCTATTAATTCCCTGACCTCATTTTAGAAACTTTATCGATCCCTGAGAGAAAATAGAAGATAATTGAGATGTTAGCAGCACTGACTGGGAATACAATCCAGGTCTAGCACGTGGCAGGCAAGAATTCAACCAGTTCTTAAGTTGAGCAACACTTGTGTGCAATATTTGAGTCTCACCCTCTGTGAACCACATTCTTGATCACGGTGTTCCCGCCCCCAGAATTTGCTCCTCCACTGGAGATGAGACACCTAACGATGACTGCAGGAATTCAACACCTGTATGACAGTAGGAAGACAGCAGAGACCAAACAAGCTCTTGTTTTCGACTATAGGTGGTTAGATGCAGAGTGTTTTGAAAAGTACCATATTTTCATGAATAGAAGATCACATACTGTAAAACATGAAAACAGGGTAATAATATGAACTTCTATGTTCAGAAAACTCTGTGGAAATAATTTAGAAGTGATCATTGTAATATGATCTAGGTTTATTGTGTTCAGTGCATGAGGTGAGCTCATGTTTCTGTGAGCAATGACAAGAGTCTTAAAGGGATAGTTCACCAAAACATGAAGATTCACCCTCATGTCCTTTCCAGACTTTCTTTTCTTCTATGGAACACAATATTTTGACACATGGAATTGCTGTTACAGTAAGTTTAGCGGAGACGTCTACGGTGTTGCAAGTGTTATTTGGGTAATGTGGGTAATGTGTCACTGATGACTCAAAACGGTTATACAAATATTCCCACATTAACTGATACTTTCCATTCAGTTTAATTTTGAACATTCGTATCATCTCGTTGAATGATGGAAAATCTTGGGATTTACCCATACTACAATGAAATCCAGCAAAATGATAATTATTTTTATGTTATATCCGATAACAGATATATGGCCTGTATTTTTGAAGGCTTCTGCTCAAATGGTTGAATTTAGTTTCCTAGATAAATATAAATTGTGCCAACAGGTATGTATACTTAAACTAAAACATTTGTAATGAATGTCTTGGGCCAGATACTAGAGAATCATTTTAGCATTCACCACACATCCTTTATTATTTTAGTGGAGTGTTTCTATATATCCTATGAAATATACCTTATCAGAAATGATTTAGTCAGAGAACTGACACATGCAAACAGCTGCATTCAATGACCAAGACTAGTAATAACATGGCAAAGGAAGGAAGTGAATATATGAAGGATTTGATTTTTTTTTTTCTTCTTATTTTGTGTATTTTCTGTCATATTATCTTCACTAGCTGAGCATTGACTTCCCTTCTGCTTTATTCTCCAGTATGTCAGGGAACCAATAATAAGCTGACTCTGTTGGCACAGCCAGATGACCACTACAGGGCCATGGTGCGGATGTATAGTAACTGCACAATAGTGCTGGAGAACCTTGAGATAACCAATGTTCAGGAGTACCACGACCTCTCTTTCCTCAGGGTGAGTGACATCACATGCAGCAAATGTTTCCGAATTCCCTGAATCACCTCGAGTTTTGTTCCAGGAACAAATGCGTCACAATTTTCTTCATTTAAAGGTGCAATATGTACATTTTTTGCAGTAAAATATAGGCCAGTGTTATATTTTGTTCAGTTGAGTACTTACAATATCCCAAATGTTTCCAACTCTTTGTAAATCATGAGAAAACAACGTCATATCCGCGTTACACTCGGTTTCCGCTTTTACTGCCGTAGAAACCACGACAACATAGTCTCATGGACAAATGTGGAAATAGTAGTTGTAGTGTCTATCAAGCAACTAGCTTGTTTGGCGCTGTCGTTTCTGATGGATTTAAATCAGCAGTGGAGTTGAAGACTACAGTTTCCATAATTCAAGCTGCGCTGTTGTTGCTGTTCTTGTTTTGATTGTACGAAAATTTTTGTGCCAAAATGTTTACATATTGCACCTTTAAGGTGCATAAGCAAAAAAAAAAAAAAAAAAAAAAAATGAAGGTACTTTGTTGCCATCAATGGTTCCATAACAGCTATGGAACCTTTCCACTGCACAAAAGGTTGTTAAAAGTGGAAAAGGGTTCTTCAACTTATTAAAATGTTCTTCACAATAAGAAAAAAATGGTTCTTTTAAGAATTGTTCACTGAAAGGTTGTTTGGAGAACCAAAAATGGTCCATAACGGCATCGCTGTGAAAATCCCCCTTTAGAACCTTTATTTTCGAGAGTGGGGGGCGTGACATTTCCAAAACACACTCAAATCGGTTGACCAATCACAACACACTGGTCGAGCCGACCAATCAGAGCACACTGCACTAACCTAACCAATTTCCCAAAAGCATTGTTGGCCAACTGTGTTCACAATTTCCATTGAACTCTATTGGTAACGATGGAACTTGTGACTATAGTTGTCTTTGAGTACCCCAGAGATTTACTGACAGACTGGGAAAAGAGGTGCTGCAATAATGTAAAATGTCTGAAAAAATGTTTTTTCAAAAATCAAGCATGAAAACCTATCAAGAAAAATTTTTACTTTAAAAAAGGGCATAATAGTTTCCCTTAAAGTCTAAAGGTAGAACAAACAAATCTGAGACTTTTAAAATGGGATTTAGGGGGCCTGACTACAATATTCGTACCCACAGAGCATTGAAGAAGTTGGTGGCTACGTTCTGATAGGAATAAACTACGTGGATGTGATACCATTGGAAAACCTGCGCCTCATTCGCGGACATTCTCTCTTCGATGGCAAGTACGCCCTTGCTGTGGTGGCAAACGTCCAGAGGAATGAGTCTTTAGAGAACAACAGCATCACCAGCGGCCTCAGAGAGCTGCGCATGAGAAGCCTCACAGGTAGAAGCACATTTTATTTTCTCATTTAGCAGATGCTTTTTTCCAAAGACACTTACTGTACAAATGAGAAGCACATTTACGCATCCATAAGCACCATAATGTGTTGTCAACAGCATGCAACACACAGGCTCTTTGCTGTTTCAGCAAAATATGAAGTTACATTTTCTATTTACAGAGAACCGTTTTTTCCTCTTTATCTGGCAGAAATTCTTAAAGGCGGGGTTAAAATAGCCCACAATCCTTTGCTTTGCAATGTGGAGACCATAAAGTGGTTGGACATTGTGCAGGACGACAGGGATATGAACGTATCGGGAGGGAATGACCCTCAGTGTAAGTGTTTAAAATATTTTTCCACAAAAATATTAAGCAGCACAACTGTTTTCTACTCTGATAATAATCAGAAATGTTTCTTGAGCAGCAAATCAGCATATTAGAATGATTTCTGAAGGATCATGTGACACTGAATGATGATGAAAATTCACCTTCGATCTCAGGAATCCAATATTACAATAGAAAATGGTTATTTTAATTTGTAATAATATTTCACAATAATTGTTTTTACTGTAGGTTTGATCAAATGAATGCAGCATAAGATACTTCTAATGATGAATGTATATTAAATGAAGTATAAAATAAAATAATAAAACAAACACTTTCTTTCATACCTCAGGCCTACGATGTGACTCAGCATGCTATAATGGATCATGTTGGGCTCCAGGACCAGAGAACTGCCAGACCTGTAAATTCAATTGTATATGTAATTCTTCAAAGGCGTATTTGTGAGTGAACTATGTCCTAACAAAGGTTCTTTCATCTTCTCTGTCAGTGACTCGGTTGAACTGTGCTGAGCAGTGCTCACGGAGGTGCAGGGGTCCCAAACCCATCGACTGCTGCAGTGAACACTGCGCTGCGGGCTGCACTGGACCCCGAGCCACTGACTGTCTGGTGAGTGGTGCACTCATGTATTACTACCATAAAAGAAAAAGGTCTAACATTTTAAATGAAGTATGAATATATTTTTTGTTTAACACAAGATACATGACAAATAAACACACTCGGTGCTTATTTTCCATGCATTTTATACCTTCTGATTGTGGTAAACTTAAACTTTGTTTTATATTTTACACTCTTAAAAATGTCCGATTATATCTATCTATCTATCTATATATATATATATATATATATATATATATAAAAGAAAATTACTATTATTTTTACTATTGTTACTATTATTATTAAATTTACTTAACAGCTCAAATATTTATTTTTAATTTTTATTACACTTTTAATATTTTGGGAATTGTTTCACACTCCGGACATGACATGCAAGAAAGAAATAGTAGGCTAACTCGTGCGCACAATTTACTAATTCATTCCCTCGATTTGCTAAATCGTATACACAATTTATAAATTAAGGGAACAAATTAGTAAATAGTTTGCACGATTTAGCAAATCTTTAGTAAATCTTGCGCACACTTTAGTAAATTGAGGGAACGAAATAGTAAATCGTCTACAAGATTTTGCAAACTGAGGGAATGAATTAGTAAGTCATGCTTACAATTTAGTAAAATGTGCGCATGATTTAGTAAATCGAGGGAACGAAATAGTAAACCGACCGTGCGATGTAGCAAATCGAGGGAATGAAATAGTAAATTGAGGGAACAAATTAGTAAGTCATGCACACAATTTAGTAAATTGAGGGAATTAATTAGTAAAACGCGCACATGATTTAGTAAATTGAGGGAATGAAATGGTAGATTGTGCGTACAATTTAGTAAATTGAGGGAACGAAGTAGTAAATCGTCCATGCAATTTTTTTTTTTTTCTTGCACGGGACTTGCACGTACATTTCAGTCAAATTCTAATAATCAATTCTGATCATCAAATGTGCAATACATTTTTTAATTTCATTTTTTATTCTTATTAGTTTTAATCAATTTACAGTTATTCTTTGATACCTAATCATAATTTGGAACATATTTTGTGTATGTTTACTGTGTACGGTCTCTTTTTCCGCAGGCCTGCAGAGACTTCCAGGACGACGGGACGTGCAAGGATGCGTGTCCACGTCTAATGCTGTACGATCCCAATACTCACCAACTTGTTCCCAATCCCAACGGGAAGTACAACTTTGGAGCCACCTGTGTGAAGAAGTGCCCTTGTAAGTTTGAGATGACTAAGATTACAATGACAAGAGCAGATAAATCTTTCCATTTAAAGAATTAGTTCACTTCAGAATTAAATTCCCTGATAATTCACTCACCCTCCAAGATGTTTATGTCTTTCTTTCTTCAGTTGAAAAGGTTTTTGAGGAAAACATTACAGGATTTTTCTCCATGTAGTGGATTTCACTGGGGTTCAACAGGTTGAAGGTCCAAATTGCAGTTTCAAAGGGCTGAGCCCAGATGAGGAATAAGGGTCTTGTTTAGCAAAATGATTGGTCATTTTCTAAAAAAAACCAAAAAAAACAACCTAATATGCACAAATGCTCGCCCTGCGATGCTCCACGTATTGCGTAATCACGTTGGAAAGGTCACGCGTGACGTATACATCATTCTGATGTGAACTAATTCTTTTTAAACCAATAGTTTGTAAATATAAGAACCCCAAAAGTCATGGCGGTATACTTCTATTGTGTATAACAACCACCAGCATTATCCAGAGGCAAAAAATAACACTGGTATTTAATCAGTTATGTTTGCGAATACAAGCAAAGACACACCCAGAGGTTATGCACTATGTAAACAAAGAACTACTGTAAGTTCTCTGAGGTGTCAAGGTTTATTTTAGGTAAAAACTTTAGAGAACTTCTGTAGACCGAAACCTAATTGTGTAGCTATTAATAAATATATGAGTAAAATGTATAAATAAAATATATATCGCACGTGTGTCCTCTAGAATCTCACAAGAGATGTCAGCACTATGTATCCATTCAAAGTTGCAAATGCAACTTACGTGGAAAATTGGAATATCGCATTAAACATTTGCGAATAAAGAAGCGTTTCCATCCCATGTGTTCAATTCCTGGAAAATTGGCACAAAATGTGAATAATAAAATAAGTGGAAGTAATAAAATGGAAGTTGCTGCAATCAGGGAAGCCACTGTGGCTCTTTTATCCTACATCATAAATGACTTGCGCTTCAGAGAACACAATAAACGCTGTCATCTTGCATTCGGATGCTTGGCATTTGGGAATGTAATTATGTGTGACGCTTCTGGGAGGGGTAATTATACCAAATCATTTTGATGACAGACTTTGGCTCAGGCATTTCAGAGTGAGCACACCAACATTTGAGATGCTGTGCAATAAAATTGGTCCATTGATCCATGCCCATTTTACAGCTCTGTACTGTTACTGTATGCCAATTGTCTCATTTGTGGATGTTTTATTTCGTTTGTTTTATTTAAGTTGGAGCAGCATTTAACTGACACATAACTGCAGACTCTTCTCTCTGCTGCAGATAACTTTGTAGTGACCGATCACGATGCCTGCGTTCGAACCTGCAGCAGCAACATGCATGAAGTGGAGGAGAACGGAATAAGGAAGTGCAAACAATGTGACGGCTTGTGTCCAAAAGGTCAGCAATATCAATAATTAATAGGGATTTTCTTGTCATTTCTGATATACAGTGTTTATAGTAAGACATGAATATCTAATACATGTGTTTTGGTTTAGTCTGTAATGGTCTTGGAACGGGGGCGCTTGTTAACACCATTGCAGTCAACGCGACCAACATCGATTCATTTATCAACTGCACCAAAATAAATGGGCACATTACAATAATGCAGATGACTTTTCAAGGGTGAGATTTTGTAGACTTCCAGATGAAATCATTTGACCTCTTATTCATGCAGTACATTCAATCTAATGCCTTTTATTTAACAAATGTTTTTCAAGGGATGTTTTTACAAATACTCCAAGCATGGACCCTGTGAAACTTGACTATTTCAAGACGGTCAAAGAAATATCAGGTAAACTACACAACAGCAGGGCCTAAAATTAACACTCACCAAGTGCCAAATGCGAATAAAAATGGCCGCTGATGAGTATATGAAACATGTCAATCGCTAGTTGGACGGTAACATTTTTATAAATTCTAACAATGCAAAATTGTGAGAGCATTAACAAATTTCAATGACACTTGCATTGTCATGAAAGTTAAAGCCTTGCCAATTTAAATATCCAAGAAGACTCGAAAGGGAACTGAATTCGTTACTCGCACCCAGAAATCTGCATCTTGGCAAATACTGAATTGAGCTCTCTTTCAAGTCTTCTTGTGCTTTGTCAAAATGCCTGGCTTGGCAGGTATCCTTGGAAACATAACATAGTTACGTCTTAACGGAACATAAATAGAGTTTTTGAGAAGTAAAATCTGTGCATTAGCTTTTAAAGTGACAACAGCCTAATATCCCTGCTGCGTCATTAATGTTAATCAAACAAAATAAAAAATGCAGTAACTCATTGCTCTCGACTGAATAACTTTTGTAACTTTTGTTTCGTGGCTGGTAAAAAAAAATATTTATGGCAAGTACATTTTCTTAAGTCACCAGCCATTGGCAAGTGTGGCAATATGTTAGTTTTAGGGCCTGTGTATAATATGTATAATGACCATATAATATATAATGTATACATAAAATATTTTCAAATAATATGAATTTATATATATATATATATATATATATATGTGGAAAGGTAGATAAAAGCTTATTTAGCAGTGCCATTTCATTTTCCCCAGGCTTTCTGTTAATCCAAGACTGGCCTGAACACCTCGAGTCCCTCAGTCCCTTTGAGAATCTGGAAATCATCAGAGGAAGAACTAAACAACAGTGAGTTTCATCATGTCCACTTACAAATAACTAATGTTCTCGGCATATTAAACCTGTCTATATCATAAAAAAGACACACTTCACACCTTTAAACAGCGTTCCTCTCTTTACCTTTCTCACAAATGCAGTGGCACCGTCAGTTTTGCCACCTTAAACATGCCACACCTGAAATATCTCGGCTTGCGTTCTCTGAAGGAGATCAGTGACGGCGACGTGGTGGTCAAGAACAACGGCCAACTCTGTTACGCTGATGGCAGCTACTGGCCAAAGCTGTTCAGATCTGACAAACAGCGCATACGAACTGGAAACAACGCAGAAATGCACAGCTGTGGTACGGGACTGCTTACAAATATTTTGTGTTTCAGTTTTACACAACTCATTTGTTGGAAAGCAAATTCAATTGGCTCATGTCAGGTCATAAGAGTCTCTTGTTTGCTCTTCAGAGCAGCAGAACAGTACCTGTGACAGTATGTGTGGAGAGGAGGGCTGCTGGGGTCCGGGGCCGTCCATGTGTGTCTCCTGCCAGCATGTAATGCGTTGGGAGCGCTGTGTCAGTCACTGCAACCTGCTGGATGGGTTAGTGTCCAACATTTAGTCCATTTAACATCTCCCTAAGGTTTTTTGCACAATGTATTTACTAATTAAATATTGACTATTAATAAGTTGTTTTCTTATGATGAAAAAAAAGCATAAGAAAGTATTAACGGTTGAATGAATGAATTTAATATGTTTCTTTCAGATATTATCAAATGTAAGTGGCTTCTTTTGTTAATAGTGCATTAGTGCCTGCCCACTTTTTCAGCCCGAAATACTTTTTCCATTCATTTTTTCCCATAGTGATATTTCAAAAGTCTTCATTACAGCATTATAAGCCATGAACAAAGCCCATCAGCTATGAGGTGAATCACATTAAGCAAGCAAAAAGTATTTGAAAATCAGATAATATGAAAAAGGTACAAGACTGCGTACTTAATACCTTTATAAAGGGAAAGAACTACAATCCTACAAAACACTGTGATTGACAATCAAATTAAAAACAATGGAGAAATATAAAACTACATTGTTTCCCTAGATATAATCAATGACTTTTAATGAATAATTTAACTAAAGTTTTTATATATACTGTACATATAGTGACTCTATTGCATAATTTTATGTGCTTCATGGGAGTTGACATTTCCGGCAAGCTTTTTTGGTGCAATTTGCTTGCTGCGACTCTCTGATTGGTGGAATTTTCTGTACAGCATCATGGATAATGTAGGTTTTCACCACAAAGTCAGCTGTTATACAAGATTTTTTTAAAAATAAGTTGAAATAATGCAAACAGATGCTTCAACAACACCATATACCATTGATTAACAATCTCGTAGTTTATAGTAGGGCTGTCTATAAAGGCTTATGATAAATTAATTTCCCTTCAGAGAAAATTGATTGTTTTTTGTTTTTACTTCCGCAATCAATATGCAATGTTTCTACAGAATACCCCGCGAATACATGTCAGAGAATGTGTGTTTGGAATGTGACCCTGAATGCAAGATTCTGAATGAGACAACAAGCTGCTCTGGGCCGGTATGTCGTATCTTTCAATGCCCATATAAATTGTGTTTTTAATGATGCTTGCTCACAACTTGATGGTGTAAATTATCAGTGACACCTAAAATCACACGGCTTGTTGAGAAGAGGTGTGCTATTACCACTTTAATAGATCAAACTTGCAATTTCAGTAAAACAAGCAAAAAAAAAAATCTATCACCGAGACACACTGACAACCATCACTCACATTTTCATCAGAAAAAGTCCAAATCTGTGTGTAAACTAATAAAGGTAAGAGGTCAGACCTTTGAAATGGTGGCAATGTGAATGTTGTTTTCTCCGTTTCTCTCTTTCTAGGGCGCCGATCAGTGTACTGAATGTGCTCACTTCAAAGATGGGACGCATTGCGTGGCACAGTGTGCTCAAGGTGTGCAAGGCCTTAATAACCGACTTGTCTGGACGTACCCAGACAAAACCCGACAGTGTCAGCCATGCCATCTTAACTGCACTCAAGGGTAGGAACAACTTAAATCTTCTTGGATAATAATGATTATAGTTATTTAATAATCATTAAAAGTTATTAAAATTATTTAATTAAAATATTAGTTTTCTCACTTGCTTTGGCTCAATACGCGAATGAATTTTTTTTTTTCCCCTAAAACAATACGTTCAGATCTCTGTACAATTAGCTTCTTGTTCACATCAGATTGGAATTTCTTATTGATTTGAGCAAATTGCAAATGCTTTGGCACATAAGTACAATTGTCTGCAGTTTTCACGAAAACTAACTCCAAATAGTTTGTTGATCAAAACTGATGAGTCGATTCTCACTTCAACTGTCAAACTCTTCACAACTTCTCAATCATTTTCCATCTTGTAAGCCACCACATTCAAAACGATCCATTCAATTATGAAAACTTGGTATACATGCATGTATATTCCATAAATATCTGACATTGACACTGTTTGGCAAATGACCTCTAATTGCAATACAATTTGAATCAGCCATTAAACCATTTAACCAATCAAGTTTGGGAGCATATATATGTAGATTCCCAAAGCACAATCACTACTGTAACATTTTTTCAGCATGGAGGCGGAAAGTATATGATCATAGACCACAAGATCAGATGTCTTTTTTGGATGCCATGAATGCTGCATGTGAGGACGTCCCAGCTGATCATTGCAGGGGGATGTGTGCGGCATTCAAGGAGATTTTTCCCTTGGTGCATGGCAATGGAACACATCAGATGTGATGTTGATGAAAATCTTTGGCCTGACCAACAAGAGAGACAGGATGTCCACACCAAGAATAATTTTTTTCATGGATGTTATTTTGTAGTTATTTGGTATTTTTGTGTATATGTAGAGTAATTAAACAAGCAAGATTGAACTTTACATGTACATGTACGTATACATTCGTACAAAAATAAATGTTCATATACTTTTTTTTCTATGTACTATTGACTCTTCTCATCAAATATCAAATTTTTGTTATAAAACCTTAATTTCCATGGTTGACTGTCATGGTGAAAAAACAACTAAACATTTTGACCAGTGTGGCTCACACGATGACCTTGACACGATAACTAGGTTTCGAAGCATGAATGAAATGTTTTGGGTAAGTAACTGCATTTTGCAGACATGCAATAAAGTTCTGAAGTTCCAGCAAACCGTTGTGACATTTGCACTCACAGTTTAGAAAATGTTAAGACTGTTTCGAAAAATGTGCCAAAGCAATTGAGAAAAACTGTATTATGAGTATTATTATTTAAAATATATAATTTTATTCATTTATATATTGGTTCATGGTTTAAACAAATCAATTCAATACAATTATGGGGTCACAAAATAGACTACCACTAATTTTAAAATGTTTATGTTATTATAGGTGCAGTGGACCAGGACTGGAAGGTTGTGAACCAAAAGGGTACAGTAGTTTATTACTAGACTACATAAACATAACATAAGTCATAGAAAAGTGCATTTAAAAGAATAAATGCAAAATATGAACACATGTTTTTTCCTGAATTGAAGTTAAAGGTGCTGTAGGTGATCTGGGAAATGCTAACGTTAGCCTGCTAGCTTTGAAAGCACATGATCCCACCCTCTCGGCAAAAGCCACGCCTCCTCAAAAACACCTGAACGCACACACACACACACACACTCATGTTCGTTTTGCTATCAAAGTGAGGACATTCCATAGGCGTAATGGTTTTTCTACTGTACAAACTGTACATTTTCCCCCCCCCCACCCCTAAACTTAACCCTCACAGAAAATGTTCTGCATTTTTACATTTTTAATAAAACATTGTTTAATATGATTTTAAAGCTGTTTGAAATGTGGGGTCATATGAAATGTCCTCATATTTCACGTTGAAGTTGTAATACCAGTGTCATACCCATGTCATTATACACATTTGTGTCCTGATATGTCACAAAAACGCACACACACACACACACACACACACACACACAGCTGCTCTGGGCAAAGCATCACAAGAGATGTGAAGGTTATGGTCCTACACCTTCAGCAGACAGTATTTATAAAAATACATTTGGACCGTTTAACATAGTGATTGTTTTCGGGATATGAGGAGACTTTAATCCAGTGTAACAAAAAATTACCTTTTGCATCTTTTACATGAACTCAAACTTGACTGATGTTATTGTGCACAATTCATCAGCATACGATACAAAGACAACTGTGCTGGCATCACCATGAGAGCGCAGTTTAATATAGGCAAATGTCTAATAAGCAAAAAGTTTTGTAGACATTGTTTTAAGCTACTTTTGTAGGTAATGTAGGCAGTTAGCCTTAATAAAAAAATCATAATATTCAGACTTTATACAATCAATCAATTTCCAATGAATAAAGTCAAGTTTTTACTCATTGAATATCAGTGTTTCACTCAGAAAAAGGAAGTAAAATGGGTTGCAAATTGCTGACTTTAAGTTCAGGGTATTCATATTAAATGTTTTTATGAAGGTAAATGACCTGATATCCTCTCTCTAGCTCTCACATGCCTGTAGTGGCGGCTGGCATCGTCGGAGTCATGCTGATGATTATGGTCCTCATTCTTTTCATCTTCGTCATCTTCCGGCGACGACACATCCGACGAAAGAGGACCCTACGGCGCCTCCTTCAGGAGAGAGAGGTAAGCTACAAAAGTATATTACAGATTAAACAACATGATCGAATCCCCAATCTAACTATATTTACATGATTCTGCAGTTGGTCGAACCGCTGACTCCCAGTGGTGAAGCGCCCAACCAGGCTCTCCTTCGCATCCTAAAGGAAACAGAACTGAAGAAAATAAAAGTCCTCGGGTCTGGAGCATTTGGCACAGTCTTTAAGGTACATTTCTGAATAAAAAGCACACTACAGTAATTCATCAGGCCTAATAAAGCTTTGATGTATAAGATGTGTGACATTTAAAGTCAACTGGACATCAAAATTCACTAACACACGTTCCCTATATTTTCTCCTGAATTTCCTGTTTTAAATTACAGAAGTTGCGAGCTTAAAAATTCCTCTGTCAACATGGAAGTTCTAAGATATATTTTCATGCTTTTCTCTTATAGGGATTGTGGATTCCAGAGGGTGAGGGTGTGAAAATTCCTGTTGCAATCAAAGTTTTGAGAGAGGTCGCATCTCCAAAAGCCAACAAAGAGATCTTGGATGTGGGTATCATGCCATGTTTACTAATGATTAACAACTGTCCCTGATAACCTTGTTTTTAAAACTTGTGTTTTGATGTTTCAGGAGGCCTATGTGATGGCCGGTGTGGATCATCCTCACGTGTGTCGTCTGTTGGGAATATGCCTCACGTCCAACGTCCAGCTCATTACCCAGATTATGCCTTTCGGCTGCCTGTTGGATTACGTACGGGAGAATAAGGACAATATTGGCTCACAGACTCTGTTAAACTGGTGCGTGCAGATCGCAAAGGTGAGAAAGTTCTTTTATTTATTTGAAAACGAAATCTCTAATAACATGGTAAATGTCTTTACTGTCAAGTTTGATCATTTTAATCCATCCTTGCTCTATAAAAATATTCATTTCTTTTTAAAAAAATTTGTTCTGACCTCAAACTTTTGAACAACAGTGTATAAATCTTGCATAAACCTCGTACACATACATAAGTGCATAAATAAATATTTATGTGCTGAAAATTATGTATGAATAAATAAACTAAAAAGGTCCTGCGCTCACAACACTCTCATAAATAAATTCAATGCATTTCTTCTCGAAAACAGCAAACTAGTCATTCTAAAGTGCTGAGTCTCTGGGAATTAGCTGATTGGAAGCACACAGCGTTCATTGACAACTTGGAATTTCGAAACCATTTTGACCCTTTTCACAGGGAATGACCTACTTGGAGGAACGTCACCTGGTCCATCGTGATTTAGCGGCCAGGAATGTGCTGGTGAAGACTCCTAACCATGTGAAGATCACTGACTTTGGCCTGGCCAGACTCCTGGGTTCAGACGAGAAGGAATACCACGCTGATGGAGGAAAAGTAGGTTGCTGCTTGAACAATCCACAGTAATAAAACAACACTGATGCAGAACCCTCAAATGGAAAACATATAAACTGAAATGCCTTTCCATGTGTACATATTTGTTGATATTTACAAGAAAGTCTTAATTTAGCTGCCTCTGCTAAATGTTTTAGGTGCCTATAAAGTGGATGGCACTTGAATCGATTCGACACTGGACTTACACTCATCAAAGTGATGTTTGGAGTTACGGTAAGGGCTCGGCACTATCATTGCGTTGTTTCCACCAGGGAATAAAAATACATTTTATGCAGCTTTTTAACTCACAATTCTGACTTTTGTGCATTTGTATCTTGCAATTCTGAGACAGAATTAAGAAATATAAACTCACAATTGTGTGTTATAAAATACAAATTGCAAAATACAAATTCTGAAAAAAAGTTCAATTCAGACTTTTTTCTCACAATTGAGTTTGTAACTTTATACCTCTCAGTTTTGAGAAAAAAAGACAATTCTGACCTTTTCTTCCAATTTCGAGTTTCGAGTCTCTCAATTCAGACTTATAACTTTATCCCCCGGTTTCACAGATAAGGCTTAAGATAGTCCTAGACCAGTAATTCTTAAAGTGTGGTCAACGGATCACTAGTGGTCCGCCATCGCCCCCTAGTGGTCTGTGAAAAGATGACCTAAACTAGGCAAGCTCTTAACCCGCACCGGATCGCGGTTGACATCAGTGTGTTTTAATAACGAAAAAATGGATCATATCATTGCATTTGTGTTTGAATAATTAGTTTTTGACTTGAAACAGTTGCATATTAAACTTAAATTTAGTTTATCCTTCCTATTTTGTTATTTTTGGGGGGCGTGTTAGAGTGGGATTCTGTTAGGTGGTCCTCAGAAAAAAATTGGAAGATAAAGTGGTCCTTGGGCTGAAAAAGTTTGACACTGTCCTAGACTAAAATCAATGCTTGAGCTGTTTTAACCGAAAGCAACTTGCACTGACATATCTTAAAATATGTCAGAGCCATTGTTTTGTCTCAAGGATATGTTTTTCTGGGGTATGTTCATAAAAGCTACTTAAACACCCTAATTGAAATAAGGCCTAATCCTGGTTTAGCCTAAGCCCTGTCTGTGAAACAGGTCATTATTTCTCAATTTTGAGGGAAAAAAAAGTCATAATTGTGAGGTAAAATATCGCAATTACCTTTTTTTTATTCTGTGGCAAAAACAAGCTTCCATAGATCATTGGCAAAATAGCATAAATGAATGCGAAACATGCTTTATATCAACATACATGGGTTGCGCAATTCAAATATTACTGCTAATTCAAGTTTTACTCTATAGCCACTAAAACGGTGATGTTTTTGCAAACATTTTGCAAATAGCTCATTTAAACAAGAATAATAATGTTAATTCCTACATAATACATGATGTATCGATGAACAATTCTGTTGTTAGTGTATTATAAATCATCATGAATTAGCAATAAACATAGTAAAGTAACTGTAACCTAGATTGATAAAGATTGTTTAAAACATTAATATCTAATGCATTAACAAAGTGGACCTTATTGTAAAGTGTTTCTTGATATATTTACTTGTCTCTTCAGGGGTCACTGTCTGGGAGTTGATGACATTTGGATCCAAACCATATGGTGGAATCCCAGCCAGAGAGATCGCAGATATTCTGGAGAAGGGAGAGCGTTTACCACAGCCATCCATCTGCACTATAGATGTGTATATGATCATGGTCAAATGTGAGTGCTACTGAGAGGAACACAAAATCATCATTCAAAATGTCATATGGAAGCTATAATGTGCTTATAAATACAAGTATTGAAAATTCCTGAAAATAATGCATTACAAATATAAGTAACATTTTTTTTTGATAGCCCACCTTAGACCTAATACTAACTTTAAGAAACTTTGCAACTACATGTCAACTTATTCAACTAATCCTAACGGTTTATTAATACTCTAATAACTGATAGTTGACGTGTAATTGCAAAGTTACTTAGTAGAATATCAAAAGTAACCCAAATATAAACATTTCAGATGATAAATGGAATGGCATTATGTTCTATATAGATTTGTATGTAACATAATTGCATAATATATATAACAGCATTTGAAGGTCAGTTGACATGACAGAAGATACATTTATATCTATATCTAGGTTGGATGATTGACGCTGACAGCAGACCTCACTTCCGCGAACTTGTGGTAGAGTTTTCAAAAATGGCCCGAGATCCGTCTCGCTACCTTGTTGTTCAGGTAATTCACAAAAAGATCTGTGCCTGTCTTTAACCGACCATATTTTTGCAATTCAATGTGTTGCTGCTAAAGGCATAAAACTTACAAAAATAAATCTAAATGCAAAAAAATGATATTAAAAGGTAATTATTATTTTTATTTTTTATATAATGCATTATGTACAGTAGTATACAGTTATGGAAAAAAATTCTTTTTTTTTTACTTTATGATTATTATATTTTCAATAATTATGATAAATTATTTAAAATATTAACTTTATTTTTAAGAGTTTAAATATATTGTATTCACATAAGAAAGTTTGATCATATCTGCTATTTTTTTTTATTATAATTTAAAATATTTATAATAATTTTGAACTTAATTTTAAGTGTAAATTTTTAGTTTTTTTTGTAATTTTGCCAATAATTTTTTTTCCAATAATCATAATTAAAAAAAAAAAAAACATGATCATTTTGAAATGAATTTTAAAAGTTTAAATATATTAAAATTTAATTCACATAAGAAGCATTGTTTTATCATTAACATCTTTCTGTTACACACAGGATGATGATCACACATACCAGCCCAGCCCGACGGATTCCAAGTTCTACAGGTGTTGGATCAGTACAGAGGATATGGATGGTGTGGTTGATGCAGAGGAATACCTGCTGCCCAACAAAAGATTCTTCAACCAATCACAACAACCAGCGTCTCAGTGTCACAGTTCAGCTGTCAGTATCTCTATTAGACCCAGAGAATGCATCATTGTCTATGGCAGTATTGTAATTTAGAAGCCAATTAGCCTTCATTAGAAATGCCTCAAGATGACTCATTCATATGTTGTGTATTGTTTTAAGGACGACTACACGAATGGTGTGATGTTACGTTACATTACTGACCCCACGCATAAAGACCTTATGCTGCCAGGTATTATGACGAACTATATATATATATTATATATATATATATATATATATATATACACTGTAGTATTTATTATATATATGTTGAATTATTTTTTTTCGTTTGCATTTTAACCTAGTAATTTTGAGTAATTATTTAGTAATTATTTTTGTTTTTTATATTTCTATATAACTTTATTTCAGTAACTGACAACAGATTTTAATAGTTGTAGCTTTAGTTTTTGTTAACAATAAGAATGCATGTATCACAGATGTTAATGTCAACGACCCATATATATATACTCTTCTCATTTTAATTTTTGCCCCTATATGCAATTAATATTGTTACTTCATCTGCACGTTTTATCTTTTCTTTCCCTCAGAGTACATGAACCAGGACTTGACTACATCAAGCTATATGATCAACCCAAACTATGAGGGTCCGGCCCGTGGACAGACAGAAAACGGATACATAGACACGTGCGGCTGTAAACCTGAGGGTCCAGAGTACCTGAACACCTCCTGCGCAACTCTACCACGATCCCCGTGTGCCAGTCTCGATAACCCGGACTACCAGCAGAACTTCCTGCCCTCTCCCACCACCGATGTCCTTTTCCTTCCTGCCGCAGAGAATTTGCACTACCTGGGACTTAGCAAAGCCATGCAGTCTCACGTTCGTTAGATAACGGGACCAAAATATGAATTGCACTGCTTGAACCTCTGGGAGTCACACACAACATGTGTTAGTATTGCAGCTACTTTTATGAACATCAGCGAGTTGCGTCGCTGCATGCGAGGACGTCCGGAAATGCTTGAAGGCAACTGCCGTAATTGACTTCTTCTTGAAAGAGGGTTTACGAGACATTAAGCTGTGAGTAATGTGTTGAATGTCAAGCTAGAACACATTTCAGTATTTCTCTATAATATGAGTAATTGATGCTTTCGATGAATGTTGTCGTCTGATGTAGCTTAATTTATTGAACCCAAATCAGCTTTTAATACTTCATATTGTTGTCATTTTTAATGTGAATTAGTAATTAAGCTTCTGTAGTATTTGCAAATCCTGGGTTAACAAAATTAAGTGCATATTTACTTGCTAAGTAACATGGATTGGACAAGTTGAGAATGTGAAAAGCACTGGTTTTAAGAACTGCTTGTCCATCTGTGGAAATTGTCGCTTGGAAAAGTCATGAAATGACGCTCACACTCCCCATTTTACTTCTGAGATATACACTATCGTTCAAAAGAGTGGGGGTCGCTTTTTTTAAAGATTTGTTTTTTTAAGAAAAAAAATGCATTCAGCAAGGGTGCACTAAATGTGACAGTAAAAACATTTATACTTTTAAATAAACGCTGTTAATGTTCAAATTTATCGAAGAATCTTAAGAAAATGTGTCACTGTTTCCACAACAATATTAAGCAGCACAACCGTTTTCAATATTGATAATAAGAAATGTTTCTTAAGCAGCGAATCAAAATGATTTCTGAAGGATCATGTGACATTGAAGACTGGAGTAATGATGCTGAAAAATCAGCTTTGCATCGCATATATATATATATATATATATATATATATATATATGTATATGTGTGTGTGTAATATTTATAATATTTCACAATATTACTGTTTTTTTTATTTTTTTATTTAGCAAATAAATGTAGCCTTGGTGAGCAGGAGAGACTTTCAAAAACAGTTTTAAAAAAAAAAATAAAAAAAAAAAAAAAAA
This sequence comes from Opsariichthys bidens, assembly GCA_037194245.1. NCBI lineage: Eukaryota > Metazoa > Chordata > Actinopteri > Cypriniformes > Xenocyprididae > Opsariichthys > Opsariichthys bidens. Next base: position 12,107,867 of record CM074301.1, on the reverse strand, counting down.
TCTTACCGACCTCAAACTTTTGAATGGTAGTGTAAATCTTGAATAACAGGATATTGAATAAGCAAAAAGGTAGGGCCACCATTTTTATCTCATCTATTGATTAATTGTGAAAAGTGGGCGTTACATACCAGAGTCGGACGGTTGGGATGGAGGTGCTCTTGATGACTGTACGGTTTGTCAGATGTCGGCTGAAAAACAAAGTTGTTAAAGTGGCAGAGCAAATTTGATCATATTTTGTTGAAAGATTACAAAAACAAGGATGTTTGCATTAAGAAGAACATCCACCAATGATTCGTGCACAATAATGTGAGGAGTGTGGATAAGTCATGTTGACTTCTGAAACAATTTATTCAAAATTCTTCAATGAAATATTCAAGCAGTGTGAAAATCCCTCCGACGGACCATAACTGCCCGAGTAACAACAGAAAAGCTTGTAAATATAAAAATATCCTTGTGCCTATGACAAGTCAAATTCACGGACACGATGTACATATACGTAAATTCTACCCTCCGTCATACAAACATTGACCCTTGAACCCTAGACTGCACTTAATGGACTCTCAAATTAATTTTTCAAATGACCATCTGCATTCGGTTTTAATAATTTAACAAATGGGCCTTTGGGGAAAAAACAGGCTATTATTTGAAAGAAATGCTATAGGGCTAAAAGGCTTTTTGATGTTAAAAGGCTCTTATAATATTTTTTCATTCTGGTTTAAACAGCTGAGTTAACAAATCTGCTTGTTTTCGGTCCAACACATTCACACAAGTGTGCACTTATCAAACAATCTACTTTACATTTCTGGAAAAATCAGGACATTATGATATTTGAACTCTGCAGGGTCCCATCAATATCGGATTGAGTGTTACTTGCAATTTGTTGTTCACACCCACATTTTAAATGGCAGGAAATGTTCTGAAAACGTGAGTTGTCTTGGGTTTCACTTTATTTTGGTAGTCCACTTTAGACATTCTCCTTTATTAGTAGACAGAAACATGTATTAGTAGACTGCTAGGTTAGGGTTAGTAGAATAAGTTGACATGGTTGTAAATTTACTTAGTAGAATATCTGTCGTGGAGCATCAAAATAAAGTGTTAGCAGATATTAAGCAGTCTATTAGACGTAGTTGCAAAGTTACTTGAAGTAGGCTAGAGAGCATTACCGAAGTCTGCGAAACCGATTCAACTTCAAACTTGCATCCACTGTAGACCCCAAAGAAACATCTGCATCATTTTAGTATGTAAATGTACTTCATATAGCACAAATGTCATGAGATCGACTGCATTACGCACCCGTGAATGTGTTTTAAGAATTTAGCAACATTAACATGTATGTATCTGTATGGACACTTTTTGTTACATTGCAGTGTTATTAAATTGTGTTGTGATGTGTTAAATTGTGTCTTGTGATGTGGGACCAATTCAGTTATTTTATGTGCATTAAAAGAGTCACTGGCACAACGTCGATAATCTAGTACTGTATGATTGCCAGAGGAAGTCTGTGTGGACAGAATGCAACGGCAACTCACAGGTAGGACAGAAAAGACTCTAGTTACAAATCCCAAAGATCTGTAGGTGGTAGGGTTGAATAATTTCCATAGATTCTCATCATGCCAAAAATGTTGAAGCTCAATTGAGCCTTCGCAAACAGTTTGATTGACAGGCGATCTGACCAATCATAACCCTGAATCTGCCATTTTATCCGACAAAGCAGTCAGGGAGTTAGTAGATTAACGTTGGTGAACTTGAACTTGAGAAATTGTGTGTGCTCACGTCTTTCCACACTTGAAACAACATTCCCTCTGATGTTCATTCATGTTTATTTGATGCTATAAATGAACTAGTATGAAGAGACGATCGGTTCACGAGGAGCTACAGCGATCTGTCACGACACATTAAAGAGACACTAGACGCTATTTATTGATTAAACTTTTATATATAAAAGATATATTAAATTTGAAACTGTTTCATATCTCTGTCGACGCGTTGTCAGTGTCCTCTTTGCTCCTCGATGTATTTTTCACTGCATGAGAACATGATGTGTGGCGTGAGAGCGCATGGCTTGTCGGACAACTAATCCATCTGTAAAGAATCTTCCAAAGCAAATAATATAGTCACTATTAACATATTTTATTTATTATATATACACTGTAAAAGCTAGACATTTCTTTTTAAAAAATATACACATGATCAAGCGTCACATACAGATTAATTTGAGCACACTTGCAATAGTGTCATTTTAGTAATTCTCCATTGAAACGCCAATCTGTTACTGCGTTATCCTCCTAAACTCACCTGTACCTCATGGCAAACATGCATAGACAAGAAAGCAAAGTCTCTTTTAACACTAGACTCGCTCTAGTGTTTGTATGAGCTTCATATGGTTGGTTTCCATTTTGCTACACGACGGAATTCAGTTTTCTTCTGGTTAAACCATCGTTCCAGCTGCTTCTGTGGTCCTTCACGCCGTGGCTTGTTTCATCAAAGCGTTCTCCCCAAACGTTTGCTTAAAGAAGGCCACATGCTCCTCACAGTGCTCTCCTGAAACAGGAAGATGATGTCAGAGGAAGTCCAATCATGTGAATCAAGGGTATCTCCACACCCCGGTTTGTACGATTTCAATATTTAGCCCATTTCATGAGAATAAATAAACTACACAGCACACATCAATCATTCATCGAAACCACCAACCTTGGTTGAAACCAGGATTACCGCGCAATCGCATATTCCTCTGCTCGAAGAAGCGGAAGATGGTGTAGAACAACATTGTGTCATTTGTTTGCCGTGCAGCGTCCAGAAACTTCCGAGCAGAAACGTTGTCGTGACCACCGACGCTTCGAATGAAGCGCAGAGCGCCTAAAACCTGCTGCTTTGACAGAAGAACTTCCACAATCTCATCATTAGCGGTGGACAGCCTCTGTGATGCACACAAAAACACATGAGGATCACTCTAGGATCAACGGCGAAACGAAGCTTAATTCGCTAGCAAAATGGGCTTTCAATAAAACTTGGTTGCCTATAGAAAATTTTAATCGGTGCTACCGGATTAGAGTAAATAAGTTGCTATCCAAGGCCACTCTCACGAGTCTGCTATAGATTTAACCTTTTACATTTAATCATTTAGCAGACGCTTTTATCCCAAGCCTTCCTCAAGGGCATTTTAGTCATGGTATCAAAGATGGAGAGAGTGCTGTTCATTCAATTCCTGCCGGCGTGGGAATCGAACCAGCAACCTTCAGGTTGCAAGCCCGACTCCCTCGCCAATAGGCCACGACTACCCAGAATGCGCTTACCAGAATGAAATACCGCCTTGCTTTAGTAGAAAATACTGCTTAGCAAACTTCTAGCAGAGTCTATTGTAAATATGGAGAAAACACTGGAAAATCTGGAAAGCCTCCATGTTTGTAGTCTCCATTTCAATCTGGATGACCATGAACACAGCGTTTTAGGCTAAATAGAGGGAAGAAAGCTGAAAAAGACTGCTGTTCCCGAAGCGAAATTCCGTCGCCGGAGCAGTTGACAGTGTTCCATTATGGTTTATAAATGAGTAGACAAAGTACGAAACAGTGTCAGCGATAAACCTACTCTTACAATAACTGTTTTGTTGATAACCCTAAGTCAATCCGACTGTCTGTGGGTGGGGATACAAAAATTTGGAAGTTCAATCCATAATAACAATACAAAGAGGGTTGAAAATCGATGAACTTACACTTTAAATCATTTAAACTGAACATGCATGCGAGTATAAAGTGTTTTTCGTACCTTGAGCATGTCCAGAGAAAGCTGGTGAGCGGGTGGATAGGTGCTTTCCAGAGACAGCAGCAGACAGGCCTGGAAAAGCAGAAAATGTGCGTCAGAAACATCAATAAGAAGCGATCATGTTTTCAAACAAGAGATGTGTGTAATGTTCGAATTTAAGTTTGGAACGTGGAACCCTCACCAGTGGTTTGGAGTCGCTCAGGACGTGGTACTGAAGAAACTGGTGCAGCATGTAGAAAAGGTTGTGCTGGACCAGAGTTTTGATTACTAGCTCATACAAATAGTGCTGGAAACAAAAGATAATGAGTGTTAGTGCACACAACGCACTAAAATCTCGCTCTGACAACCAGGCCATTATCATTCTTTTCAGAGTTCAAAATCAAACATATTCAACCCAACTAGATAAAGAAATCAAGCTTAGTCATTTTAAAAGCTTTGAAAAAGGTTTCTATTTGAATTATACGTATAATATATGAATAAATATATTATGCTTTATTACTTTGAATTAAAAACATAATATTAATGGTGAAAATATAATTGCTCATGTAATGCATTAAGGAAAGCACAGTGTTTATTTTAGTATTATTTTTATCCTATTATACTATTTATTATTATTTTGTATTAGCTTTTATCATTACATTTTCAGTTTTAATAATTTACTTGTGCGTTTGACATTTTTATTAGTTTTTTTCTCAATTGCATTTCTATTTAGCTTTAATTTATTTCAATTTTAGTTATTTTAGTATAAACTTATTAAACTTAATTCTTATTTCAGTGAGTTTTTGATTTTTTAATGTTCATGTAAGTTTAAGTTTTTCATCCAATATATATATTTTATTTTATTTCAGTTTTATCTTAAATCAACAAACACTGTTTTTTGTAAGTTTAATACATTTTAGTCACGTTTTAGTTTACAGCAACGAAACTAGACAGTGATTTCCAAACATTTTTTTCTCAATTTAACCGACCACTTATTGACGTAAAATATTTGTAAATACTTAAATATTAAAATACTTTAATAAAACATACACGTTCACAGTTTTCTGATCTTAGTTAATTGTCACATGAATTAAAATAAAACATATAAACAAATAAATAAAACTTTCATACTTTCAAAAGTGGTTTATTGTAATTGAAATTAGTAATTTTATTGTAATTGTAATTAGAATTCAACACTTTTATGATTTAATTAATTATTAGCTTTTCATCAACTCACGATCCCCTGCAGCTTTAAGAGTTTGTAAATTAACTGCGATCACCTGTTGCATGACGCCAGTTGAACAAACTATGAGTTTCAGAGTAGGTTTGTAGTTGACAAATCCATAAAACGTTCTCAGGTTTAATCCAAAGTTTGCGTTTAACTCTGAAGCGTGTGCACCGGAAAGCGTGACACGTGCGTCAAACAGGCAATCGCACGGAACATGAAGAGCGTCCGTTTGATTCAACTCTCGCTAGAGACGCGAAATTCAATTAATTAGAGATCGTTCATGAAATGAAATGCATTTACAAAGCAGGAATAAACACTGCTGCTGCAGTGAACCTTTGAGAAGGCAGCTGAAAGAAAATATCTGACTATATCAAAGCATGTGAACCAAACAAACAGGCCTTATAATTTATATAGTTTGACAAAAAACCTCAAAAGAATACATATAAGCTTAACCTGCTTTGAAGCTTTATATATTAATGCACATATTAGAATGATTTAAAATTAATTTAAAAGCAAAGTTTAATATTGTCAATTAATATCCATAATTATGAGTCATATAATATAAATATATAAAAAATAATTAGCAGCAAAAGATGAGCTATTTTGTCTCTAAAACGTTTTCACTATAAACTGATTAAATTTGGAGCAAGAGATACAGGCGGAGGGGCTTTATTGCATCAGATACAGGTCACTCACACCTGATTGGTCGAGTTTTGCAATCTCTAAACCAGAATAAAAGCAGCTCCGAAGCAGGTTAGCCGTGTAGCTTAAGTTACCATAGCCGTGAAACCAATCCACTTTCTTGAGCCCGAAAAAAAACAGAGTTTGCTCTAACTAACCTTGAATTTATCTAGGTAGAAACTGAAACCAGCTTTGTGGAACAGGAATTTTTTATATATACAGTACTGTGCAAAAGTTTTAGGCAGGTGTGAAAAAATGCTGTAAAGTAAGAATGCTTTCAAAAATAGACATGTTAATAGTTTATATTTATCAATTAACAAAATGCAAAGTGAGTGAACAGAAGAAAAATCTACATCAAATCAATATTTGGTGTGACCACCCTTTGCCTTCAAAACAGCATCAATTCTTCTAGGTACACTTGCACACAGTTTTTGAAGGAACTCGGCAGGTAGGTTGGCCCAAACATCTTGGAGAACTAACCACAGTTCCTCTGTGGATTTAGGCAGCCTCAGTTGCTTCTCTCTCTTCATGTAATCCCAGACAGACTCGATGATGTTGAGATCAGGGCTCTGTGGGGGCCATACCATCACTTCCAGGACTCCTTGTTCTTCTTTACACTGAAGATAGTTCTTAATGACTTTCGCTGTATGTTTGGGGTCGTTGTCATGCTGCAGAATAAATTTGGGGCCAATCAGATGCCTCCCTGATGGTATTGCATGATGGATAAGTATCTGCCTGTACTTCTCAGCATTGAGGATACCATTAATTCTGACCAAATCCCCAACTCCATTTGCAGAAATGCAGCCCCAAACTTGCAAGGAACCTCCACCATGCTTCACTGTTGCCTGCAGACACTCATTCGTGTACCGCTCTCCAGCCCTTCGGCGAACAAACTGCCTTCTGCTACAGCCAAATATTTCAAATTTTGACTCATCAGTCCAGAGCACCTGCTGCCATTTTTCTGCACCCCAGTTCCTGTGTTTTCGTGCATAGTTGAGTCGCTTGGCCTTGTTTCCACGTCGGAGGTATGGCTTTTTGGCCGCAAGTCTTCCATGAAGGCCACTTCTGACCAGACTTCTCCGGACAGTAGATGGGTGTACCAGGGTCCCACTGTTTTCTGCCAATTGTGAGCTAATGGCACTGCTCGACATCTTCCGATTGCGAAGGGAAGTAAGCATGATGTGTCTTTCATCTGCTGCAGTAAGTTTCCTTGGCCGACCACTGCGTCTACGGTCCTCAACGTTGCCTGTTTCTTTGTGCTTCTTCAAAAGAGCTTGGACAGCACATCTGGAAACCCCTGTCTGCCTTGAAATTTCTGCCTGGGAGAGACCTTGCTGATGCAGTATAACTACCTTGTGTCTTGTTGCTGTGCTCAGTCTTGCCATGGTGTATGACTTTTGACAGTAAACTGTCTTCAGCAACCTCACCTTGTTAGCTGAGTTTGGCTGTTCCTCACCCAGTTTTATTCCTCCTACACAGCTGTTTCTGTTTCAGTTAATGATTGTGTTTCAACCTACATATTGAATTGATGATCATTAGCACCTGTTTGGTATAATTGTTTAATCATACACCTAACTATATGCCTACAAAATCCCTGACTTTGTGCAAGTGTACCTTGAAGAATTGATGCTGTTTTGAAGGTAAAGGGTGGTCACACCAAATATGGATTTGATTTAGATTTTTCTTCTGTTCACTCACTTTGCATTTTGTTAATTGATAAATATAATCTATTACCAAGTTTCTTTTTGAAAGCATTCTTACTTTACAGCATTTTTTCACACCTGCCTAAAACTTTTGCACAGTACTGTATATATTTAAATAGTATATATATATATATATATATATATTCACTATTATATATATATACACTATACTATTACTATATATATATATATATATATATATATCTTTCAAATAGTCTTAAACGCTCATAAACAAAGTTTACAGCCATAAGCTATGTTCAGTCATAATTGCACTGAAACCAAATTTGTTCCAAAGGGGCTGAATCTGCAGGTAGTGTAAGAAGTTTCTCCTAAATGTCAGGTAACAAATGAAAAACAACATAGCTTCCCATAATAGTCGTACAGATTTTGTTCAAAGGCGTAGCGTATGGAATGCCACCAATATAAAAGATGTTGAAGGGTGAAGCGTAACGCTGGAGGCCACAGCATAGATTATAATCAGTTACTGAAGAAGCTCAAAGCAGAATGTGTCTAAGCAACTGCAACGCCTAGCAAAACATCCAACAAACAAAGGTGAACCTGAGATACAATTTACAGTTACACCAGAGTTCATGAAAGCTTCAGACTTACCAACACACTGAACGAATCTATTACCTACGATTAATGATTTGCAAAGTTCACATGTGGTGCACGCAAAATTATTTTTATTCTTCTAAATTTATGTATTTGCTACTAAATGGTCTGATGTGTTCTTTGATTACGTCCAGATGTAAGATGGCGTGAGTGAATTTTTCATCAGAACTGATTACGTGTGATGTCGGTTTCCTCTCTGGAAATGATGCAAGATCTGCTAAATTCTCTGAAAGGTCTTAAAGGTTTCAAAACAACACCTGGTCTAGTATTTTCATCCACCTTTGACATTTAACCATTACACCGACATAATAGATAAATCGGACCTTTTCTTAGGCCAAAACAAAAGTATAAGAGGATGTACGTTTCCTGCAAATATATTCATTGCTCTTTGCTTTCGCTTCTTTGCTTCTACATCTCCTTTCATTCTGCAGATATCTTACTTCTTTTGGAACTCTGATCTTCCAAATCTTTATGGGAATGTCCAATACTTTGAATTTTATTATACACTATTATTCACGTGATTAATTTGTTTGCCTCTATACTTTTACTTGATAAATTTGTTATTCCATATTTAAATGTGATCTGACATAATCATTGCATGTCTGCCTAGATCTCATCAACATGTAACAGATCCTTTCGAGATTTGCAAGATTTATTTAATTAAGAAAACATGATTTCTCAAAGCTCTTAAAGACCTCATTGTGTTGTTTATACCTGAACGGGGATTTGAAACTGGTTAAGTGAGCGAATGTACTCCATGAGAACTGCGATGATGAACTTGTGCTTCACTCCCTGTTCAAAGAAGACAATTTAAAGCATTAGAATAAGAAGTATTCACACAATTGTATCCTGAAACAAAACACAATCCTTGTTTACCTTCTTCTCGGTGAAGTCAGACAGCACGTGTGTGTACATGTCTGACTGGTCTATCACCGCCTGTGTCCGGACGGGCCTTTTATAAGAAGTGCTGGAGCGACTGGGCCCTGATTCCATAGCCTGAGGAGAGAGGAAAAACAGGCCAATTTTACAAAAATGTAAAATGAATACCACAGTCTCATATACATACAAGGAAAGTTCAGTATAATAAAACAGTTCGTCCTGACCGCAGTGTATGCTTGCTCTGCGTCCAGGTATTCTTTGTACACTTGGTTGAGTTTATCAAACACTGTAGCCACCACAGAAAGGTTCCCTTTATCGCCACCTATAAGCACTGAAGAACAAAACTTTCATTTATTATTACAGTATCAATAATTCAAATATATTTTATAGCAGGTTTTACTTTAGTAACTGAACAAAAAGGTCATTAAATATTGTTTTCTCTGAGAGGCTTTAACCATAATCACTCTTGCTATACTTACATATATATATATATATATATATATATATATACACATATATATACATATATATATATATATATATATATATATATATATATATATATATATATATATATATATATATATATATATTTTTTTTTTTTAAGACAATCAGAACAGAGTAGGCTCATGGAAAGGAGGACTTTAGAGAGACAATCCTTCATGGAACCGTTTCAGACACTGTGAGAAAAGAGCTGATGCTGCAATGTATATTATGAGAAAATTAGTGTTTAAAAAAAAAAGCGTTTTTTTGACCTTGGATGCATGTAAACCTATTAGGAAACTCCAAAATAAAATCTATATCTAAGAATCTAAGAAAAATCTAATCTAGGAATCTTTAACCCTTGTGCATTGTTCAAATTCACGACCCTTTTGTTATGTTTGTGGCTGAAAACAGCCACGATTTTAACTGCTTTAAAAATGTATCAGATAAATATTTTTTTCAAATTTTTTTGCTTAAATCTATTAATCAACCTCAGTCCTGATCAAAACTACTAAATTTAAAAAAAAAAAAAATTCAGGATTTTAACTCTTTAAAACGTTCAAATCTGATGCTGCACAAAAACTAACAACGCATCAAAGCCAATGTTGTTTCTAATCTTTGACACGTTTTTCCCCAAATCAGTGACATCATTTATGAATTTGGCAATTAAAGAGTTAAAATCCTGCTTTTTTTTTTTTAAATTTAGTAGTTTTGATCAGGACTGAGGTTGATTAATAGATTTAAGCAAACAAATTTGAAAAATACATTTTTAAAGCAGTTAAAATCGTGGCTGTTTTCAGCCATGAACACAACGAAAGGGTCGTGAATTTGCCCACAGAGTACTGTTGAGTTTTTGAAAAATTTCAAAGCATTTTCCCAAAATATGTGTCAAAATAAGATTTGTCACCAAAAATCATTCCATTTCCTGAAACACGGAGAAAGTTATGGCCAAATGAAGACTCAAAAATTCCCCATAGTGGATGAAAACATCCCAAACAGCACATAAGGGTTAAAACAGCATAATAAGGGCACTCTAAAACAATTTATTCTAAACGAACTATTATAAAGTATGATTACAATAGAGCGGTCTGATACTTGCTTTGCGAGCACACAGACAGGATGACCATTTTGCAGTCTCGCCTCCGCAACAGGAAGTCCATGAGTTTGCCTTTATCCTGCAGGAGATTCAGCGTGGGCTGGAGCTTCACCTGGAGGTACCACAGATATCCTGATGCACAGAGAACATATCATTACTCTCAATCCCAACATAGATTTGATTTTATTGGTGCATTGTTCAGTAAAGTACCTTCGCTAGCACTGATGATGATGTCTGGTTGAAAAACACTCCAGGAAGATGAATCTTGAATGTTAAGGAAAAGTTTGAGAAGTTAAATATGAAACTATATATTTCAGTTTCAGTTTACAGTTCATCCACAAGGATACAAAGTTCACAGGGCACAGGGGCCTGACTTGGAGCGGCAGCAGGTCCTGTAAGGGTGTGGAAAGAAAAATGGCGTTCTGTACACTTTCAGAGAAGAAATCAAACAGGTAAAGCATTGAATAATGGTGTAGTTAATGAATTAAGTCCGAATGAATTACGTGTCTTGCTGAAACTCTCCTCACCTGTGAGAGGGATCTTGTAGGGGTTGATGGATCGCGCGGGAAGCACAGGCTGATGCACATTTACATTAGCATCTAATTCCCTTAGTTTTATATCATAAATGAGTGAAGTCTGAAATGCAAAAAGACACAAGTATTACACACAAGGTGCAGAGCAGATCACACCTATATTTTATGCAGGTATGCCAATAAGGTTATATAGTACTTTTACACATTTAATAGCGAAGCACAATACAGCGTTACCATATTAGAGATGTATTGGGTATTTAATTTTACAAGCTCATTTCCCCGAATTTTAATATCAGTGCATCCCTAACATTATTTTTTAGAAATATACAAGGAGAATAATATGAATACCAGAGGAATAGCAAAGCAAAGCACATTGTAAGTAACAAGTTCATTATGTACAGGATAATGCACTCCACAAATTAAGGTTAAAATGCCCTAATTATGCTATTTTAAAAGTACTTTGTTTTGGAGGTCTCCCATAATAGGTTTACATGCATCCAAGATCAAAAAACACAATTTTCTCTTAATATACACAGCAGCATCAGCTCTTCTCACAGTGTCTTAATTTGGTCTCTCAAAAACCTGCCTTTCCGAGAGCCTACTGTGCTCTGATTGGTCAGATGGCCCAATCTGTTGTGATTGGTCGACTACTTACAGCGCGTGTTGGAAATGAAAAGCTTATTAGCATATCCGAATTTCAGCTCCAGATCTTCCTCAGTGGTTGATTCGAACAGTAACGACGGTGTCGTTTTTACCGTCTCAATTTCGAGTCCAAGTGGATTTGCTTTCAAATCTCAGAAAACATGTTGTGTCGACAACAACTACAGTGTTTGAGGGTCAAAGTAGACGTTATCAGCGAGCAGCCAATGAAGACCACAGGCTGCCATTATGCATATTTGTTACAAACCTACAGGTTCATGCAAGAAGTAAGACTGATGATTCATTTCAGGCAGTTCAGGAATCGGTTCTTTCTTTTGGTAGAAAATAACTCCATTTATATGCACTATTACAGACATTTATAAACAGCTAAATTACACACTACACGAAAGGTAATATCCGAAAAAGCGTTATAGGGGCACTTTAATATCATGTGATTAAAAGCTTGAGCACTTGTCAAACTCACCTGTGAGCTCTGATGGTGCACCACAACTAGATTATCCACTACGTTCAGGGCAAACTTGCCTGTTGTGTTTAGTTTGAGCACATGAGCTTTCTTACAGTTGCCTTCTCTACAATTAAAAGAAAAACAAAAAAGGATGAGTTTTATCCCCAGTAATATTGTTTAACTCATTGTGGTGCTAGATGTTACCTAGGCAGATGATAGAGGACCACCTCTGCTCCAGGACTGTTAGTAGTTCTGGAGTGATGCTTTAGGTACATCACATACAGCTGATCATAACTACAGTTGGGAGAAGGGGCAAGCATTATTGCAATTTATTTAATAATCCAGCATGTTGGCTCGAGTGCTCATACAAGTCTTACATTGTAGCCACAGCGATGTCACGTTCAGAGAGGCTGAGCTTGGCTGGTTTGGGCACTGCTGGCAGCTCTATCTCGAACTTGGACATCTTTGACATGGTCGCACTCTGAAGAAAATGATGTTAAGATTAGAGAAGCAAGTTTTAAGATATCAGTCGGTCACTTTCGGCGTACGTCAGAAGTGAACTGACGAATTGGGCTCTCATGCGATATCCTAATTTGTCAGTTCACTTCTGACATATGTCTCCATTGCCTCCTTCAGGGAATGAGGGTTACACACATAACCGAGATGTTTCATAAACTTGTCGACGTTCTAAATCCTGCTTTTAACCCTGGGGTATATAACCGTTGTTATACTGTTAACCCTGCATTGCGGTGCCAAACTTGCACAGTGAAATGATGCGGTGTTAAAATGTGTCATTTTATAATATAATATGAGGAAGCCCAATGCTAGAAACAGGTCGCACGCAGCATTCCTCCAATCAATGACGCTGCAAGTATGCAAATAAGAACGTAAACCCAGGGTTTAGACTGTAGTTTATGAATACCCAGGATTAACTGTTAACCCTGGGTAAATTAGCAGGTTTAGAAAAACCCGGGGTTAACTACTTTAAGTGTGAAAGCTATAAAGTTACTGAGAAACCCTTTATTAAGTATACTTTGGGTCCAACTGAATCCAATCTGTTGTACTGTTGCCCTCTTGTGGTTGAAGTCTGCAGATGCAAAACTCTTCCATGCTTGGAATGAACAATAACCAAGGCATCAAACTCACCTTGAAAGCAAATGGCTGCAGCACATTGCCCTGTACAGTGGTGGAAAGGAGAAGAACGGCCGTCTCTGGGCAATACATGTACCAGTTCACATTGATGCTCTGGCTCTTTAAGAGCTTCAGAGTTCGTTTATCAGGCAGCACCTGAACAGAGGAAGAACAGGGATTCTGTATGACTTATTTTGTTTTGTTGAAAAGAAAATAATAATAATAAAGCTACTGATTTGATGAGGCTTCACCTCACCTGATAGAATTCTATTCCCTGGTCCGTGACGAATACAATCTCATTCCAGTTGGTCCAACAAAACCCGAGAATACTGGCATTCTTTGTCTGAGGATAGTAAATGAAAACATCAAAACATATATACTATAATGTTCAAAATTTGTGGTCATTTGGATAAATAAATAAGACTTTAATGCTCACCAAAGCTGCATTTATTTCATCACATATACAGTAAAAACAGCAATATTGTGAAATATTATTACAATTTAAAATAAATTCTATTTTAAAATGTTATTTTTACTTCTATAATTGCAAAGCCGTATTTTCTGCATCATTACTCTAGTCTTCAGTGTCACATGACCCTTCAGAAATCATTCTAAGATGCAGATTTGTTGCTTAAGAAACATTTCTTCTTATTATTATCAATATTGAAAACTATTTTTTCTTTTTTTCAGTATTCTTTGTCAAATAGAACAGCGTTTGTTTGAAACAGAAATCCTTTTAAAAATGTCTTTACTGTCACTTTAGATCAATATAATGCATCAATGCTGCATATAATTTTTTAATTTCTTTCAAAAAATAAATAAATAAAAGGACGTTTGAACGGTGTTAAAGTCAATCTTTGTTTGTTTAGGGATATACCTTGCACTCATGGGAGAATTCCAAGTGTGGATAGTCAGGAATGAAGTTTGTGAAATCCTAAAAAAAAAAAAAAAAACAAAGGAGAGAAAGTACGAAATTCTGGGAACCGGCACACAATAGCTGCTTTTATTGCGACTACAACCACCAATGAATGATACTCACAACTGATTTAGTAGTGCGCTGCACAGCTAAGATTTTGTTCCCCAATGAGAATTTGATACACTTCACCTCTCCCTTGTCGTCCATTCTGTCAAACAAAACGCAATTGTAAGGATCTTGTTGTTACAGTTAACTAAAACTATTAAAAATGGTTTTCAGTAACTGAAATAATTCTGATACAAAATCTTAGAAGACAAACTTTGACGACTGAAGTACAATAAAATTATTCAAAGTAAATCTGAAATAAAATGAATTCTATATAGAAGTATATATAAAAAAATGACAATGATTCAAAACATCAACAGATACATCAACTAGAATATAGAAAAAATGATCAAGTTTAGTTGACTTACCTGAAAGCCACTGAGCTCTTATCATCTGGTCCTTTAACAACAACACCTGTGGCTCCACCGGACCGTACAGCAAACACCTTCATCACACCAAACATGCAGTATTATTCTCAGAAAGCATCATGACAGATGACTAGCACACACTTATCTTGATACCATTACATCTTTTTGGATATGTGCCATGCTGCTGCTTATTATGAATATCATTATACATTAAAATAACAATAATTTAATACCAAAGTAATGGTATAGATAAGAACTATGGTATTATCTATGGTTATATAACTTATACCATGGTATAGCCACGTACTTTCTGATATGATATGATATAAACAGATTGTATAAAGCCTAATTGTATATGGTAACAAAATAATAAACCATACACCGACTAGTTTTTGCCCACAATGCCGTTGCAGTGAAACTAAATATAAAAATAGTCATTAAATAAACAGGCTAATCCAGTTTAAAAGCTTGCACTGAATATGAAAACGGGTATGGGTGTAGATTTAGCTACAGCAATGCTATTCCTATATAATGTCATGTAATTTTAACTCTTAAACGTGTTCTCACCTGTTTATTCGCCTCGTCAAAAAACACATTGTTGACGCTCGACGCGTTCTCAAACTGCACGGGGTTTTCGCTGAGCTCTAGATAATATTCGTCACTCATATCGTTTAATAAAGAGTCCTTTATCCCGCAGTGTTGTGTTTTTACTTTAGCTAATGTTTCCACTTCCGCGTCCGTCAAAATGTGATGCAGTCACGTGATGCGCGAGCGGTCATGTGACGTCTTCTCAGGCCTTCTGTACTATATGTAAATTCGTGTAAAATTTCATATAATACGCTTTGGTTTGTTTTAAAGTTTCATGTATTTATTTATGGTGCCACAATCCAAGTTTGCCTCTCTGAAAGAGTGTATTTTATGTTATACAATACAAGTACAACCATAGAGGTATAGCCTAATTTTAAAGGCATTTAATGAGTTATTACAATAATAATAATAATAATAATAATAATAATGCCTTTACATAGTTAGTGACTTTGAAATCTGCCTAGGCAACATGCATGGATGAAAAAAAAGAGAGAAACAAGTGGAGTGTCGATTTTGATAAAAATGCCCTTACAAAAGATTACTGCAGTTTTTTAGAAGTAATACTACAGTTTTTGTTACATATAGAAAAATGCAGTTTTTTGGACACGAAAAAACTGCAGTATTGCAGTATAGCCTAAAATGTCTGTAGTTTTACTGGAGTACAACTACTGCAATACATCTAAAGTACTAGTAAAATAAAACTGCAATACAACTGCAGTTATACTGTTTTTATACGTCATGCAACTTTCAGCTGTACTTATACTACAGTTTTACTGCAGTTGTACTGTGACTATACTTCATTATACTGCAAATCTATGGTTGTGCTTAATTAAACTGCAGTTAAACTACATGGTACTGCAGTTTTACTTCAATATACTGCAGTTCTTTTTTGTAAGGGTGTGAAATGACATAAACGTGAAATTCTATTGCTCTGGATTCCACTGCTGCGAACATAATTTTGTTGTTCTTAACGCCTCACACCGCGAGAGTTGCGTTTTTAAGACATCGCATTAATTCAACATCTCAAATTTTAAATTAAATGAAAAAGCTTGTTAGGGTATGCACTCTAGGTGGTTGCTAGAGTGTTGATATGTGGTTCAAGGGTTTTATTTGGTTGCTAAGGTACTCTGGTTGGCTGCTAGGGTGTTGCTATGCAGTTGCTATGGTACTCGGGGGGAGTTGCTAAGGAGTTGCAATGCGATTGCTAAGGTATTTGTTGTGGTTGCTAGGGTGTTGGTATATGGTTGCTAGGATACTCATGATGGTTCCTAGGGTGTTGCTATGCGGTTGCCAGGGTACCCGGGGTGGTGGCTAAGGTGCTGCTATGTGGTTGCTAGGGTGTTGCCATGCGGTTGCTGAGGTATTCTGGGTGGTTGCTAGGGTATTCTGGGGGGTTGCTATGATGTTCTGGATGGTTGCTATGCAGTTGCTAGGGTATTCTGGGTTGTCGATAGATAGAGAGATGCATAGTTGATAGATATTCATAAAAATGCTGCCTGCTCTTCATTTCACGGAATCAGAGTGTTCAGTCTGTGACATCACACGGCAGGGACATAACTCTATAGGTCAGCTGATATCACCTCAGCAAAGGCGCAAATCTACAGCAGGCGCATGGGAGAGATCGAGTGTTAATCTAGTTTCATATTAATGGGACATATAGACAGTATAGGTAAAACTGTCAATATGATGAAATCACTCAGCGCAGATGCTCAGGGTAACATGAAGGTTGCTCTAGATTCATCATTCCTCAGGTTTCGAGTCCATCAGCTCGACACCAGACAACATGTCCATAACATCTCTGTCCCTCACTGAGGACAGTGTAGATGAGATAAAAGGTAAGCAGGCTAACAGAACAAGCTCTCTGGAAATTGTCAATATGTATAGACATGATATATTGGGTAATGAGAGCTTGACCAGACCGAATAGCATCACTATTGTGACCCTGGTTACTCAGGTTGGCACGGATGCTTCTCCAGTGGATAACAGTTCAACAGGTGAGAACAGAGATGTTTATAGTTGTTTTCTTTTTCTCTTTCTTCACTTTAAAGAGACATACCAAGAGAGACAAGAGGAGAACAAGTTCTTCAAAAGACTATGGATGGCTTACTTACAGTCGAGTCTCTCCCTACAAACTAGTCATCCAGCAAATCCTGCATTTAGCAACCCCTTCTGATCCATAGCACTGCTGATAAATACGCACTTAAAGGAGCTGCACAGGAACAGTATTGAAGATACACTCTTAAAAAAATAAAGGTTTCAAAGAGGGTTTCCGTAGTGATGCCATACATAAAGAAACACTTGGTTTCCCAAAGAACCTGTAAGTGAACAGTTCTTAAAGGGATAGTTCACTCAAAAATGAAGCCATCCTATCTTCTTCCACACGAACACAATCAGAGTTATATTAAAAAATATCCAAGCTTTATAATGGCAGTGAATGGGGCTCAAGATTTTGAAGCCCAAAAAAGTGCATCCATCCGTCATAAAAGTAAACCATAGTAATCCAGGGGGTTAATAAAGGCCTTCTGAAATGAAATTTTCAGATTTTGTGTTCATATGCAAATTCAGTATCTGAGAGATTTTGATCCACTACAAGGAGATTATATTAATGATTCATATAAATATATATATATATATATATATATATATATATAGAGAGAGAGAGAGAGAGAGAGATAGGTATTCTGTATATAAATAGCGTGCTACATAGAAACTCATGCGATTGATACGCACTTTCATGAGATCGTGCTCGTATCTCCATAAAACTAGATGATTTCTTAGCCATGCATTTTATCGAATGTCCCATCAGGGTTTATCTTCCAATTCATATTTAATGTACATAACAATTGGCATAGCAACAAGACAAATATTGCAACAACATTAGAATGATACTAAGGTCCTCAGAGGTCATTTGCGCGACATCGTTCATATATTTAAATGTGTGCTTTGCTGCAGGGGTGTTCATCATAATTTGGTCTGGATGCTCCAGCTGTATTGGTGGCGTCGATATTGATCCTGAGGCCACACAAGTACACTATTGATCTCACTGACAGACATTTAATAGACAGAGTTACAAAAACCAGACAATCACTGCTGCTCAACCTGCAGTATGTGACTGTTTATGTTCCTCCAAACTATCCAGAACAATCTCCAGCTCTTTGAAGCATTTCAGAATGAGTTCTTTATTTCGCAGTGAGGAGATGTGCCTTGTGCAGCTGTTTTTTCAAACTGAATCTGCCCACAATTGCATCAATGAACTTGGACATCTTGGATTGGTTCAGTTTAAAGATGTAAGTAACCTTGTTATGTTTTTGTGTGCGTGTGTGTGTGTGTGTGTGTGTGTGAGAGAGAGAGAGAGTGTGTAAGCGACTCCTTTCGACTGTCTTGTGGCCATAACATCTTTCAGTTCTGATTTAATTTAAAGTTTTAATGTTATGAAGGAAGATTCTTTTGTCAGATTGTCAAATACCATTAATAGCATCTATTGATTTCTAAATGTAGTCTGCTTTTTACTTTTTAGTGCATACTCACTGCATCATTCTTCAGTTCATATTGAGCTTGTATTGTCACAAAATTTGATTTCTCACCATTGGCTGAGTCGATCAATGCATAACACTGCAGAGCATGAAAAACTGGCTGTGTACATTATTTCTGTAAATTAATCCTAATAAGAGAGTTATTTCTAATATGGCCTAAATAATCTGAAATAAACTTACATGTATTAAACTTTTTTAAATGATCTTCTAGCTGAATCCTGGTGTAACAGCATTTCAAAGGCACTTTGTGAAGGAAGTGAAGAAATGTGAAGAAATGGAGAGAATTCTGAGTAAGAACATTTGCAGTTTATTATAAGATATAATATAATTGTATTTATTGATATACTAAACACTTGTGAAAGTCCTAATTCTGATCTGACAAATAAACATTTATGCTGTAAATTTGATTTTTAAAGCCGTTTTAATATTGCAAATATGTACAACGTGTCCTTTTTACATATTGTGCAGATGTGATCTAATGATAAAACTTTGATTACACTTGAATCATATTCCCAAACAGTGTTGAAGTAATGCATTACAAGTAACGCGTAGGCATACTTTTTTCAAATAACTAGTAAAGTAACTCCTTACTACAAGCCCCGGACATGATATGCAGGAAAAAATAGCAGGCTAAAACGTATGCACAATTTACTATTTAGTTCCTTCGATTTATAAATCAGGCGCATTATTGATAAATCGAGGGAATGAAATAGTAAATCGTGCGCACAATTTAGCGAATCGAGACAACGAAATAGTAAATCGTGCGCACAATTTAGCGAATCGAGACAACGAAATAGTAAATCGTGCGCACAATTTAGCGAATCGAGACAACGAAATAGTAAATCGTGCGCACAATTTAGCGAATTAAGGGAACGAAATAGTAAATCGTGCACACAATTTAGCGAATCGAGACAACGAAATAGTAAATCGTGCGCACAATTTAGCGAATCGAGACAACGAAATAGTAAATCGTGCGCACAATTTAGCGAATCGAGACAACGAAATAGTAAATCGTGCGCACAATTTAGCGAATCGAGACAACGAAATAGTAAATCGTGCGCACAATTTAGCGAATTAAGGGAACGAAATAGTAAATCGTGCGCACAATTTAGCGAATCGAGACAACGAAATAGTAAATCGTGCGCACAATTTAGCGAATCGAGACAACGAAATAGTAAATCGTGCGCACAATTTAGCGAATCGAGACAACGAAATAGTAAATCGTGCGCACAATTTAGCGAATCGAGACAACGAAATAGTAAATCGTGCGCACAATTTAGCGAATCGAGACAACGAAATAGTAAATCGTGCGCACAATTTAGCGAATCGAGGGAACGAAATAGTAAATCGTGCGCACAATTTAGCGAATCGAGGGAACGAAATAGTAAATCGTGCGCACAATTTAGCGAATCGAGACAACGAAATAGTAAATCGTGCGCACAATTTAGCGAATCGAGGGAACGAAATAGTAAATCGTGCGCACAATTTAGCGAATCGAGACAACGAAATAGTAAATCGTGCGCACAATTTAGCGAATCGAGACAACGAAATAGTAAATCGTGCGCACAATTTAGCGAATTAAGGGAACGAAATAGTAAATCGTGCGCACAATTTAGCGAATCGAGACAACGAAATAGTAAATCGTGCGCACAATTTAGCGAATCGAGATAACGAAATAGTAAATCGTGCGCACAATTTAGCGAATCGAGACAACGAAATAGTAAATCGTGCGCACAATTTAGCGAATCGAGACAACGAAATAGTAAATTGTGCGCACAATTTAGCGAATCAAGGGAACGAAATAGTAAATCATGCGCACAATTTAGCGAATCAAGGGAACGAAATAGTAAATCGTGCGCACAATTTAGCGAATCAAGACAACGAAATAGTAAATCGTGCGCACAATTTAGCGAATCAAGGGAACGAAATAGTAAATCGTGCGCACAATTTAGCAAATCGAGGCAACGAAATAGTAAATCGTGCGCACAATTTAGCGAATCGAGACAACGAAATAGTAAATTGTGCGCACAATTTAGCGAATCAAGGGAACGAAATAGTAAATCGTGCGCACAATTTAGCGAATCGAGACAACGAAATAGTAAATCGTGCGCACAATTTAGCGAATCGAGACAACGAAATAGTAAATCGTGCGCACAATTTAGCGAATCGAGACAACGAAATAGTAAATCGTGCGCACAATTTAGCGAATCGAGACAACGAAATAGTAAATCGTGCGCACAATTTAGCGAATCGAGACAACGAAATAGTAAATCGTGCGCACAATTTAGCGAATCGAGACAACGAAATAGTAAATCGTGCGCACAATTTAGCGAATTAAGGGAACGAAATAGTAAATCGTGCGCACAATTTAGCGAATCGAGACAACGAAATAGTAAATCGTGCGCACAATTTAGCGAATCGAGACAACGAAATAGTAAATCGTGCGCACAATTTAGTGAATCGAGACAACGAAATAGTAAATCGTGCGCACAATTTAGCGAATCGAGACAACGAAATAGTAAATCGTGCGCACAATTTAGCGAATCGAGACAACGAAATAGTAAATCGTGCGCACAATTTAGCGAATCGAGACAACGAAATAGTAAATTGTGCGCACAATTTAGCGAATCAAGGGAACGAAATAGTAAATCGTGCGCACAATTTAGCGAATCAAGGGAACGAAATAGTAAATCGTGCGCACAATTTAGCGAATCGAGACAACGAAATAGTAAATCGTGCGCACAATTTAGCAAATCGAGGCAACAAAATAGTAAATTGTGCGCACAATATAGCGAATCAAGAGAACGAAATAGTAAATCGTGCGCACAATTTAGCGAATCAAGGGAACGAAATAGTAAATCGTGCGCACAATTTAGCGAATCGAGGGAACGAAATAGTAAATTGTGCACACAATTTAGCGAATCGAGGGAACGAAATAGTAAATCGTGCGCACAATTTAGCGAATCGAGGGAACGAAATAGTAAATCGTGCGCACAATTTAGCGAATCGAGGGAACGAAATAGTAAATCGTGCGCACAATTTAGCGAATCGAGGGAACGAAATAGTAAATCGTGCGCACAATTTAGCGAATCGAGACAACGAAATAGTAAATCGTGCGCATAATTTAGCGAATCGAGACAACGAAATAGTAAATTGTGCGCACAATTTAGCGAATCAAGGGAACGAAATAGTAAATCGTGCGCACAATTTAGCGAATCAAGGGAACGAAATAGTAAATCGTGCGCACAATTTAGCGAATCGAGACAACGAAATAGTAAATCGTGCGCACAATTTAGCAAATCGAGGCAACAAAATAGTAAATTGTGCGCACAATATAGCGAATCAAGAGAACGAAATAGTAAATCGTGCGCACAATTTAGCGAATCAAGGGAACGAAATAGTAAATCGTGCGCACAATTTAGCGAATCGAGGGAACGAAATAGTAAATTGTGCACACAATTTAGCGAATCGAGGGAACGAAATAGTAAATCGTGCGCACAATTTAGCGAATCGAGGGAACGAAATAGTAAATCGTGCGCACAATTTAGCGAATCGAGGGAACGAAATAGTAAATCGTGCGCACAATTTAGCGAATCGAGGGAACGAAATAGTAAATCGTGCGCACAATTTAGCGAATCGAGACAACGAAATAGTAAATCGTGCGCACAATTTAGCGAATCGAGACAACGAAATAGTAAATCGTGCGCACAATTTAGCGAATCAAGAGAACGAAATAGTAAATCGTGCACACAATTTAGCGAATCGAGGGAACGAAATAGTAAATCGTGCGCACAATTTAGCGAATCGAGGGAACGAAATAGTAAATCGTGCGCACAATTTAGCGAACCGAGGGAACGAAATAGTAAATCGTGCGCACAATTTAGCGAATCGAGACAACGAAATAGTAAATCGTGCGCACAATTTAGCGAATCGAGACAACGAAATAGTAAATCGTGCGCACAATTTAGCGAACCGAGGGAACGAAATAGTAAATCGTGCGCACAATTTAGCGAACCGAGGGAACGAAATAGTAAATCGTGCGCACAATTTAGCGAATCGAGGGAACAAAATAGTAAATCGTGCGCACAATTTAGCGAATCGAGGGAACGAATTAGTAAATCGTGCGCACAATTTAGCGAATCGAGGGAACGAAATAGTAGCGCCCCCTACTGTACAGGCGTTAATTTGTATTTTCTTATTCATTTCACTTATGTTCATTTAAAAGAACATTTACAATAGTCAAAAATATAAATATATATAAAAATAAAAAATAAAAATTTTTATATATTAAAAACAAACAAGCAAGCCCAGCGAAGGTGAGAAAAGGTACCGCAAAAATAACTTAATGCATTATTTACAGTAAAAGTAACAACTCAATTAGTTACTATTTAAGGGAGTAATATTGTAGTGAATTACTTACCAACACTGCTCCCTAGATTCATTCAAAACACTTTGGATATAATTATCTTACTTCAAAGACAGTCGTGCTTGAAAATTAAATTGTACATCATTTAGGATATCTCGAGAAGGAGATGGTGAAATCTAACATCGTAATTGCTGCAACAAAGGAGAAGGAGATGGTTCCCTATCCCAGAGATGTTCTGGAGCTGGAGGTGAAAACAACACTTCTCATTTTGTTATTATGCTATTTTTTTATTTTCTTTAAGCTCTTTGGAATACTTGATCCTCAAATAACCTCTGTATAACACAATCTGACACACAAACAGAAAGTCATTGTGACATAATGATTGTCTTCAAACCTTTAGTCCACATTTGAGAAGTTGGAGCAGGAACTGCGAGAAATCAACTGTAACCATGACACACTCAGACAGAACCTCATTGAGCTGATGGACATTAGCTCTCTGCTGAGGATGACTGAAGACTTCTTTGAGGAGGTGAAGACCTTGAGATCTCAACCATCCAATCAATTCCCGATGGACCAATTCAAGTCCGACCCTACATTTACAGTATTTCTTGATCAAGAACTATTGCTGAATTAGGAGCCTCGTACTAGTATACTATTCGTACTGCGTTTACCATATCTTCCCATGGCAGAAATAGTCTGCTAGTATTCAGAATATGGTCGAGAAGCACTTTCACTTGGATAACCCAAAAATGCAAATTCATTTTTATATGGGATTGAAAGGAGTTGTCCATAATACTTAATAGTTCCATGCAATGAAAGCAGAAGGTTACCACGGACAGTTGTGTTGATAACTGCTTGTGTGTAGGCCGAGTCACTGCTATCCTGCTCTGAACCTCCCTCTGAAGACTCAGTGTCTATGACCGTCTCATCCCACATAACCATCCGCAGATGCAGCAGTTCCAGCACCTCTGGACCTCTAAATCTAGGGTACATTTAAAAGATTTTGTCCCACTGATACATGCACGCTTTAAAATAAAGGTTCCAGTTAGAACCCAGAAAGGTTTTACAGCCTGACCTAATTGAACTGCTAATTGTCGTATCTGTACACATTGGAAGTTTTATTGCAGGTGTTATCAAACAAGAAAGGTTTGCTGCTTTTGAAAAGGTTCTTTGGCGCCTTTTTCATGGAAATTTCGTCCTTCGCCATGCAGAGATACAGGCCTCAGAGGAACTTCAAGAGGTGGTGAGACCATCATATTTTTACTGGGTATTTTTAAAAGCCCCGTGTGATGAAAATCTAATTTTAATGTTGTTTATATGTCTTTGTGGTGTTTTAATGTTTTAAAACTGCAGCGTACTCAAAGCGTTTTAATTTCCTACCGTCAATCCCGTTAATGTGTGGGGCGGCGCTTTTCCACACAGAGCCAAGAACACAAGAACATCTGGCCTAGCAAAATTGCAGGTGTATTGTGTATATGATGTTATGATGAACTATATGCCTTTCTCAACTAAAATTCTATGATGTTCAAAGAATGCTAATTTTTAGAAAGCTGTCTTATTCTGAGATGGCGAACGGTAACATGGTTTGCAACAGATTAAAGAACAATAACTATAACGATAACGATAAAGGTATAGTTCTAAAAAAATCATTTTAATTATAAAAAAATAGCAGTGTCCACACCACATCTATAACGATATAGAGAAATGATAGTTGGGATCACTTTAAGAAAGTTTTTTTCCAGCTGTTGAACGATAAAACAAATCCATTCTAATTTAACGGCTTGCGCATTTAAAACGGTAGACGACGTTTAGGAGAAGTTAAAGCATTGTAAATGCAACAAAAACAGCAATAACATGTTGTGCACATTTTAAACCAGCGGCGCGTGAGATTAAAATAAACTGACCGTTAACGTTCGTTGTGTGGACGCAAATATGGTTAGCGTTCTTGGTGTGAACAGGCGTTTACGTTCAAGCATTTTCACAGGAAAAAACGTTTTGTCATTTTGATCATTAGTGATGAGTTTTAAATTATTGACTGCAGGGTGACTTTAATTTTTATGATATTCTTTCATATTGAAAACATGAACTGTCAATACTTAACTCTTCTACAACATACACACACAGACATATTGCCTTTCTACATACTCCAACACCAGAATCCAGAACCTATCAATATGTGCTCATACAAGCTTGTATTTTAGATTTAGATTTCTCTATTTATGATGAATAAACAAATGCACTATTTGTCTGTGTTCAGTTTATCTGAAATGTGGTAATAAATATATTTCTTTTAAGCAGAGAG